>OY856410.1:709433405-709923405 GCA_963693085.1 Alisma plantago-aquatica
ATCCTTTCAACGTTCATTCACTTTCTTGATCTCGGAGTAGATTGGAGGAGATATGTATGACATCAATATCACATACTGATTCAGACATGCATGCATGCCTATCTCAATCCTACTCATCAAGTGGCCATAGATATCAAACTCCCTCAGGAAGGACAAATCCCATATCTATCACTCACCCCTCAAAAGCCCCATGTGTCAAAGCCACCCAATCATCACCTTTATAACATCCCATGTTTCAGGTCTGCGTTTGGTGATGTCAAAGTGTACCCAACGACATGTGTTGAGTGTAGTGATTTTAGGTCAAAGAATCAAAACTCACCACCATCACTGTGAGAACTGACTGTGACTACCATGTCATGGTTCCACGTGTCAAACTCACGGTGGGTCTGTCTGGTAAACTTGTTCTCCAACAAGTGTACCTATGTGTTTGGTTTGATATCTCCATATCATGACTAACGAGATTATGTCATCAACCAACACCACAATCTAGTCTTCTGTGTCATTGTCGTCTATCAACCTTCCACAATGACATCTGACTAGGGACATAATAAGAATGTACAAACTCTTAGCATCTGTATGATCTCATCGTTCAGGTCCTCAACCTGAAAGCATACGTCAATGAGTACTGTCATTCTCTAGACATTCAACTTGTTCTATCATTATCTCATATGACTGAACCAGAAAGAATTGGAAGCTTGCCTTTGATCTTTATCAAATCAATCTTAATGTATCCCACCAATCATCCCATGATTGGCTCTCAGGGCATACATACCAACAGACTCTCACTTGCACTGTGAGCCAATCACCCTTGAATCATATTCATAGTGATCTTGAAAATGTCCCACATGATACTGTGCTCTCGTGCTAACATAGTGAGTTATGGCAACACTTTGCCAAAGTCGGTATCAACTGCATGTCTCTCGTCTCTTCGTTGTACATCATTCGTACGAGATGGAGTTTCCATGATATGCGATCTAGTATTCCTTTTCTAACCTTTAGCACATTGCATGACCAAGTACTCCTGACTTGGCATCAATGACCGGAATATCTATAAATTCATCTCATAAACTTATAGATCCATATAGTATTCACTAATGTTCTCTAACACAAGGATACTTGGCTTTTCCTTTTAAACGACTTTATTGTAACGTTTCCGATTATCAACAAACATTCACTTTTATATATCCCATATATATTTTGTGATTAATTTTCTGTCCTTTTCAGAAGTCACATCAGTGTAACTCTTTACAGTGAACCCTTCCTCATTTCCATAGAACTAGTACTTCACAAGTACTTATCAAGTTCTCATGGCATTCCAGTAACCCTTACTGGAACTAGACAGACATCCACTCGTCATGTCCCACATATGAGTTATCAGGATGAGCATATCATATTGTCATGTCCTACATACAAGATGATAAATGCATTTTGTTCTTGCTATGTCCTGTACACGCAAGATAATGGGATGATTACATACATAATAGATCCTTATCTATTCTATGTGTTCCCATTCTTCACAAGAATTGAGACACTTGGCTCTGGGATACTAACTCCAAGTTTTCTCCCACTGAATTTGTGCATATTGAACCCTTCAGTATAGATTGACAATGTATGCTCTCTCTTTTCAAGTCAAGAGGTTTTTTAGAACCAACTCTATAGATCTCTATTCCTATCACATAGGAAACATCTCTATCTTCCTTAAAGATAATTTCCACTTTGGATTTCCATTTTAGAACATTTCCATTTCACATCAACATGTGGAATGTGAATACGCTCCCACTAAATCACACATCCCTTTTATCTTTGTCACATCAGTCAAACCCTTTGACTAAATTATCAAAGTAAGATCCAGCTCTGAGTTTCTTGTACTTAATCAATCACATTGATTAGTTCATTGTAACTTATAGACTTCATTTGCATTAATGGATTCATAAACCTTATAAGTTGTGTCACATACACATCCTTGTTTTATTCCTCATAGGAATGTGGTTTTAGTATCCGTATGCCAAATCTTTTAGTCATTAAGTTGCAATTAACAAGCATCATCCTTCTCAAAATGTCATCCATGGGTCTTAACGCTTAAGACTCATTTGCACTTATGGATTTCATCCTAATGGGTGCTAGATCAAGGTCATACCTTATAGTTTACATGGAAATCATTTAGGATGTAATGGTTATAAACCATGACTCAAAATCTAGTTCCTTAATATCATCTAGATTGTTGACTCATCATATGACCAACTCATCACATAGATAATTGAGGTGTATCTATCAAGGATATAAGAACACATAACTCCTTCTGGTTCTTATTGTCCTTTATTAGTGTGGGGTATTCTTTATTTAAGAAGAAATTAGTTATTTGATAAGCATCCTCTAACTCCTTAGAGTATGATTCCTTCTTGATTTAGACATCACCATGCCTTAATCATGAGTTTATTATGATACAGTATCATAATCACTCATAAGGATCTCAAATATTTGGTCTAAGTATTTCATTCATTGATCTCATCAAGAATTAACACTTTACCAAATTCGTACTTCATCTATGGTATTCTTGAACACTTCAAGATATTCATATTGGTATTTCTTTAAATAATGTTTGAGGTACTAGAATTAACTCTAATAGGTATGTAAATACATCACATGTATTATACCTAAGAGGATGATCATTCTCCCACTACCACTAGTGAAGATTGATTAATCATGTCTAAGAGATTCATGTCTCTTACTGGTTCTCTAACCAAAAGAGTCTAGACTTATCCATCATATGGAAACTAGAAATGAATTTCTCATGATTTATGCTAATTTAGTTGTTTGAGTTATCAATAACTTTAGGTATCATTTTATCTTATGCATACCAAGTACCACAAGATAAACAAGGCATTTCCATAAAGATTGAAACATCAACTTTATTAATTGCCATCATTGTCATACAATATGCAAAAATTAAGGTGTTTCTATCCATTGGCAAATATGAAATAGCAGTTCATAACTCTATTACATGCCTACAAGGCTGAAAATAAACTAAAGTACTCCTATCTTTGGCGGCAACACTTGCCCCATTTATTGGGTGCTTTACACTTTATATCTTGGTATCATATACCTCAAAAAGTGTTACAATTTTATTTCATGACACCTTCAGGTGGAGATGTTTGTCGCCTCCTTCTTCTTTAGTTCTTCTAGATAGAGTGGACAATTCCTTTTCCAATGTCCTGGCTTTTGATAATGGTGGCAATTGCCTCTCTTGGTCACGCCTCGCTTGGCCTTGAGAGCTGAAGACACCTTGGGTTGTTGGCTTGCATCAGAACCCTTCTTAGCTTTGCCTTTTACCTAACACTTGGACTTGCCTTTCTTACTGCTGATCATCATCATAGACTTAGGCTTGTCCTTCTTCAATAGTGCCTCGGTTGTCCTCAACATGCCCAACAACTCTGTCAACGGCTTATCAAAGTTTTTCATGTTGTAGTTCATCACAAACTGACTGTAGGATTCTGGCAACTATTGCAGTATCACGTCAGTAGCCAACACTTGGCTCAGGGGAAATCCCAGTCTCATCAGGTTCTCCACATACCCAATCATCTTGAGTGTGTGAGGACCAACTGGATCTCCTTCTATCATGACATACTTGAACAGCGCCCTAGAGACATCATATCTCTCTTGTCGTGCTTGATCTTCATACATGTTCTTAAGATGTTGAATCATCTCAATGACACCCATGTTCTCATATTGTCTCTGCAACTCGTGGTTCATGGGGCACAACATCAAGCACTTTGCATCAATGGCATCATCAGAATGCTTCTTATAAGCATCCCTTTCTGCCTTTGGTGCGATAGGAGCATGTTCCTCTGGAATTGGAGTATCCAGGACATAGAGCTTTCACTCTTGAGTGAGAACAATTCTCAATGTCCTAAACCAGTCGTGGAAGTTAGTCCCATTCAGCTTTTCCTTTTCAAGAACCGATCGCAATGAAAAGTGATTGTTGTTTGTTGTCATTTGTACTACAAAAGGAAATATATGGAATTTAGTCCAAAACTCAATTTTGAATTATTTGATTTATTTGAAAGGTTGACGATATAATTAGGACTTTAATTAATTATCAATCCCACTATTTTTGTTCAAATTGATAGCCCTCACCATCAATTCGGAAGATTACAGCGTACAATCTTCTAGTGGGTCAAGATCCTGAAATCCTCTGAGTCATGGACCAACTAGGGTTGTCACCCACAACTTAGATCTTCTAGGTAGGCAACTCTTACCCATTGCATCATATGCAACTCTTGAAAGATGTCACATGCAACTCCTTGCCATGATTACCTCCATGACTCAAGGTGCTAGATCCTATCTAGGTCACCTTGTTAAGTCCGACCCAAAGCCAACACGATGAATATGCACCCTGCTAGGACAGACCCACATATTCATCCTTCACGCTTCAATGAGATAGATGGTGCACCACGCTAGGGCGTGCCTATACTTGGCCGATCAAGCTTTTCACGTGTGTCACATTTGGAAGGCATCTAAAACTTTATTATTTAATGAGGGATTTGGTTTTATAGGTACATATACATATCCAATCACCACAATACATAATATGTATCATATACATGCTATATCCCACAAAAAACATGTGAAACGATAAAAGTGATGATTATGGCCATCCTAATGTGACTCCTCAAGCCAAGAGGAATCACGGTCATCTACGTCTACATCACATGCAACCTATCCATGATGAAGTGTTGTAGCCATCCGAGTTGATCAACTCATCACATGAATGACCTACTCGCCCTGGCCGATCATATGGGTCCCACCAGCCAGTCAGTTGGCTCCTCCAACCGATCGGTTCGCCTGGTCGTCATGCATCTTCTCAGGTCACCACCCGCTTGACTCGCTCCTCGAGCCGATCGTGTGGATCACCAACCGATCGGTTCACGCCTTGAACCGCTCGTTTCAGTCATCATCAGATTGTCCTCCGTTCTTTGATATAATAGGAAATAAAAGGTTCTATCCTATTTACATTTAAATTGGGAAGCCCCGAGTTACATTCGAGGGGAGCAAAGGTAGGAAATAAATCTCGAGTTATCTCAAGTTACATCAGAAATAAGAGATAGGTAATCGGTGCGCAGACCGAGATGCAAGCAACCACATTCAACCAAGCACACACATAGGGTTTATTGGCCATAACCACGCTATACATCCACCACAAAACTCGTTTAAGGGTGACGCGTATCGAGCGCATTCATATTACATATCATATATGTATATTGGGATTTGTGGATTTAGGATTGGACATGCATAAAGCCAATTTTATTCGCATCGTATGCAATAAATAAAGATGACAAACCAAAATTGATCATATCAATAATCCTAAAGTATAGAGCAGTTGACGTGGATCTGATACCATTGTTGGGTTTTAGGGGAGACAGAGAAGGTAGCAGAAACAAAAAAATTTCTTCTCCCAAACCCAGAATAAAGGAATCGTGTCAATGTCTATACAATAGGAAGGATGGTTTGTAGAGGCATACCTTGTCCCGAGGCTTTCTCAGCGACGTTACCTTGCGGCTTGCGTGGTCTTCACCTCTGGTCTTGGACAGTGTTTGTGCAGCTCCTGGTCTCACCGAGACTGTCGGGATTGACAGCTGTCCTCCGAGCGGCAGAAGTCTCCCGCCTATGATGTAGTCCACACGGACCACCTGGAACTCCAATCTCCTTGTCTCATAAGGAATCAGAAGGAGTCGTACCCTCTTGTCGGCGTACTAGTCACCGACACACTCTCCTGCAACCAGTTGCTTTTCTACAGTTATCTTTCCCTTATTGTGCCTTCCTTATCGGGTAGCACTTGCTCGGGCTCTCTCGGTTACCACAACCAGAGAGAACGACAACTTTGCAAAGCAACTGGTGTTTGAATTATTGTTCCTGAGAAGCCCCCAATACCCCTACATATATAGGAGGGTCATGAGACAGGGTTCTCTACCCCGGGTAATGTGGGATTAAATAGGAGTAGAAGGGTTCAAGATTTTCCACAAAACAACCAACTGCACCACCTATACCTATCGTTTCACTCCCTGAAACTATTTTTTTTGGCCTTGAGCCGATCGTTTGGGACCTGAGCCGATCGTCTGGGGCTCTGAGCCGATCGGCTAATGCCGGAAACGATTAGTTTGTGGTCCTGATCCAACTCAAATAGACTTTCATATTTGTTTTTTATTAATCAAATATTAATCATTGTCCAAATCGAATTTGTACAAGTGAAACAAATTGTATTTGCAAAATAGTCTTCTACCTTTCCAAACGATCTTGGTTGGTCACATGAAACGACCGATTCAACAATTGAGCCGATCATTTCATGACACATGACTTGATCGACTCACAGCATACGCCGATCGGTTCACCAAGCTAAGTCGATCGGTTCATCTCATGAGCCGATCGGATGGGGCAGCAGACTGTGCAAAATCAGTCAATCGTAGTTTCAATCAATTTGATACTCCAATCAATCAGTCCATAACCTTGAACACTATGATACTGAGCTATCAATTGATTGAGTTTTTAATTGAACTACTAAACTCCTTTAGTAATCAATCTAAACATCATTTGTGGATAAACTCCTCTTCCAGGTTAAATCCTATGTGTGTGACCCTGCATGTCCATTTCACGTTTGCAGTGAAAGTCCATAACACTTATGACTTCACAAGCAAAGAGCGGTGCCTAGTCGCACATCAGCGCTACCCAAGTGAAAATGAAAGATGGAGAAAAACTTTCAATCCTACAATCTGTGAATGGTGTTATAGTGAATGTATAATTCCTTTATCACTGATATCCCGAATGAACTCAAGGCATGGAACAGTCATCCTTTCAACGTGCATTCACTTTCTTGATCTCAGAGTAAATTGGAGGAGATATGTATGACATCAATATCATATACTGATTCACACATGTGTGCATTCCTATCTCAATCCTACTCATCAAGTGGCCATGGATATCAAACTCCCTCAGGAGGGACAAATCCCATATCTATCACTCACCCCTTAAAATCCCCATGTTTCAAAGCCACCCAATCATCACATTTATAACAACCAATGTTTCAGGACTGCGTTTGATGATGTGAAAATGTACCCAACAACATGTGTTGAGTGTAGTGATTTCAAGTCAAAGAATCACACTCACCACCATCACTGTGAGAACTGACTGTGACTACCATGTCATGGTTCCATGTGTCAAACTCACGATGGGTCTGTCAGGTAAACTTGTTCTCCAACAAGTACCTATGTGTTTGGTTTGATATCTCCATATCATGACTAACGAAATTATATCATCAACCAACACCACAATCAAGTCTTGTGTGTCATTGTTGTCTAACAACCTTCCACAATGACATCCAACTAGGGACATAATAAGAATGTACAAACTCTTAGCATTCGTATGATCTCATCGTTCAGGTCCTCAACCTGAAAGCATACATAATTGAGTATTGTCATTCTCTAGACATTCAATCTGTTCTATCATTATCGCATATGACTGAACCAGAAAGAATTGGAAGCTTGCCTTTGATCTTTATCAAATCAATCTTAATGTATCCCACCAATCATCCCATGATTAGCTCTCAGGGCATACATACCAACAAGTAGTAGTAGTAGTAGTAGTAGTAGTAGTAGTAGTAGTAGTAGTAGTAGTAGTAGTAGTAGTAGTAGTAGCAGTAGAAGTAGCAGTAGTAGTAGCAGTAGTAGTAGCAGTAGCAGTAGCAGTAGCAGTAGTACTAGGAGCAGTAGCAGTAGCAGTGGCAGTAACAGTAGCAGTAGCAGTAGCAGTAGCAGTAGCCGTAGTAGTAGTAGTAGTAGTAGTAGTAGTAGTAGTAGTAGTAGTAGTAGTAGTAGTAGTAGTAGTAGTAGGATGAGATAGGTTGAAGCAATCTCAGATACACCTTATAAAGTAGCATGAGGCATTCACCTACAAGTACATTAGAGGTTGTCTCACATCTAATAATTCTTAGATGTGTGCTTTATATTGTATGCTCGACTCAACATTTACATCCACTCTATTCATCATTGGAAATATTTGAATTAATTATCTTGTTACCATCGACGCTAGAGAATCCTACAAATATGCACGAATATATTTCATTTCAGCATATCCCAACTCATACCATTTTAACCCTATCTCACATTTTCTCTTCTTCCTTGATGTTGCATGTCATAGAGGGAAACACAAAATTTTAACTTACGCAAAACCTAATCTACAATATTGGCTCTAGAGAAATTATTAATTGTAATACATCATTTAATATTTTGTCAAACATGATTATATAAGAATGGCATTGTACTTTACTAATATGTGAAATTTAGGTGATTGTTTTATTTTTACATTTTTCTCTCAAGATCTTACCCAAAATTGATCACCACACATATTTTACAACTTATCACCAAGTATAGAACTTGAATTTTAAATGTGTAACTTACCTAAATGAATTTTAATGACAAACATTTATAATGCCTATCTAGTACCTTGATGTCACCCTTGCCTTGATTTAGACAAAAGTTGTTGCAAACCAAACAAGTAAATGTCTTTAAAATTTTTATTTTAAATTGATATTGACATGGATTAAATGTTTAAATATTGTTGAAAAATATTATACATTATATGAAAAGGCCATTACCAAAAGGAATGCCAAATACATATTCAAATTGAGGAGCTCTAATGAGGTAGATGAAAATTTCGAATTTCTGTTAAGGTACCAAATTTGTTTGAATAAACAATTAGTAAAAATGAATAAGAGGCCATCAACCCTTAATTAAATGACTAAAAGTTAATTTCTCAAAAAAATAAAAATAACAAAATAGGGGATAAATTTACAAGAACGGTGAGAATAAAAATTTGGATACTTAGTACCCAGAACATAATCTTCTTGGCCATTTGCCCCTTCCACTACTACAGAAACAACATTCAGTGTCGCTTTTATGGGCGTCGGTTATTTAGGAAAACCGACGCCTATAACATTCAACGTCGGTCATCTAGGTCATCCGACGTCTGTATCCAAGACACGGGTACCGCTTGTATTAAGCGTCGGTTTTTTTGGTAAAAAACCGACGCCTAAAACTGCCCGCCAAAACCAATTTTCGAGCAAAAAAATATGTCACATACGGCATCGGTTATTTACCTCAAACCCGACGCCTATTTAAGATGAAAATTTGCGCGAAAATTTATAGCTTAGGTGTCGGTTATCCTTAGATAACCGACGCCGATAGTGGTTCCCGCCAATTTATTTAGGGCAAATTTTTTCTAATTGGACGTCGGTTTGTTATTAGGAACCGACGCTGAAGACCTTAGGCGTCGGCGTTTTAGATAACCGACGCCCTTTGTGCACTTATTAGCCGCACGATCGATCGACTTTAGGTCCCCTTTCCTGTTTCATTGTCTTCTCCGCCGACTTCCTGCCCCTGCTCACCGACGACGCCGACGACGCCGCTGCTCACCGACGACGCCGCTGCTCACCGACGACGCCGCTGCTCACCGACGACGCCGCTGCTCACCGACGACGACGCTGCCCGACCCTCCGCTGTGCGCCGCCGCCGCTTCCTCTCCTGGTCCTTCTCCGCCTGCCTGCTTCCTGCTCCTTCTCCGCCTGCTTCCTGCTCCTTCTCCTTCTGCCGCCGCCGCTTCCTGTTCCTTCTCCGCCGCCTTCCTGCCCGCCGCCTCCTGCCGCTCCCTGCTGCTCACCGGCCATTGCTGCTCACCGGCCACTGCTGGGAGCTCGCCTGGAGCTTGCCGGTCACTGCCACCACTGCTGCCCTGCCGCCTGGAGCTTGCCGGTCACTGCCACCACTGCTGGGAGCTCGCCTACTGGTTAGTATTACTTTAGTGATTACTTTAATTCAACAATTCGTAGTTTGTTATTTACAATTACTCATCTGCTTGCCGATTTTAATGATTAGAGATACTGATTAATAGTAGGTATTGATGAATACTTAGTTAATTACTGATTTGTTGATTAGTGTTGAAATGAATGTATTGATTAGTGTTGAAATGAATGTGTTGATTAGTGTTGATTAATAGTAGGTATTGATGAATACTTAGTTAATTACTGATTAATAGTAGGTATTGATGGACCCTAATGATACAAATTTTTTATGTTGTAAATGAATGTATGTTTCAAGTGTTGAACCTAATGTTGGACAATGAACAATGAATTTATGTCCCATATAATCCACATTGTTCTTTATATTACTTGTACATTGGTATAAATTAGAATGAACAATCACTAAATTATATATTGTTTGTATGGAGTATGGCTTCATTGTAGATATCTATTATTGTATTTGTTGGCCTAGAAACCCGTCCAAGATTGACTCATTAGGAGTAAATCTTGGATAGTCCCCGGTTTGGGACTGTTCTTGAACACCTAATCTCACTTAGGATGTAAGTGTATAATGTGTATTGGGTTTTCGAGAAAATTTTGGTAGCATTTCCCCGTTTGTTCTCTAAGTACATATGTACTTAGAGAACAGCGGGGAAATGCTGCCGAAATTTTCTTGAAAACCCAATGCACATTATACACTTACTAGTGAGATTAGGTGTTCAAGGATGGGATAGGTGATACACATTTATTATATATAAGAATGACATCAAATGTGTTTGTTGGCCTAGAAACCCGTTCAAGATTGACTCATTAGGAGTAAATCTTGGATAGTCCCCGGTTTGGGACTGTTCTTGAACACCTAATCTCACTTAGGATGTAAGTGTATAATGTGTTTTGGGTTTTCGAGAAAATTTTGGTAGCATTTCCCCGTTTGTTCTCTAAGTACATATGTACTTAGAGAACAGTGGGGAAATGCTGCCGAAATTTTCTTGAAAACCCAATACCCATTATACACTTACTAGTGAGATTAGGTGTTCAAGGATGGGATAGGTGGTACACATTTATTATATATAAGAATGACATCAAATGTGTTTGTTGGCCTAGAAACCCGTCCAAGATTGACTCATTAGGAGTAAATCTTGGATAGTCCCCGGTTTGGGACTGTTCTTGAACACCTAATCTCACTTAGGATGTAAGTGTATAATGTGTTTTGGGTTTTCGAGAAAATTTTGGTAGCATTTCCCCGTTTGTTCTCTAAGTACATATGTACTTAGAGAACAGCGGGGAAATGCTGCCGAAATTTTCTTGAAAACCCAATACCCATTATACACTTACTAGTGAGATTAGGTGTTCAAGGATGGGATAGGTGGTACACATTTATTATATATAAGAATGACATCACATGTGTTTGTTGGCATTTCCCCGTTTCTTCTCTAAGTATATATGTACTTAGAGAACAGCGGGGAAATGTTGCCTAATCTTTTCCTAATATATACTTGTTTCCTAATATATACTTGTTTTCTCTGATCATAGAATGGATAGATCATGGATGTCGATTCGTAATCGTTGTACCCCAGAGTTTATATCTGGTCTTGATCAGTTTATTAGATTTGCCGAGGAACATAGGAAAAAACCTACAGATAGGTTCTACTGTCCATGTAGGCATTGCGGTAACAACTTGAAAGTCAACACTGGTGAGGAAATCAAAAGTCATGTCATGTGCAACGGGATTGTACAAGGCTATACAGAATGGCACTGGCATGGAGAAATTTCAAAATCGAAACCAGTAGATGTCGATAGCAGTGCTTGGGTGGAAGAAGAAATTGCCTCTGATGACGTAAATGTGAACGAACCAGTTCCAGCAGACATCGTTGATGCGATGCTGGATAGTTGTAGGGTAGAGCACACCGATCCACCTCCTATCTTTACAAACATTGTGCATGATGCTGAGATACCGTTATACACAGGTTGTGCTAAGTTTACGAAGCTTAGCGCTGTCTTGAGATTGTATAAGTTGAAAGCTAACAATAGATGGAGCGACAAAAGCTAACAATAGATGGAGCGGCTGATTACTTTCTCAGTGGTAATGACACTCCTAATAATGACAAGAATATTGACGAGGGCAAAGGAATTTTGGGATCACGGGTGAAAGTAATCAGCCGTGAGCAGTTGGAACAAGCTCACTTGTATATTTTACACAATATGGAAGAAGTGAGTGTTTATATCGAGGAACATACCAATTTCATAAAGAGACAACATCCTCGAGCAAGTTCAATGTGGCTTGCTAGAGAGCATAATAAGACTTTTACTAAGTGGTTTGAAGATAAAGTCTTACATCAACTATCTCAAACACCAAATGATATTACAGAAACTATCAAATGCCTCGCCTTTAAACCAAAACCGAATGTTATGTCTTATGAAGGGTTTGACATTAATGGATTCACATATTACACAAAGCGCCAAGATGATAAGAGTGTCGTCCAAAATAGTGGGGTCACTCTTCAAGCGTCGACTATGTACTTTGCAAGTGCAAAGGATAAGAGTCCACGTGAAGCTAAAATGTCATATTACGGTGTCATTGAGGACATTTGGGAGTTTGACTACATAGATTTCAAAATTCCGCTATTTAAATGTAATTGGGTTGATAACACCAAAGGAGTTATAGTGGATGAATTGGGTTTCACTTTGGTGAACTTTGAAAAGATCGGCGAGAAGGGTGAACCATTCATATTGGCATCAGAGGCGAAACAAATATTCTATATCGATGATCCTGCAAATGATAAATGGTCGGTTGTTCTTCATGGTAAAAGACAGTTCATTGAAGATCCTATAGATGAAGAAGAGTACTATGATAAGTATGATGACTCCAGTCCATTCTCAGTTGGGTTGCCAACTTCACAAAATATTGAAGCTAATGATGACTTATATGTGCGCGGAGATCACAATGAAGGATTGTTAATTGATAAAAGATCACAATTTTAGAGACATGTATGTTTATACAAATGCTAAATGTTTGCCTTTTTCTAGTTAATACAAATGCTAAATGTTTGCCTTTTTCTAGTTAATACAAATGCTAAATGTTTGCCTTTTTCTAGTTAATACAAATGCTAAATGTTTGCCTTTTTAATGACATTTTCAGATGGCTGACCATGATGAGCATGATGTCCATGATGAGCATGAAGTCCATGATGAGCATGGCGAGGATACTAATGTAAGTTCTAAAAACATATCCTGTATTTCTATAAAATTCATTATCTTCTAGTTATGTCATATACCGACGCCAAAGGCCGTTTCTGTAGTAGTGTTCCTTGATCACTTTGGGCCTGATACAAGAAACCATCATTGCATCATGTGTAGATGGACATGAGAAGGATAGACTAGAGACAAGAAATTAAGACACGGTGGATTAGCAAAGGAGTGTATGATTAATAAAGACGTCATTACTTACTCCAAGTCAAAGCTTTCAAGGTCATAATAGTACTCCTCCACATTCATGATTTCTTAGTGGGAATTATTTTTATATTTAACATACTTAAAGACTTTTCTATTTCAATATGTGGATCGTGGGAGAACAAAGAGATTATGTGCAAGATACCATATTGTTGCTTATATTTTAAGATAATATTAATATATTAACACTATTGATAAAGCAACATTTGATTGAGCAAACATGTCTGAAGTTATTAAAATGTCTCAAACTCAACAATAAAGTTTAATCTGGTGTACGGAAAAGAAAGAAACAACTATATTTTTAGAGAGAACAAGTTATATATGTCTTCATTTTATTCATTATCAACCAAGTTGTACTCCATGTTGTTGTTTAATATTGCCACCCAGTACCAGACGACATCATGCTTGGTTAAAGAGAAACTAAGAAAGATGGTCTTATAATATGATCTAGGTTCAGCATAACCATGTGAGGAAGATAATGATAGAAGGTATACGAGAAACAAAAATGAATTCACAAAATGGATACGAGATTGAAAAGACCAATGTATTATCTGTGTAACAAAAAAGGCTTGGTTATATTGATCCTTGATATGGTAAATATGTGTGCTGATGTAGAGATTGGTTGGCTGGAAACTTAATAGACACAACATTCAGCATACTAAATTGTTTCTATTAAGTACAAGACAGTTGGTAAATGATTTTTCATGTTAACAATGGTTTTCTTTTCTATTGATTTGAATTATCATGTGTGATTATAATCCATCACATGGTAGCTACTCTATCTTTTTAAATATTTCTTACATAATTCAAAAGTGATATTTTCATAGAAAGGCAATAGTGAAATTTTGTAGTATAGAGAATAAATCAGTCACGAGTTAAAAAATCCATGGCACCCTGACCAAAATAAGAATTGAGTTTTCAATTCAACTACCTAATCTTTGATATTGGAGATGGGAGTTGTTTGTATTCAGGGTAGGTGAATTTTAAATACACAAACAATAATAATACTAAAATGAGATTGTGCATAAAATCAGAAAAGTAGGGATAAAGTGATAGCCCTATACGTTTTTATCACAAAAAGCTATCTTGACAGAGGAGTCTAAAAATGGAACCAGTGAAAAATAGGGGTTGCAATTTTCTGCATACATCTTTCTCCGTCTAGTTCAGAATTTTTGGGAAATTTTTTATGATTGGAGTTAATGATAAAGATGGATCACTAATCTTTCTCCGTCTAGTTCAGAATTTTTGGGAAATTTTTTATGATTGGAGTTAATGATAAAGATGGATCACTAGGTTCAACATATCCTCTGTCAGCATGACTCATAGAGAAATCAAGGCGCTCATCTACGACTGGAGTTTGGCTCCGTGAGAGGTCACGTATGGGTATAGACCAAGAATATATGGAGTCAAAGTTGGGACTTTGCCTAACTTTTTCGTCAGTGAATTTGTTATGCAGTTGAGCGACATCAAGGAGACGATTAAGGTGTGAGGATGGGAGGGAAGTCATATGCAAAGATTGTGATGGGAAGAATAGAGAGATCAAGAGAGCCATAGCTAACTTAGAAAGTTTGATGGGAGTTGTGTGATGGGTGGTTTGTTAATGTTTTTTTGATGGAATAATCCCCCTTGTTTAAAGAGTAGGGAAAAAATTAATTAAGTATATGATTTTTTGTAGTGATCCTTGGAATAATAGTTTAGGGTATTTTCTATTATTTACCTTCTTGTTTGGTTTGATGATTCAAATGAATGAACATTGCTTACATGTTATGATCCCCCAACATAGGTTTCAGTCACATTACTCCAAACGACCCACACTTTCCATAATTTCTAAAACCCTAATTCTCCATTGTTTGGTTAATTCCTGCTTAGATAGTATCTTTACTTGCATACTTAGTTAATTTTCTTGTTCTTAATACTTAGGACTTGCTAGATTAGTTAGCGTTCATTTGTGCTTACTTGTGCTTTCTCAATCTAGTTAGTTGCTAACTTAGTCCTTTGCTTGCCCTCATTGCTATTTCTAGTCTAACGTAGTTTCTTACTTAGTTTAAATAGTTTTCATCCCTAGGTTGTTAATTATGATTTCTTTTCTATTCTAGTGTTAGTGTTAGCTCGTGTTTGCTTGCCTTGGTATGAATTGCTCTTTTCTTTCTTAGCTCCCTTTCCTTTCAAATTAGAATTGAATTATCTAGGGTTAAAGTAGGTTTTTTCTTACTCTCTTGTAATTGCTTGCTTGGACCATCTTAGTGTAATTAAAACAAATCCAAGTAAAACCCTTAAACAATAGACTCCACTAAAGGAACCGAGCCAAAAATGAACATAGCTCTGGTACCCCCCTCTCTCCCTTGGTTTTTACCTGACTTGCGGCTCCTATACTATTTAAGCATGTTCTTTTGAGAATTTGTTTAGAAGTCTATCCATCATGTCCTATAAATTTGAAATACCATGTTGTGTTTCCTAAGGTTCATGCAATCAAAATTCAATTGGTTGGATGTTTTGTGGTGAACGTGCCAAGCTTTTTTACACTGTTGTTGGACATAGAAAGTCATAGATCCCTAATAGTTTTGGTGTGACTCTTTCCTTAAGAACCATCTTTTTCTAATTTACATGAGTGCTTTAGGAAAACACACCACCCACTATTATCTCAAACCTTGTCTTGAGAAGGACACACTCTTGACACATTATTGTTGTTCACCTAATAGAAATTCATGATATTTCATCCTCTATCTAATAACAGACTTCATTCCATTTTCTCACCTTGTTTTATAGTTTTCCGCATTTTTTGCCTATTTTGATCGATTCATTTTTCACCTACTTTAGTCCAAATTGGGGGCTTTGTATATATAAAATGTCTTTTTTCTAGACTCAAGTGCAGGTTGCTCATCAATTTCACTTTTTATAGGCCTCTTTATAAATTGTCCAGTTGAATTATCTTTAAATAATGTTTTCCCAATAGATATTTAATTTTCCCTTTTTCACATGACTATACATATTGTAGCACTCCTCCAAGCTCATACATGACAGCGGAATCAAACACTATGTTGTCCATAACATGGGTCACTTGGCTTGGGGGAACATTACAAAACATGATAAGCATAGCAATAAGATAAATGAAACACCTTGCATTTATTGTAAATCTTGATTCATACATTGTTCTTTGAAAGAGAAACTTATAACATAAACTATCTCATCCTTGATATAAAATCTAATATACAAAAGGTAAGCCAAAACTAGGGCATAAATCTTTTTTGAAAACTTTATATTGGATCTTCTAAGGAGTAGATGGCACCCCACAAAGCTAAGTCCTCGGATCTTCTATTTTGAAGCACTGAATTCAAATACCTTTTCTCATTGATCTAGGGACATCTCATCCCACGACCATGCAAAAACAAAGACACACATCAATAAGAAGCACTATACATTTTACAAGAACTAAGAAATAAACATATATACTTGACTTGAGAGAAAATCTTGACATGAATAAAACTTAAGCATTCTTGATTACATGATTCTTATAACATGAATGATTGAGAAGTAAGTATATGCATCTCTGTATGATGCTTACTTAAGATAACAAGATTGATAGGAAAGCCCATAATTCTAGGAAAGCCCATAACGACACGGATGCCCATGATCTGGCTATAAAAGCCCATAATTGGCACGAATGCCCATAATGACCCCTTGAGGTTCATGATTCAAGAAGCATATAAAAATTGATTCAATTCCAATTATCTTAACATTACCATAAACATGAATTTAGTCGTGACCTTTAATCTTTAACATGATGGGATTTCTCCCTCCTAATAATTGAACTTTAAGTCCATTAATCATTGATCATTAATCATAATTACTAATCTTAATGAACATGATAAATATAAAATATAGGATACAACAAACATCAAGAAATTTATATGATGAACATGATTTGGGCATTGAACTTGAAATTGAAAGCCTAATCCATAAATCATACATAACATCCAATTCAACCAATGTAAATATGCATAGTGGCATGACCCGCTTACTTGGAGAAAAGCCCATCCTCAAGTTAGTCCTTCTTAGTCATGGTCAACTCCTAAACCACCTGAAAATATCATACATACATCAAATTCTATCTTAAGATGACCTTAAACCAAAATCCTAGGTCTTTAGGAAATTCAGATTTGATTTAAATGAGTTAGGATTTAAAACCAGTGAAATCAAGTTCCTTACTTGAAAACCTTTCCAACGACTATTTTTGCATATTATTCTAATAAAGCATGTGTTTACTATGACTTTTCAAAGCTAGGACTAATTGAAATTTGATTAATTAACAGTCACCTTTTTTCTTCTTTTGGGCCGGCCTGGCCTCACAACAAGCCCACATGCCTTATTGCCCACATCCTGCTGCCCATAAAGTAGGGTCCACTTCTCTATACTCAGTCTTTAATGGCACAACATGAGCGCCTCTTTCTGTAAGGAGGCGGGATCACCCCCTTACTAAAAAATTGAAGAATAAAACATCCATTCCATACACTCAAAGGTATGCTAGAATGGGTGCAAAATTTTCAAAACCAAAGTATAGCAGCGGAATAGAAATAATGACTATATTTAATTTTCATAAAAAATTACAAAGGTACACCATAATATTCCATAAGGGTTTACATGTATGATACAACATAAGGATCTAAGTATAGGGAAATCTAAACCATAACAACTTTGTCTCCAAGCTTTAACTCCTTAAGGTAGTCCAAAACCCCATGCCTTATCATCCAAGTCTTTCACCTAGGGTTGGAAGCATACCCAGCAAGAAGAAAAAATAGATGACATCAGCAAAGGATGGTATGTGCATACTAAATAGGAAATTGAGCAATATATGGAATAAAGGACATCAAAGTGTAAAGGATTCCCATGAAAAAGATAAGGACCACCCAAATGGGTATCAAGAGAAAAGGAATTGATATCATATGATAACAAAAGAATACTTTCCATTAATAAAACTTAAAGATTGTGCCACACAAGCACATGTAAAGAATTAGGGCACACACCCCATATCATCAACTTGCATTCATATGAGATAAACATAGCCCTAGAAAAATATAAACACAAAGGCAGACGAGTCTCATAAACTTGAAACCTGATAGAGAAAGGAAGACTACCAATCTCCCAAATATATAAAACATGGGCCAAGAATCACACATCTTTCCCTGGGTATGAGGTTCCTTTCCATCCTAAAAGATTAGAAAATATCACATCTGCTTGGCAGGAAATAACACATCTGCCATAAAAACCAATGCAATTACACAACTCTAGTGCTGCTGAATCACATAGCATGTTAAATGTAGAGGCAAGTACAAAGTATAGTCAGACTATATAAACTAGTCACCACATAAGTGATCAACATATACATCCATCTCGTAAGTGGGAAAAAGACATCACATGTCATCTCTCAGAGTTCCATCATGAACAAAGCATGAGATAAGAGTTCAAAAGAATATCCATGATCTCATGATCAATATCAAATAAGATAGTTCATATGAACCATGATTTTTAAAACAAAAAACATTTGTGTATAGGCTAATGTCCATAGGACAAAGAGAATGAATAAGCATAGGTGAATTGCTCAACATAGAAGAATAGGGGATACATCATACCTCAACTTCAGAGTCTAAACAGTCCAAGTAAGTCCTAGATCCAATCCTAGGCCTCCAAAGAGCCTCTAGGGAATGTAGATAGGTCCAATAAGTAAGGTTCCCAAGCTTAGAGAGGATGGTTTCTCCAACAAAGCTCCTATCTCGAGCAAGAAGCACCTTCTCCACTATAGAGGTGAAAAACCCTAATAAAAGAACATGGAGATAAGGTGTTTATGGGTTCTAGGTGGGGTTTCACCATGGAAGTCCATGGTTCCAACCTGAAGGAAGGTGGATGGAAGATTAACAACATGAAAATAGGGAAGGAAAGGAAAATACTTACTATTTTTGGTCAAAATAACCAAGGAGGAGCTTAAGAAATCCTAAATAGAGAGATTTGGAACCAGGAGCCTTCTTCACCGAGGTAGGCACATCCTTTTACCTTGGGACAAAACCTTCATGGAAAAACAGAGTAGGAATGATTCTCTAAGCTAGAGGAAATAAAGGAGAACAAGAGTTTTCAAATTTGGAGTTGGGGAGGGGTAGATATGGCTACATAAAGAAAGAGGTCAAGTATGAGGTGTCTATGAGACTTTCCATGTGTCATGTGTAAGGGTGTCCATAGACATGAAAGACTTTATGGATAAGTAAGAAATCAAGCACGAGGTGTCAAGTTACTTTCCATGTGTCCAATGCTAAGGGTGCCTATGGACATGCAAACCTTTATGGATAAGGAAGAAGTCAAGCATGAGGTGTCCATATGTCCTTAGCCTACGGATTTCATGGCCATGCAAGAGGACAGCTCATAGAGGCTTCTTGAATATAAAATTTTGGTTTATGGACACTTATAGGTCATCCCAACCGACCTCCAATCAAAGAAATAACCCCATTGGTTGATAGCTTCTAAAGATAAGCTCATTTATAAAGAGAATAATCCCTAAAATGTCCTTGAAAAGAAACACCTTCAAACCAAGGTGCAAGTAGGTGCCTCATGGTTCAAAAAACCGAGAATGGTAAGGGAATATATAAGGATTATAATGCATGTGACAATTTGAAAAGAAAACCTCCCAATTGGGTAAATTGTAGAAAAGTTCATAATGTACCAAAAATTGCATAACTTGTACAAACATCCAAATTGGACCAAACTTCATCCACAAGTTATCTTTGATGTGTTGAATATGAATGTTACATTTACTCACATTATTCATTATGTATGCCTTTTACTCATTTCTCTCTCCTAAACTTATCCTAATATTTCAAGGTTGTCCAAATTAGATGAAATTTTACATGTGTGCTAATTTTAATATGTAGATTTTGAATTTGAAGTTTGTTTCCACTGTTGAGACTTCTTTTTATGAGATATATAATATGGACCATTAACGACCCATTATCTAAATTATTCATCCAACTAAGTTCCTTATCTTCATATTACCACCAAAATGAGTTATGTGACATATTTTATGTATCCATTATAAACCTAAGATTAATGTTAGAATATTAGGTTATATTAAGGTGATCTATACATGCATTAGATCATTGGGGTTATACTAAACATCTATTTAAGTCTAACCTTCAAACTTGTTTGGCTAAGTCCAAAATGTTAACTTCCAGGGTAGGGTCTGAGATCTAGTATGTTACACTTTCATTTTGCAAAAACCCAATAGCTACTTGTCTTATGATCTCCGATGGGCGGGTCAAATCCCAGCCACGCTTCCTTCTCTGCACGTTCTGGCCTACTATTGAGCACGGCTTCGCCTCTTGTTGTGTACGACTGGAGAAACTCCCTGATCTTCATGAGTGTGTAGAAACATAGACCTAAGGAAGGTTCATCAGGGTTCTGAGGAGAAGGTGCTTCAGCAGCCGCCATGGCACACACCGGGTTCGGTTGGTAGTTGCAAACCTCTACTAAGGTTCGTGAAGGTAAAGGGAATGTCAAGCAAGGCACCTGCAATATGACTTCTTGTTCGTGCCATCGGTGAGGAGGCTTACTAGGAAGAGTTTGGAGGGAAGAAACCCATGTCGTGGATGAGCATGGTGAGGACCACTTTTTGGAAAAAAAATTATCGAAGCTATGAACAACGGTGGTGATCCTTTACAAGTTGATGTAGATTGGTGGGATTCAAAAGGGCAACACAAGAGGAGTTTAGGGGAGTTGAACAGTTGTTCTTATAGACGTGAAGCTGGTAGAGATGGAGGTTAAAAGGCGTAGCTTTAGAGTTGATGGTGGTGGGTTTGGTTATGAGGTAGAAGTTCTTATAGACACAAAGGATGGCAGAGCCTAGGAGAAACCATGGAGGTTATGAATTAGTAGAACTCTGTGTTACAGTTATGGACGTAGGAGTCCGCATATATATAGGCCTCATTGGGTTTATCCTCCATCTAGAAATTGGACGGGTTGTTTCCTTTTTGTATGGGACCATAGAGCCCAGTATGATTGGGACTCTTTGGGGCAAGAAATCCATCTGTAACAGGGTCACTCGGTTGAGAAGATGGTTGTTGAGGCGTTCACAGAAACAACATGGAACATGAAGCTAAAACAACCATTGGATTGACTAAAAATAAGAATCACACGATAGTGATAGATATTATGTGAGACATTAGACATATGAAACACATTAAATTATATATTGAGCATCTAATGATTTCAACCCATATGACTTCTTTCCTAATTGTCATGAGGTTCCAAAAAAGGTCCAATTGACCCCAAACTTTACAAGTCACCTATTTAGACCATGATGACTTTGCAAATTCAATTAGTTTTTAGGTTTAAGAGTAGCACTCATTGTCCTTGCCAAATTATGTGTTTACACATTTATTTAATTGTTTAAGATTATCCAAAAAGGTTTAGAGGCCTATAGGCTTCGAACAACTTAATATTGTATTATTTTCATATGTATTTATTGGACCATATTATGGAAATAGCTTGGTGCATTTCACTTTAAATCTTTAAATGTTGATTTATATATCTTTCATCTTATTTTCATAATATTTATGAGAAATTGTCAAAATTTGGAGGTCATTTGTATTTGGGTCCAATAAGTTGGAATTCTATGGTAGGATTACATGAAGGACTTGGATGTAATTATTTTATTAAGCATTAGATTTTGGGGATGTTACACATATCTTCTCGATAAATATGATTTATAATCTTAAATTGATGTCTTTTATCTTTCCTCCATTGTTTTTTAGATTTTATTCACAATCTGCATTTTCCGCCGATTCTATCCAATTTTCTTTAGAATGTTCCCAAAATATCCAGGAAATCGGAAAATAAGGTTTTTCTTATTTGAGAAACTCGGTGGATCACAACCTTTTTCACATGACACATGGTAGATTGCATCAATACACGGGCAACACCTTCGTGGGTGTTCCTATGTTCCACCACCTCTTCGATATACTTCTACCAACATACCTTTAATCCTAAGATCTATCTTATAAATGCCCTCCTTATCCAACATATTATGGTCTCCTTTGATGCTCTTAAAGCTAGAGGATCAACTATTTGCATCTTTCTTTTCCATCATTGATTGTGTGCACAATTGTAGTTCTACATATCAAAATTATGGTTTCCTAATTGTTCATAATTGATATCTCCTATTTGTGATTATATTTAACTATTCACAACCACACATTTGATTGTCTAACTGAATCATAATGCCATCATGTGATCTTCTTATATATCTTTATTATTTGTAGAAAGATCAAATCTTGCTTTTGAATCATATCTCTATTCTTATCAATTTTAGTTTTCTACGCATCACTCCTAACCTATCGGGTTGGGTCTTCTTTGTGGAAGGCGATTAGGACCCCCACACCTAGAAACTAGGACTTTTAAGGAAATGATGGGAAATATGTGTACATCTCCATCACCAAAGGTTCTCAAACATGAAAATTCAATTGTTTTCATCATTTTTTTCTCTTTAATCCCTACCTAAAATAGTCATCTCCCAAAATAATTAAGAAATGGGTAAAATATCGATTAAATGGGAGAGATTGGGGTGCTAATCCTTTCCCACTTTTAGCAAGATTGATGAATCTCATTATCTATTACGCTTTCCAGTTGTTTGGTCTATCCCACATTTTGATGCTAGAGTCGATTGATTTTCTACTATGGATTCATACCATTATCTTGTTTTTCCTTGATTTACAAAAGAAACTTGGCGGAAACTCCAATCTCATCATACTCTATCATTTTCCAACGTGACCTCTAGATTAATTCCTCATCAGTGATATTTGTGAGGTTGCATATAATTCTCAAGTAGGGTACAATATAAGGAAAATTGCCTCTTCTTCTTAGAAGCATTGCTCGAATATATGCTTGTTTGTGTACATATTTTTATGTTCTATTGAACCTTTATTTTGATATTTTGTAGATGCAACTTTCGGCATATATCAAGACTTCTTATAAAACAAGATTTTGTTCACCCACATTTAGTATAAAAAAAGGACCTACAATGTTTTCTAAAAAGACTTATGTATATCATTCCGGATTCAGGTTGAATAGTTTTTACTTTAGGGGAACTTGAACTATGTTATGGCTCAAGTATAAGATTTTCTTGATCAAACTATGATGTGATTATTGACCAAGATCTCAAGACATGTATTTCAAATATGAAAATAGTGTTTATTTCCTTCAGATGCTATATATGTTATGGCTGCGATGATTGATGTCTGACTGTCTACATGGGGTGTGCATCAATGTGTTGTCTATTCCAATGAAAATCCGTTAGAAAACATAAATTTTGCACTTTAGGTGTCACAAATCCATGTTTTGAAATATATAGTTTTTCAATGTCAAAATATTTTTTCACCTATCCTATTATATATCACGTATCTTATTCGAACCAATAGAGCCATGGTTTGTTGGAAGTACGAGTTTAAGAGTCACTAATATTTCAATTCCCATTTATTAATAACCGGAATTGGTGTTCACGATAGACACTCGTTAGAATAAAATATTAACTGAAACAACAATTTGATGATGACAACGGTAACCAAGCAGGTAAGCTTTCTCATTTCATCCTTTGGGTTAATATATAATACTAATTCATATCAAAGAAATCAGATAACCTAGTTTATTATTAACAAGGGCTCCAAGAAAAAACCAACATATATATATATATATATATATATATATATATATATATATATATATATATATGTGTGTGTGTGTGTGTGTGTGTGTGTGTATATATATATATATATATATATATATCCCCTTTTTTGTGGTCTTTAGATATATATATGATAAATGCGACATAAACTGTTCATGTTGAATTCGTGTGCATTGATTTCTTTTTCAGATCCATGATTGCACAGGAAAAGAAATCTTCTGTACTGATTAAACTCTGTTTAATACCAAACTAATGTAGATTTGTTGGTTTATATCTAGCAGCTGTTTGTAATCTCTACAAAAAAGAGGTTGAAAAGTTCAAATCTCCCAAGAAATGTGAAACATACAATCTATAATTTTGTAGGAAAAAAGTATCATTGAATGAGCTTTCACGATGATTACGACGAATCAACCAAGTATCAACAATATCATTAATTGACATCATATAAAGAACGCATCACAAGTAATTGATCTTGCTGGTTGCTAACGATTGTGCATGCGTTGCAAACATTTACACATCACGAGCATGTGGAACTAGACATATTTTGGGATAGGATATCCAGCCAAGTCTTCATGCATTGCAAACATTCACATATCACGAGCTTGTGGAACTAGACAATATTTTGGGATGGGATATCCAGCCAAGTCTATTCAGGCGTGGTAAACATTTACACATCACGAGCTTGCGGAAGTAGACAATATTTTGGGATAGGATATCCAGCCAAGTCTGTTCTATGGACTGGATATATCCTTTGGCGAGTTGCCGACCGCTGAGATGGATTCGTCCTCCATGTTGTAGAAATAGAATTTGTTATCTTCCTTTCTGAAGAAATAGACACAATCTTCTTGAAGAAGAGAGCTCCCCGGTGTTAGTCGCTTATCATCTAGTATGTTGGCGAGTACGGCAATCCCGCCGGACCAATACATTTCTCCCAAGAAGAAGGCGCGTCCTCCGAGACACCCTTTCTTGTAGGCAATCTCGATCCAACGTGAGTCTGTGAAATCCATTTTATAGAGCCTAAACATGGTCGGGTACGTCTCACTCTCACAGTCCCTTCTCTGACGCAATACTACAAATAGCTCTCCATGTGACTCGATCAGGTGGCGAGAGTAGGCCAAGTGCCAACGCGGGATAAATGGGTCTGCTATCTTTGTAAAACTAGACCATATGATATGTCAATTAATGATATTGTTGATACTTGGCTGCATGGATCTAGACCATATGATATGTCAATTAATGGTCTAGATCCATGCAGTCAAGGCGACCTTCATGGTTGAAAATATACACCCGGCGACCGGACACTGAGCATGTGGCCAATCCTACTACCATGTCCTGGCCGTGGTGGTGTCTTTGCCACTGGCGTTCAACTGTGTTATTTCCCAGCTCATAGCGCAGAAGCTCTTTGGTATCCTTGCATGCCGCAACATTAATGTTGATACGAAGGTTATTGCTGCCTTGAGGGCTGGAAGGAGGGATCGCAAGATCAAAGTAGAAAATTTCTTTGTAAGGAAGTGGAGGCAAAGGGACGTGGTCGTCTGAAATTGGGTTCAAAAGCAATAGCTTCCCCGGCTTTTTTAACCTCTGGAAGACCATCCACCCTTGCGGTGTCATTGCCAAGTAGTTGATTTTCCTCCATATCTCACCACAGCCTCCTTCCTTGAATGCAGCAGTGTCATAGCACCTCCCATCCACTGCGCTAACATAGGTTATGGTTGGGAATCGGAGCTTCTGACCCTTGCCCGTCTTCTTTTCATTGTGATGGTACAAAACCCATGGCGAAAGATGACGGCTGAGTGTTTGGTTTCCGGTTGTGGAGTCTGCGAGATGTAGTTGGTTGAGGATCTGTCCTACATTGTCTTCTTCTCTTGCAACGCAATCTGGCTCCCACATGTGGGCATTAGGCATTGAAAATATGTTACCATCATTGTTTGCATTTGACAAATCTATGGCTGGTACGATCCAAACACTATTTGGCAAATCCTTATGGTTGTTGCCCGAAAGTAGCTGGTTGACATTAGCACTACCAATGGAAGATACAAGAGGATCTGCTTTACGGTGGCATCTGGGGAGGGACGATTGTCTAACAGCTTCACTACTTGATTGTGTGAAAAACATACCCCTCTCAGTGCAAGTTAATCGGCCAGGGACAGGAGTCGAATCCCCTACCACCATGGAAAAGAAAGCTTGATTTCCTGGGAACTTTGCTTCCACAGTATCTTCTTTGGTCCGTGGTCCTTTGACAAGGAGGGAAGAGCTGAAGTTGAGAAACAAGGACTGATGAGCATCTAAGGATCTCACAGGTTTCCATGATGCTTCGAATGAGATGCTGCTCTTCCACTTAACTTCCTGCAGCTTAAACAAGGCTAGCGAGGACGGATTGTCTGGGTCATAGAACGCTGCAAGAAGTTTACCATTAGAGTCTACCAAGGATGCCCGCCAGTGCCTGCGAAACCCTTGGGCCAGAGGGCGTGCCGAAGACTGGAGAAACAACCACATAGAATCGTTCGGGCGATACACTCCCACCCTGCCTGACCCTTCGGCATCCAAGCAATAGAGGCGGCCATTCATGTAAACAGGACTGCAATATGCCGGAAGAAAGCAAAGGTTAGCTGATCTGACCATTTCCACCTCATATTTATCTTGTCCGTACTTCCATGAAATGTTTATGAGATTGTCGGAGTCGGCAAAGATGAAGAACACCCTCCAATCTGGTGACGAGTGGGGAGTTGATGAGAAACACGCGCCTCTGAAGTCACCACCCATTATCATTGACGGTAATTGATAATAGCAGCCACCAGCGATCGTGCTGCTCTGCAAGTTGCGCTGAATCTCACGATATCATTTGGATTCGATGCAAGATGGTGCACAATACAACGCCACATTTCAAGCGGCAGCAGCGCATCCATCTTTACAGATGTTTCTATTTTGATACTGCAGCTTGCGACAAGAAGCCTGATGCTGACCAGCACGGAGACGTCTGTGGTCTGTAGGTCGGGCAGAGAGTGTAGCCGGCCGTAGAATCGCCGAGAAGAGCGATCAAATTGTACCTATTCGTCTGCCTTTTGATTGAGAACTGGTTCTTAAACGATTACGAAACATGAGGTATACATAAGAAATAGCGCTACACAACTTGCCCATGGAAACATGTATATAAAGAAGCATATCAGGCGTTTGGTGAAAAGCGGCAACCAAGCAGTCATTAAAAGGGAGAAAACATTGCGGAGGAGAAATCCGGATCTATGCAAATAATAGGCGAAGCAAATCGGCAGGGGTATCTATCCTGTGTCGACGGTCATCCGTATTCCGTATCCATATTTGAGAAAGTTGACACGAAGAAGAAGATAAACTACGAGGTCGTTGGCTCGATAACGAATCTGGTAATGAGATGGACACGGCTCTGTGTTGGATAATCCTTGATAAATTGCTAGTATGATCATTTGCGGAATCTTCATCGGGGAAGACTGAAATCGGAAAGATCATCCTCCAGACGAGGGAGTAGGAAGCAGCTAGAATCGATCAAGACAGCCTCCGGAAAGAAAAAAGAAGAAGGGAAAACCATACATTCATAGCCAAAACGAAGAAGAAGAGCTGTTACTTGTGGCTCCCGGTGGTGGCTGTCCTCTTCCGACGTATTTGTGTCGCTGGTTGCCGACTTGCTGGTGCCAGAAGATGGGATCGAGGAGTTTCACTGAACTAAGGAAGAAGGATTGGATCTCCGTGACGACTGCTTCTTCTCCGTCTTGCTTCCCTCGTGTATCGCCGCCGCAGCGAGATACTACCGGTCAGGCTGGGAGTGGATAACTAATCTTTCTGCTTCTTCTTCTCCGCCGCCATACGATAGTTAATCTTCTGCCGGGAGAGGCGAAATGGATGAGGCAGAGAGTTGGGAGAGGTGTAAGTGCGATGGGCAAAGAGAGGAGAGGATGTCATGCCTGATACCAGACATTGGGGCGGCGGACTATAAGTGCGGGCCGCAGAGAGGGGTGGGAACGGGCACGCGGAAGGAAGCCGCCTCGGCCCTCGGTGTAAATTGGTGAATTCAACTTTTTTGACGGTGGATTTGTGGGGGTTAGAATCGTTGGTGGAGGGGGTCCGTTCGATCAGGCAGAGAGAGACGCCCTTTTGGTCCGCCCGCGCCAGTCGAGACCGGAAGCAGCGGAAAGGGTGCGGAAGCTACAGCAGTAGTAAAGTAACTGGTGTTGGGAAAGAGTGCAAATCAGTATGGATTCCAACTAGTTACGTTTGGTTTTATGTAGATGCAACCCATAGTGTGGAATCCAGCTACACGACTATCTCATTGCACACAAAAATTGGAAAACAAACTGCGTCCAAAATAGGCGTGGTTCCATTTCCCTGACCACTCAAAGCGGCGTTGCTGCATACTCCCGTCCTATTTCAAGTGCTATAATGCATGGCAGCGACGGGGAGAAGAACATGCTGTTGTAAACTGCCCACCACCAAACAGATAACAAATCAAATAAAGACATTGGAGTTATGTAAAACGAAACCAAGGAAATAGAGTTCGATTTCGTTATGTTCATTTTCCTATTTTCCAATTCGCAATGCGGGTTGGTAGTACTTCCAACCAGGCGGGCCCTTATTGAGGTTCTTATTCTGAATTAAATCTCATCATCTCTAACATTAGTATTCATTTATCTTCTCTATCTCATTTTTAGACTATCAATGCATCTATATACCACTACGAGAAGTAATTTTGTACAAGATTACAAGTATGTCAGTTTTTGTATATAAAAAGCTTTCAAACAAGAATTGCAATCAATTTAAAAATAATACATAATTCTACCACATTTGTTGCAATCTTTGTTTCTGTTATTTTTAGGGAAAAAACAAAATCGTTGTGCAAGACAATCTTTGATTATGTTATTTTTACAGCATATTCGGTTCGCAGGAAAGGATTAGAATGAGATATACAAGAGGATGGGATAGGAAGGTATAAGTGGAGGATGGGAATTTTGGTGATCTCATCATATGTTTGGATGCAATACAGGATAGGACATGTGATGACTTTACCTAGCCATTTAAATTGTTCCTATAATACTATTTTGAAGACCATCCAGATCAATGTCAATTGTCAAAGAATTAACTTAGCAATCATCAAAGTTAACTTTGAAAAGTTTAATATTTTCCATAACAAAATTTAGAAGTACGTTAAAATAATATATGTTAGCATGAATAATCATAAAATTTTCAACAAATACCTTGACATGAAAAATGTAAAAAATATAAACAGATCAACACAAATTTAAAGATCTAAAAAAGTTAAGCCTACAAAAACTACATCCATTCATAAGTTCAAATAAAATGTATTCTAAACTTTTAAATAGAACTTCAATTGTATCTCATATTTATCAAGTTCTTCAAAAATAATTCACGGTCTTCTTTAGGAAACTGAAAAAATCCACGACATGGAGAATCATTCACGCTCAGTTGCACTATCGCATCGATCTTATCCTCCTTGGTGGGATTTGCTAGTTTCCCAACTTCATCACATATAGTTTCTTTTTCCTTCTCAAAATTTTTAATAACATGCTCACTCATTTTTTCTACTTCTACTATAATGTCTTTCCCAATTCACTTTGCCACATCATATAACACATGTGCAAGAATATTCTCATTACCTCCTTTTCTTTTCCTCCCTTGATTTTTGCTCTCTACACTACTACAGAACAGACCTTAGCTTAGGTTAATTAAGGCCTTTAGTGTCAGTTTCCAAGCGACACACAAGTGGGCGCCGCTAAAGGTGGATCCTTTCGGCATCGGTTCACAACCGACGCCAAAATACTTCCCACCACCAAAAACGCGCCAGCAAAGGAACTATAACGTCGATTATTTAAGAAAATTGACACTATAGAATGGTTACAGACGTCAGTTATTAAAAGAAACGACGCCATTACCCTTCCCGCCATCAATAAAGCGCCAGCAAGGGCACTATCGGCGCCGGTTTTTCGCAAGTAACCGACGCCATATCACTTCCCCACGGTCGTGCTGCCCAACACGGCCGTGTTAATAGACGTCAATTTTTACCGACAACCGACACCAGAATGGGATAAAGACGTTAGTTTTATACTAATAACCACCGTTGTGTGTCTTTGTTGTCGGTTTTAAACAAATAACCGATGCCTATGTTATGATTTTTTTTTCTTATCAGTTTGCAGGTCTGCTGCATGGCTGGTCAGTAGAATACAGAACCTGCAATTCAACAGGTTTACGACATCCATTGATATCAGCCAACAACAGGACACAAACCCACAAAATTAACAAGATGGACAATATTATATATGTGATTCACACACATGTATAAGCATATTTAATTCATATTATTTTTTCATCACACACTTGTAGAAACTAGTAGCAACCTATAGTTCTATTCATTTCATCTCTTTTCACATTCAGGCATATGTAGAAACATTCATGTATTGATCATCTTCACATTCACACATATGACAATTCATAAAAAATCATTCACATTCACACAAAAATAATTATGAGAACAAAGTTATTATTTATTCGTCATTTTTATCGTCAATAAAATTATATTTAAAAATTCCCACTCTTTGTTGGGCTTTTGCCCATTCTTCTCTTACAGCATCTAATTCCTCCCTCGTATAAGGAGTATGTACATCTAATAGCTTTCCTCATGTGTTGAAGTCAGCAGTTTTAAAGACCTACAAAGAGAATGATGTATATATATAATTAATAATATATAATAAGATTGATATATTTCATATTATATAATGAGACTATGTATAATACATGTTGTATCGTATCGATTTCCATTACGGCATGTTAGATGATTAGGTCCATAAATAGCATCGCATAGTAGGCATATGCCCATCCGTTGTCTTGTGTAGCACACTTTAAATTGAAACATACAAAATATTCAAAAATACAAATAAGCATAGTTCACATAAATAATATATACATTGGAGTCAGGAAATTACTTTCACATTCTCCCAAATTAGTGACAAATCCTTTTTCCTGGGGACCTTTCCTCCAGCTTTTTTGTACCTTGTAAAGCCCTACATATGTTAATATAACACATTAAATTGCATAATTAAATAGTAATGTAGTAATATATGTTAACGAATATAAAAACATGAAATATTTCTCATGAGAATAATGGCCTTTTAATTGCATGTCTATATATTGTATTCAACTCATTCCCCGTAGGATCTAGATAATAGACATTGAACGTCTTGGGGACAATAACTAGTAACTCACAACGCTTACCACTACAGGTAAGAAAGTAGAAAATTAATAAAATCTATAATAAAAATATAATTTTCTTAAGTCCAAATTATAAGCAAAGTAAACTTACTCGACATTGAATGGATCTATTATCACCGTCTTATTATTTTTACCAAAATATTAAAAAGTTGTTGGCTAAAATGGACATCAGTAAAACCCTTGTTTTGATAATGACAAACATTTCATTCTTGTTGATCTAACATGCTACTTGAGTGTTGCAGGAATGAGGTGGATGACAAAGCACTAGGGAATCTATATGCTTGAATGCTTATAAATTTCATGAAATATAATCAATTGTAAACTTGTACAAATATATAATGTACAAGTACTTAGACTTCATGTAAATCAAGCGTTAGATCTTCCCTAGACAATCACTACACTTAGATAGATCATCCCCTTCAATAATGTCACATATGCATACTCACATATACACTTAGCACTTTAATTGAAACATTGAAACAAGGTCAATCTCGGTCGACAAAATCCTTGACCGAGACACTCTCGGTCGACAAACTTCTCGACCGAGAAAGACCCAGGTAGCTGTTAGACACAGCTGACAAGGTGGTTGGCAGTTGGAGATGATCGTTGCAAATACTTGATCCAGAGAGCCTGTCGGTCGACAAAACTTCGACCGAGAAGGTATCCCGGTCGACAATTTCTCGACCGAGATGCACTCTGACAGCAACTGCAAAATTAATTAACTAGCTGTTGTTAATCCAACCAACTTATACCTAACGTCTAGTTAAGCACTTAGAAACCCCTAGAAAGTGTCTAGAACGTCCTTAAGTACTTGTAGGTCATTCCTATAAATAGGACATGCCTTAGGACACCTAACTACACTTGATAATATACTTGAGCAATCTTTGAGCATACACTTGCATTAGCAACCTGTTTTGAGAAATTGAGCAATACTTGCAATTGGCTACTCTTCACCTTGCTCTAAATTCGTGTCCTATAGGCTAGCATCTCCTATCCACTGCAATTACACTTCTATATACATTGGTTAGGAGATCAAAACGCTTGATATAGGAAATCAAGCCTTGTGCTACAAGTGGTATTGTAATTTCTGTTTTTCCTTCTTGTTCCTTGTTATCTTTTCTATTCTCCTTGCTACTCCTAGGGTTGGAGGCTGCGGATTGGAGAAGGTTCTTCTCGGTGGAGAAGGTGGACTTCGGACTACTTCAAGAAGGTTGTTGCAATGGGAAGCTACTTCAAGAGGAAGGCTACTTCAAGGGGGAGCTTGAAGTTACTTCAAGAAGGCTGCTTCAAAGTTGGTGCAACTACTTCTAGGTGAAGGCTATTCGAAGGGTTTGGTGAAAGAATTGTAATTTTATGTAAAGTCCTTGCAAGGTAATAAAATTTGATTCTTTCAAAATCCTGGTTGGGTAAGCAACCGGGTAGTGGATTGACTGCCTTAGTATTTGCTAAGGTTGGAACCACTCTAAATCCTTGTCCCCTTATCCAATATTTTTGTGGTTGGTTGTTTGAGTTAAAATAATTGTTAAATTATTATAAAACCCTATTCAACCCCCCCTTAGTGGTTTTTCAATTGGTATCAGAGCAGGCTTCAAGGAGCTCTAATCGAGTCTTGAAGAATGAAGGGTGATAGTGTCTACAACTGCAAGCAAAGGCAAAGTATGGACAAATCTTCAACAAGTTGTAATTGGTGCTTAGGAACAAGCCATACAACACCTAGCTGTCCATGGAAGTCAAAGAAGGAAGAAGTGCATAAAGAATGTCTAATTGCTACTATAAGTGAAGAAGAAGAAGAAGAGGTAAGTCTTTTTGATTTATCTAAAGAAGAGCTAATTGCTAGTCTTGAAGAGACACATAATAAATATATTGAGTGCAAGAAGAAATTAAAGAAATCTAATAAAGCAAATGATGAGTTACATGCTAAGCTTCTTGCTCTTACATCTGAAAATGAAGATCTCAAAAAGGTTATTGAAGATCATGATATTAAGCTAAAATTTGTAGAAGCAAATTGCAATCTTCTTTCTCTAGAAAAGATAAATTTGCAAACTTAAGTAAATGATCTTCAAAAACAACCTGTTCTGTGTACACATCTAGATTATGATATTATTGTGAAAGAAAGAGATTCTTTATCATATAACCTAGATCAAGCAAAGCTAGATATCAAGAAGAGAATGGATGAGATTGTCAAGTTGCAACAAAAGATTAGTAGTTTGAATAACAATGATACCCTTGACAAGATCTTAAATAATTCTTATCATCAAATTGGAAGGAGAGGACTAGGTTATAATCCTAAAGGAAAATCTTATCAAAAACCTAGTTGGAGAAAGACACAAGCACTAGAAAATCAATCTATGTATGTACCTAAAGGCAAACATATATATGTACCCAAAAACAACCTAGAACAAAATCATAGAAAGAGATATGAGGTTGATTCGATATGTTGTCATTATTGTTTACGTCTTGGACATTTCTCTTGTCCCTACAAGAAAAAGGATGTTGAGTTAGTATGGGTTCCAAAACCCCCAAACTAAATGGATAAAATTAAGTTGAGATATGACCAAAGACTCTAAAGTTGTATATCTCTATGTCTATCTCAACTTAACATAATAGGACACCAAGTTAATCCAAGAAATTAAAATTTCCAAAATATACATCTTAAACTACTTGATTTAGTTTGGATTCTCAAAATGTATATAATTAGTTGAGATTTAACCTAAATGATGATTTGATATTTAAATATCTCAACTAAATCGAGCTTTAAACTTTCATATTCGTGATTTACTTAGAAACAATTACTGAAACAGTACAGAAACTCTTTCGGTCGAGAAACTGTTCGACCGAGAACAGTATCGGTCGAGAAATGGTCGACCGAGCAGGTTCCTGTTTTCAAGTTTGCAATAAATCTGAACCTGTTTTTAACTTAATTCATCTTGCTATCAATTTGTTGTTGATGATTGATCAAAGAATGAATCTTGGAGTCCATCTTTGAAACAAGACATATTGATCTTTTTGCATTATGAATTAAGGTATAACATTATGAATATGAAATCCTTAAATATATTGCAAAAGTGCTATATGAAGACTGGTTTTGAACAAACCTTATTCATTGATTGAAAAAGTTTATTAAGCATGATCATTTACATGGTTTGTCTTAAATTTGAAAATTCATGAATCATGAATGAGATTATTTTGGTTTATCCTCTACTTAGCTTGGCTTAAAACTGAAAACTATAAACCATGTTGATTTATTCAAGGAAATTACTGTTCTATCATAATTTATGTGCCATGATCACTGTGTTTCATTGGTTTGTCTAAAATAATCTTTGATTCATATATACAAATCATAAATGGGTATTATTCTTGATCATCATTGAAAATGCAATTAACATTAAAAGCATCTTGACATAATAGATAATGATTATTATGGGCATAGCTTGTAATAAAATAATGATGGTGCTATGACAAGCCAAATAGTATATCTTAGAACAAAAAATATAATGTTTTATCTAGAAATCTACAACACAATCATGACTTTAAGATGTCAATCTTGTTGTCAAGGATATCACTTAATGTGCTTTAAATTGATATTTATTTAATCAAGCTATCTGCAGAAATTATATTTCACAAATGAATCTGCAGAATTTTCCTCTTGGTTGAAATTAAATTTGACCAAGGGGCGCTATGGTCGTAGTCAAGGTCGACCTAAAATAAGCTTGACACAATACTTACTTGGATAATCATTCCCTATAAAAATTGTAATCAAAAGACAAATTAAAATCATGATCACAAAAAATTATCCAAATATTGGTAATAATAATCACAATATTACTCCCTTAGAAAATATAGATATGCTCTACAAATTCAGTCTATTATTTGCATCAAAAAGCAGCTTAAAATTTCATTAATAGAAAGTTTCTCGGTCGACGAATTGCTCGACCGAAAACATATCGGTCAGCTATCTCTTTTCGACCGACAGACCTCAAGAAAGAACTACACAGGAAAAACTCAGACACACTTCCGGTCGACAATTGTTCGACCGAGCCAATGTCGGTCGAAAAATTTCTCGACCGAGAATTGACCATTGGAATACGACCGTTGGAATCTGACCGTTTGAATATGACCGTTGGGGGTCGACCGTTGGGTGACCGAGAGGCGCACCTAGGATATGACCGTTGCCGGTCGTCGGTCGACAATTTGTCGACCGACCAGGTTACTGGATTGCTATAAAAAGGAACAAAGATGGGTCATTGTATCACACCTTCACATTCTTACTTCCTTAGCTTCTTTCTAGTGCATTTTTGTGCAACTCTTTAGCTTCTCCATCTCCAAGACTTTCTTGCTTCTTCTCCACCTTAAAGCAAAGAAATGGATTCATCATCTACACGTGGAAAGAAGAAAGTTGTTGGCAGGAAAGGAAGGGCGACTTCCCCACCATTGACGATCATCAACGACATCCCCTTCATCGACGCAGCTGCTGGTGATTGCTACCTCAGGCTCTCCTCCAAAACTCCTCTTCCACGACGGCCGGTTGACGTCATGGACTTCCACAACATCGTCGACCTGGAGGATCTCTTCGAGGTGCAAAATTTGAAAGATTTTCTGAACCCTTCCTTCCCCTCCTACTCTTCCAAAGTGGTAAATGAGTTCTATGCAAACTTAATCTCCCATTCCAAAAATGAAAATGACTCCTTCTACTCTATGGTCAATGGGCATAGCTTTCGATTTACTGAGGAGGATATTCTAGACATGCTCAACATAGACTTAGAAGAATACCAAGACGCTCTTGACCTTACCACTGGAAATCCACTCAATACATTTTCCCAAGATGACAATACTGTCAGTCTTAGTGACATTAAACGAACCATTTTTCAATCTAATACAACTTGTCACGAAGATAGGGGTACCTACTATGCCATTAACCTCAAACCTGCAGCTAGGATTATCAACCTTATTGTTTCCACAAATATACATCCTAGAGCAAACAAGTCTGAAGTCCCTACCTTTCACATGTATCTAATTTATGCCATTATCAAACGCATTCCCATAAATTTTATCCGCATCATCATTAAGAATATGCTTGAGTTTTCTGGCAATCCCCCTTATGCTGATTGTGTATGCCAAATCACTCAACACTTTCTTAAGAAACAAATTGAGGATCTAGGATACACATGGGAGAGAAAACCACAAAAAATAAGCAAAACACAGTAGAAAAGATGGGAATTGATTTTGGTCACAAGAGGGCTAGGACGGAAGGTGAGACATCTACTCAAGACATACCACCACCACCTCCTCCTACTAACCTACCCCATGATCCCATCCAAAACACCCTAACCTATATTGCTGGATCACAATATCATCTAAGTAAGCAATTAGATTATAGTCACCATGCCATGACCTACTTAAACCAAAGGATGCAAGTCATCTCTCCAAATCAACCAGATGAATATCCTTATTCCCTAAATCCTGGCATGATCAACCCATATAACCCTTCCTACAACTACTACCAAACTCTACCTCCACCATCTCCTGATCTCACACACACTCAGTTTTCTCACCTGCAACTACAAGACATTGCTGCTCATTTCCGCTTTGATCGTGTTCCCACCTTCTTGGAAGCATATGCATTAACCAAGACAGGTGCTTTGGAGTGGCAAACTTTAGTCAAGTATTATGGAGCTGAGTCATTTCTTGGAAAAGACCCATATATCGATGTAATACTTAGGACTTTTCAGTGAAATCATGAGTGTCCTTTGTAACAGTTGTCATGGAATGGTTATCTTTCTATGATTGTAATAACTTTGTTCTTTTTGCAATGAAATTGGTTATCTTTGCATGATTATAATGGATATGAGTCATTTTGTAAAATGTTAAGCTGTTGTTCCGTCTATGGCATCACTTGAACATCGTATATAAGACTATTATTGTAGAGCACACAAAGTAAGGGGAGTAATATATATGCAATGAATCACAAAGGAATCTTTGCAAACACATGAAATTTATGGCTAAATTGACCATCTATTGGAGTGCATTAATTCCTTAATTATAATTGGGATATCTATTTAAGGGGGAGCAATGCATAAGGATTCTTAATTATAATTGACACACCAATATTTATCTTGGATATCTTTTTGAAATGACAAAGGGGGAGAAAGAATATAAAATCACAAAAACATAAAATTTTACAATGAGTTTCATAACACCTCGGCACATCTCGGCCAGCACTCACTTGTACAACAAAATTGCTACAAAGGTAATCTTCAGGTATGAAACTCACATGTTTTATATTTCGTTAATTTATATTTTGGAAATGTTTGTCATCTACAAAAAGGGGGAGATTATTGGCTAAAATGGACATCAGTAAAACCCTTGTTTTGATAATGACAAACATTTCATTCTTGTTGATCTAACGTGCTACTTGAGTGTTGCAGGAATGAGGTGGATGACAAAGCACTAGGGAATCTATATGCTTGAATGCTTATAAATTTCATGAAATATAATCAATTGTAAACTTGTACAAATATATAATGTACAAGTACTTAGACTTCATGTAAATCAAGCGTTAGATCTTCCCTAGCCAATCACTACACTTAGATAGATCATCCCCTTCAATAATGTCACATATGCACACTCACATACACACTTAGCACTTTAATTGAACCATTGAAACAGGGTCAATCTCGGTCGACAAAATCCTCGACCGAGACACTCTCAGTCGACAAACTTCTCAACCGAGAAAGACCCAAGTAGCCGCTGGACACAGCTGACAAGGTGGTTGGCAGTTGGAGATGATCGTTGCAAATACTTGATCCAGAGAGCCTGTCAGTCGACAAAACTTTGACCGAGAAGGTATCCCGGTCAACAATTTCTCGACCGAGATAGACTCTGACAGCAACTGCATAATTAATTAACTAGCCATTGTTAATCCAACCAAGTTATACCTAACATCTAGTTAAGCACTTATAAACGCCTAGAAAGTGTCTAGAACGTCCTTCAGTACTTGTAGGTCATTCCTATAAATAGGACATGCCTTAGGACACCTAACTACACTTGATAATATACTTGAGCAATCTTTGAGCATACACTTGCATTAGCAACCTGTTTTGAGCAATTGAGCAATACTTGCAATTGGCTACTCTTTACCTTGCTCTAAATTCGTGTCCTATAGGCTAGCATCTCCTATCCACTGCAATTACACTTCTATATACATTGGTTAGGAGATCAAAACGCTTGATATAGGAAATCAAGCCTTGTGCTACAAGTGGTATTGTAATTTCTGTTTTCCCTTCTTGTTCCTTGTTATCTTTTGTATTCTCCTTGCTACTCCTAGGGTTGGAGGCTGCGGATTGGAGAAGGTTATTCTCGGTGGAGAAGGTGGACTTCAGACTACTTCAAGAAGGTTGTTGCAACGGGAAGCTACTTCAAGAGGAAGGCTACTTCAAGGGGGAGCTTGAAGTTACTTCAAGAAGGCTGCTTCAAAGTTGGTGCAACTACTTCTAGGTGAAGGCTGTTCGAAGGGTTTGGTGAAAGAATTGTAATTTTATGTAATGTCCTTGCGAGGTAATAAAATTTGATTCTTTCAAAATCCCGGTTGGGTAAGCAACCGGGTAGTGGATTGACTGCCTTAGTATTTGCTAAGGTTGGAACCACTCTAAATCCTTGTCCCCTTGTCCAATATTTTTGTGGTTGGTTGTTTGAGTTAAAATAATTATTAAATTATTATAAAACCCTATTCACCCCCCTTTAGTGGTTTTTCAAAATCATCACAGCAGTATGAAGTAACTGAATATGGGTCACCATCTACAAGACTAATCAAAGATGAAACCAAAAATCCCACATGGGAAAACTCAAAATCTCTACATGTCATGTGTAAGTGGCTGCAAAACATGTATTACGTATGCATTAATATATAAGTAACCAGATCACCGTATATAAAACAAGGTATATGGATGTATAAACAAGATCTCACCATATCCACAACTCTATCATAGATGTGTTCAGTCATTCATAACGAAACAACTCCAAGATATCTTCTATAAATATCATATTTTCATATGATTGACCTGCATTAATACCTATGCATTAATACGTATGCAGAACTTGTATTACGTATGCTAAACTTATATAAATAGATTGTTATCGTATGATTTACCTGCAACATCCTCCGGAATAGTAACATTTATAGGGCAATTTGGATCATGTTTGCCAATCCATACTGCCACACCCCTACAATTAGGACATATCGAGGTGTGTAGGTCCCTTAGAAGCCAACTTGGTAGTCGAGGAGGTGGAGGCCGAGATGTAGTGGGTCTCGTCTTTTTGACCTGTATATATAATTTCAGATCAATTGACTCATATATACACACTAAAAAATTAACGTAATGGAAATTTATCATAAAATATTAGTATAGAGGACATCCGCTTTGGGCCACAGTATCACTCCGCCTACTGCCTCACCATGTGTTTCAGCATTTGGGTGTACATGAGGCAATGCAAGATCCATCCAGTCGGGGGAGTACATGTATCGGGCTCACACGTACCACACCATTTGGTACTGGATATCCATGAAACATGCACCATTTAAGGGGTGGGTAAGCTGACGCCTCTACAACGATATATTCTTGACTTTTTAGTCGGTATGGCTTCAACCCCTACAAATTTACGTAAAGAATGTTATATGCATATATACACAAACATATCATCTTGGACCGACTAGCTACTATGTCATAAAAATACTTACAGAGGACGTGCTAGGTGGTGGGTCTATAGCATTACTCCCAACCTCTACAGTACGAGCAATAGGAGAAGAGCGACCCGCCATAGGTACTGTCTGAGTGGCAGTCTGAGACGCCTGCCACTTGCTAATTGCTTCATGGAGTCTCTTATCAAGTACTTCCTTGACTCTCCTATCAATTAATGAATCTACCTATACATGGATAAAAGAAATGCTAGCTACTGATCATTGAATTCCCTTTTGCAATAAAATTCTAAAATAAGAATAGGTTACCTTAGCTTGTGAAAGTCCCGCTTTTGGGACATGTTTGCGATGGTATGGCCCAAAGAACGCTTTGATGCCCACACCAGTGCCTTCACCCCTAACACATCTAGGATGCTCTGGGTTACCCAGAGCAACTATCAGTTCATCCCTTGTGCCCTGAGGGATGAATTTTCCTTCCTTCCTCTACTCGTGCAGCTCCCGCTTGTAACATCCCTGACTTGGGTTATGCTTTATCCCTAGGTGTTTTGATTAAGAAAGATGATTATATGCTTAATCTTATCTTGTGAAAAGTAATTAGGGCTCATGAGAATCTTATGTTTCAATTTTGGTCTTGTTTGAAGCAATGTTTGCTTATTTTGGACTAAAGTGCGAATTACCCAAGTTGAGGGGTTAAATTGAAAATGTTGCATGATAAGATGTTCCTCTGATGTTTAGACATCATAAGAATTAATATGATGTTGTGGTATGGTTCTCACAAGCTTGAGCACCAAGATTAAGCTTGTAAAGAAATCCCTGTGCATTAAAACCTAGTTTTGGTGTAATGTGCAATTTACCCAAAACCTAGGCTTCAATATGCAAATTACCACTTCAATAAGGTCCTTAATGTTTCTTGGCATCATGTAGAGCAAAGAAAATGAGAGGGGCATCTCATTTGAATTAAGTTGGAGGAGAGAGAATCTTGATATTAAAATAATCAAGATTTAATCTTAAGTGAAACCCTAATTCAATTTAGGGCAAAAGTGAATGTATTAAATAAAGGGCCTTCAACCAAAATGTTATTGGTTGATTTTTGAATAAGGATGGACGTTCTTTTGCCAAGATAAGGAACGAAAGCATCTTAAGGAGGTGAAATTCCACTCACCTTATTACAAAGAAAAGTAATATCCACTCAAATTATGGATATTAATATAATATGATTAAGGTGCTTAATTTTATTTTATTTAAATTGAGGATAATGAAGGATAATTAAAGGAAAAGGAAGATGCCCCGTACCCAAGGAAGATGAGGGGTAAGAGGCGGGCACATTATTGGGATTAATTGGATTTTTATAAAGCATATTCTCTCTCATCAATTTCCTTATAAAAGTACCCTTTCCAAGCCAAAACAAAGGCTTTTTCGGATTTCTTTCTTTCCCCTTGCTTGGAAAATGATCAAGGAGCTGTGGAGGATCAGGAGGACGACCCCCAACCTGTTGGTAAGGTTCTTGATCCATTTCACCTTGATTCCATGGTAGAAATCGAAAATAAATTATGGATCTCATCCTATTTCAATCTCCTCTTCAATTCTAACCATTCCTTTTCACTCAAACCTTGAGGACGAGCCTTGGAATGGTGAAAGGAGTTTCATCCACCATTTTTTCCATGGACAAGGAGCTTTGGAGCTTAATTGGAGGCGGGTTTTATAACTTGAACCCTTAATCTTATTATTGCAATCAATTGCTTATCAATTGGTGAACATTTCTACATTTCCGAAATTAATTTTGGTTGATTGAAGCAATTTCCATGAAAATCACAGTAGATTTCATGATTCAGAATCTTGCTGATGATGAAATCATCATAAGTAAGCACCTCACCAAATATCAAAGACAAACGGTTTCAATTAGTCTCTCATGCGGTTTCACCAAAACTGTTTAAGAGCAAACAGTTTGAAACCATTTGGGAGAAAACGGGTTCAAAACCATTTGTTGGAGTTGACCAAGGGTTGAAAGTTTGGGAATATTGTTCCTAATTATGTTGGTTAATGACTCACCAAATTTGAAGGGTTAACTCCAAAGCAATCATAGGTTGAAAGCTAATCAATTAGGCAAATCGAATTGAATTAAGTGCTAATTTTCAACCTGATTAACTTGCCCTTTTTGGGAAAACGGTTTCAAAACCGTTTGGTGGAGTTAAAAAAGGGTTGAACGTTTGAGATTATTGTTCCTAATCATGCGGGTTAATGACCCTCTAAATTTTAGGGGTTAACTCCCAAGGAATCGTGAGTTGAAGGCTAATCAATTAGGTAAACCTAATTGGATTAAGTGCTGATTTTCAATCTGATTAACTTGACCTTTTTGGGAAAACGGTTTCAAAACCGTTTGAGTGAGTTGACCAAGGGTTGACCGTTTGATATTACTGTTCCTAATTATATTGGTTAATGACTCAACAAATTTTAGGGGTTAATTTCCAAGGAATCATTAGTTGAAGGCTAATCAATTAGGCAAACCCTAATTGGAATTAGTGCTGAAATTCCAATGAGTTGATTTGAGATTTTGGGTTGATTAGCCCAAACGATTTCAAAACCGTTTGGGGATCACCCAAATGGTCACAAAACCGTTTGGGGGTCACCCAAGACCGTTTGAATGTCTTGGGTCAAGTATGCATATGTGTTTGAATATCCAAAGATGTGGTATGAACCCTAATCGGCTAAGTGCTGATTTTGCAAGTGATTAAAATGATGTTTTGGGTTGATTGGCCCAAACGGTTTCACAACCGTTTGGGGATCATCCAAACGGTTTCAATACAGTTTGGGGATCACCCAATACCGTTTGGAGGTCTGGGGTTAAGTATAGTTGACCAATTGAAGGTCCAAAGTTACCAAATCATATTGCAATTAAGTGCTGATTGGTTGATCAACTGAATAGACCAAACCTTGATGAAATTTCACTAGAATCCAAAGGTTGGATGAGCCAAACGGTTTCAAAACCATTTGGTGCTCATCCAAACGGTTTCAAAACTATTTGGGGGTCACCCAAGACCGTTTGGAGGTCTAGGGTTGAGTATGGTTAGGTGTTTGAAGGTCTAAAGGTACCAAGTTGATTTGCAATCAAATACTGATTTGGTGATCAATCCAATGATCCAAACTTTAATTGGTTGACTTGGATTTTGATGATATGATGGGAAAACGGTCTCAAGACCGTTTGGAAGTCATCCAAATGACCTCAAGACCGTTTTGGGTCAGGTCATACCCAATTTGGATGATGGTTCAATGGTTTCAAAGCAACTAGTCTTACATTGATTAGTATTGAAGGATCATCGATTCCAAACCCTAACTCAATTGAATCAAACCCTAATTGATGATCAATTGAGGGTTAATTGAGGGTCAAATCAGTTGAAGGTTGACCTATTAAACTCGATTGAAGTATGAGTATAGGTCCAATTGATGATTGGTTCCATGAATTCAATGATTGAAGGAATCAATATTGAAAACCCTAACTCAATTGGATGCCTTATGTAATGGAGGTCCAATGTGATTGAATCTTTGAGAATTAAGATGATGAATGTTCTATTGATCCAATGATGATTAGTAATGATAATCAATGAAGGTACAAAGGTTTAAATTGTATTAGTACCTAAGTGATTAGTGCCAATTAAGGGATGAATCCCTAATTGCTTATTGGACCAATGACTTGATACACTATGTTAATCATAGTTGTATGCTTTTGATTGAAGGGTTGATGTGACCTAATCAAGTTGAAAGGATGAAAGAATAGATTTCATATATGAATATAATTCATGAAATGTCTTCTGTCACACGACCGTGTAAGGCAGCACGGCCATGGTGGATTCACTTTGCACGACCGTGCAAGGTAGCACGACCGTGGTGGCTTCCCTTTGCACGGTCGTTCCTGGCTGCATGGCCATGGTGCTCTATGCTTGCCTTAGAGTTGTTTTGAAAAGAAACCTAATATGGATGTTTTGCTAGTTCTTAACTTAAGGATGAGTCCATATCATTGAAGATAGTTGGACAATTCTTATGTGTACTTTATAACCTATACACTTCACAATAAAGGTGATAGGTTAGTGGATGAAAGTATTAAGATGGGAAATACCTTAATACAATGTAAGTTGATAAACTAAAGTTAAAAGAGATGAGGAAAGTGACAAATCAAGATATCATAGATATCACATCTACCCCTTTAAAAATGATATCCCTTGATGTATCTCTAAACCAGCATACATGGATGAGTAACATATGATGTGTGTTCTTTAAATCATTACATTATGATGTAATGTGCTTTATGAGCCATGAGATTGGTTGTTACCTAATGAGTGGTGACAAGATGATAAATGTGCCTTGTGAGCTATGAGGTTAGTTGTTACCTATTGAGAGGTGACAAGATGTTTTTAATGGCTTAGAGTGCCATGAGGTTAATTGTTACCTAGTGAGAGGTGGCAATATGTTTTTAATGGTCTAGTGAGCCAAATGGTTTAGATGTTGGCTAGTGAGAGGTGACAAGGTGTTCTATGAGCCTTATGAACTATGAGGATGGTTGTTGCCTAGAGAGAAGTAACCAAATATTTTAAAGGGTTACACATGATTGATACAATTCAATACTGGGAATAGATGCACAGGATTAGCATAAGTCTAATACTTGGAATATTAACTACACAGGATTGGTTAAATCCCAATACATGGAATAATATCACAGGATTGACAAAGATCAATACCTGGAATTCACAGGATTGGCTAACTCCCAATACCTGGAATAATAACACAGGATTGGCTAAAACCCAATACCTGGAATAATATCACAGGATTGACAAAGTTCAATACCTGGAATGCACAGGATTGGTCATAACCCAATACCTGGAATAATATCACAGGATTGACAAAGATCAATACATGGAATGCATAGGATTGGCTAACTCCCAATATCTGGAATAATAACACAGGATTGGTTAAAACCCAATACCTGGAATAATATCACAGGATTGACAAAGTTCAGTACCTGGAATGCACAGGATTAGTCATAACCCAATATCTAGAATAATATCACAGCATTGACAAAGTTCAATACCTGGAATGCACAGGATTGGTCATAACCCAATACCTGGAATAATATCACAGGATTGACAAAGTTCAATACCTAGAATGCAGAGGATTGGTCATAACCCAATACCTAGAATAATATCACAGGATTGATAAAGTTCAATACCTGGAATAATAACACAGAATTGGCTAACTCCCAATGCCTGGAATGCACAGGATTGGCTAAATCCCAATACTTGGAATAGTTGCATAGGATTGACATAGATCAATACCTGGAATAGTTGCACAGGATTGACATAGATCAATACCTGGAATAGTTGCACAGGATTGACATAGATCAATACCTGGAATAGTTGCACAGGATTGGCATAGATCAATACCTGGAATAGTTGTACGGGATTGACATAGATCAATACCTGGAATAGTTACACAGGATTGACATAGTTCAATACCTGGAATGGTTATATAAGATTGATAATGACTTAGTCTGAGATGTTTATGTAGGATTGGTTAAATCCAATACCTACTAAAGGCATGGAGCCTATAACCAAGGATTGGCATAGTCCAATACCTAAGTAAGACATGATGATGTATAATCACATGTTTGGCATAATTGAGTATCTGTTTAGTAGATTCGCTAATGCCAACAGATGAAAGCAAAAATGAATCATGAGTGACCCATCAGCATGATGAGTGACATGAGCAAATGTTGATATGTTGCAAAGGTGTGATAAATAAGTGATATACATGTTCTTCCTATTTCCTTATAAAAAGAATAGATGATTTAATGTTCTTTCATAGACAGTTGCAATGTTTTAAAAGATAAGACTGATCGAAACTGCTTATCCTCTCCTCAGTTTTATATTAATTAATTTGCAATAACAATGTTTTGGCGGAGAGTTATATCTCCCGCTGGGGCAATTTACCATTGTCTCACCCCCGTGGGATCCAATGTTTTTAGGTGGACAAGCAAGGAGGAGAGTGAGAACATCTTGCAGAAGAAGAACATCAGCAACAACAGGGACATCAGTGACAGCTCAGGTTGAGTGTACTGTCTGTTGTGTCATGTAGATAGAAGTCCTATGTGTCGTCTCTGTACTCTCAGGTCCTCGGAGTTTATAGTTAGTGTTTTAACGAATCGATATGAGATTTTGGCTTGATGCCTCAAAGTTATATGATGTGTATATATTATGTCTTGAGACAGCTGATGTTGTAATCTCGAGAAGAGATAGTGCAAGACATGTACTTTGAAACAGAATGTAAATGCTATACTTTGGTTCTTGAAGAAAAAGATTTCCTATGTGTGGATGTCTTTGCAAAAAGTTTTAATTTTTAGTGATTTTTGGTAATCCGCTGTTAGTGATTGCTTCTGCTTAATTAATAATGTTTGTCTGATCGACATTGTTATAATTGTGGTATCAGAGCTCCAGGTTCGCTGAGTCTACAAAGACTTAGGACTAAGGTAGTAGAGTCTGTGTTAGTGTCCTCCAGTATACCCTATAATGATTTCTTCTTGTGCAGAGAAAGGGTAAAGTTTAAAATGACTGGAGAACACAAGGAACACATTGCTAAGAGCAATGGTGTTGCACCAAGAAGAGGTACAAGGGATCATGCAGGAATAGAATGAGTGCCTCAAAATCCCCATTAAGACCTGATCAGGATAGAGAATCCTATGATCATGCTCTTGTTGGGCAGATTAGGGCAACAATAATGCATATAAGTGGACTAGATGCTAGCCTTATAACCTAGGTTATCAGTTATTAATACAGAAAGTTTGAGCTTTAAAAGAGTTCCTGAATGACTTAGTCATGTTGGAACAAAGGAAAATATGTAAAAGATTAACTTATGGCAAGTAAGTAGACTCTGCCATGAGTTTAGACAGATAATAAATCGGTGATGGCAGTGCCCAAGAAGAGGAAATAAGCTGAGAAGTAGGGAATGGTCTCTATAATTTTAGAGACATTTGCCTAATGGTTCTAAAAAGCCAAGTTTTTGGTACTAATAATGCAATAAATGCCTAGTGTAACAGGGCAGTAGCCACTGAGTAAGTGCAAAGGTCTTAACCTTTTACCTGTAAGATTTCATGGCTTAGTTTTTGCATCTGTAATAAGACTAATAAGACCATGATGTGAGGAAAAGATATGTTATAAATGTGTATATGTTGAGTACACTAAACCATTTTTGTTATAAAAAGGAGGATTGTTGATTTTGTTTTCCCTATTAGTTGCTGTATAGGGAAGAAATGATGAGAACTAGAATTTGAATTCTGCTCAGTATTCTTTTAAATACTCTATATTGTTCTTACCTCTATGAAAGAGGAAGAGGTATAGAAGAGATGCCTGGATAAAATCCAGGGATGTTCATTTTTATGCTTATGATAAAAGCAAGGAATATGATAGCATGTAAGTGCATACTACTTGATCTCAGTATTTGTAAACCCTGGCCAGGTATACAACTATTGATGATAAAGTGAGTATGGAAACTCTTAGATTGATATCTTTTTTATTGCTCTGATCAAGCAGTCATTCTGAGACAATCTAATGAGTATCATGAAATTGGAAAAATGGTATGGATAAATGTATCATACCTTAAGTACAAGAAAGAGGGATCTGATATGATTTCAGATCAGTATGAGTATATGAGGAAGTAAATGTATGACTCTCATATGATGAGAAAGAGAACAAGGGAGGTGATCCTTGTTCAATAAAGTTGTAAATATGATAAAAGAAAGATGAGAATATGATGTGTTTTCAACACATGTGACTGATACCAAGGTAAGAGATTCTGGTATCTGAAAAATGTTAGATGGTTTATGTGGGCTACCTGGAATGGTCAACCATGAAACTAGTCTATCTGTATATAACATAGTATGAACATCACATGTTAGGGGTTTATGCTTTGCATAAACATAACAACTAAATATGTCTTTAAGATAAGTTCTCAATTGACTCTATGAGAATTGTGTGTGAAGGAACTTTGTGCCGATCAAAGTTCTATGATGTCTCCATAACAATGAGGTGTTATGAAGAGACATAATGATATGATGAATGAATAATATCTACTCCCTTTATCTGGGATTTCGGGGACGAAATCCTTGTCAGGGGTTTACAATTTGTAACATCCCTGACCTGGGTTATTCTTTAACCCTAGGTGTTTTGATTAAGAAAGATGATTATATGCTTAATCTTATCTTGTGAAAAGTAATTAGGGCTCATGAGAAACTTATGTTTCAATTTTGGTCCTGTTTGAAGCAATGTTTGCTTATTTTGGACTAAAGTACAAATTACCCAAGTTGAGGGGTTAAATTGCAAATGTTGCATGATAAGATGTTCCTCTGATGTTGAGACATCATAAGAATGAATATGATGTTGTGGTATGGTTCTCACAAGCTTGAGCACCAAGATTAAGCTTGTAAAGCAATCCTTGTGCATTAAAACCTAGTTTTGGTGTAATGTGCAATTTACCCAAAAACTAGGGTTCAATATGCAAATCACCACTTCAATAAGGTCCTTAATGTTTCTTGCCATCATGTAGAGAAAATAAAATGAGAGGGGCATCTCATTTGAATTAAGTTGGAGGAGAGAGAATCTTGATAATATAGTAATCAAGATTTAATCTTAAGTGAAACCCTAATTCAATTTAGGGCAAAAATGAATGTATTAATTATAGGGCCTTCAACCAAAATGTTATTGTTTGATTTTGAATAAGGATTGAAGTTCTTTTTCCAAGATAAGGAACGAAAATATCTTAAGGAGGTGAAATTCCACTCACCTTATTATAAAGAAAATTAATATCCACTCAAATTATGGATATTAATATAATATGATTAAGGTGCTTAATTTGCTTTCCTTTAAATTGAGGATAATTAAGGATAATTAAAGACAAAGGAAGATTCCCCGTACCCAAGGAAGATGTGGGGAAAGAGGCGGCCACATTATTGGGATTAATTGGATTTTTATAAAGCATATTCTCTCTCATCAATTTCCTTATAAAAGTACCCTTTCCAAGCTAAAACAAAGGCTTTTTCAGATTTCTTTCTTTCCCCTTGCTTGGAAAACGATCAAGGAGCTGTGGAGGATTAGGAGGACGACCCCCAACCTGTTGGTAAGGTTCTTGATCCATTTCACCTTGATTCCATGGTGGAAATCAAAAATAAATTATGGATCTCATCCTATTTCGATCTCCTCTTCAATTCTAACCATTCCTTTTCACTCAAACCTTGAGGACGAGCCTTGGAATGGTGAAAGGAGTTGCATCCACCATTTTTTCCATGGACAAGGAGCTTTGGATCTCAATTGGAGGCGGGTTTTATAACTTGAACCCTTAATCTTATTCTTGCAATCAATTCCTTATCAATTGGTGAACATTTCTACATTTCCAAAATTAATTTTGGTTGATTGATGCAATTTCCATGAAAATCACAGTAGATTTCATGATTCTGAATCTTGATGATGACATCATCATCATAAGTAAGCACCTCACCAAATATCAAAGCCAAACGGTTTCAATTAGATGCTCATTCGGTTTCACCAAAACCGTTTAAGAGCAAACAGTTTGAAACCGTTTGGGAGAAAATGGTTTCAAAACCGTTTGGTGGAGTTAACCAAGGGTTGACCGTTTGGGAATCTTGTTCCTAATTATGTGGGTTAATGACTCACCAAATTTTAAGGGTTAACTACAAAGGAATCATAGGTTGAAAGCTAATCAATTAGGCAAATCGAATTGAATTAAGTGCTGATTTTCAACCTGATTAACTTGCCCTTTTTGGGAAAACGGTTTCAAAACCGTTTGGTGCAGTAGAAAAAGGGTTGACCATTTGATATTATTGTTTCTAATCATGTTTATTAATGACCCTCCAAATTTTAGGGGTTAACTCCCAAGGAATCGTGAGTTGAAGGCTAATCAATTAGGTAAACCTAATTGGATTAAGTGCTGATTTTCAATCTGATTAACTTGACCTTTTTGGGCAACCGGTTTCAAAACCGTTTGCGTGAGTTGAACAAGGGTTGAACGTTTGATATTACTGTTCCTAATTATATTGGTTAATGACTCACCAAAGTTGAGGGGTTAATTCCCAAGGAATCATGAGTTGAAGGCTAATCAATTAGGCAAACCCTAATTGGAATTAGTGCTGAAATTCCAATGAGTTGATTTGAGATTTTGGGTTGATTAGCCCAAACGGTTTCAAAATCGTTTGGGGATCACCCAAACGGTCTCAAAACCGTTTGGGGGTAACCCAAGACCGTTTGGAGGTATAGGATCAAGTATGTATATGTGTTTGAAGATCCAAAGATGTGGTATGAACCCTAATCGGCTAAGTTCTGATTTTGCAAGTGATTAAAATGATGTTTTGGGTTGATTGGCCCAAACAGTTTCAAAACCATTTGGGGATCATACAAACGGTTTCAATACTGTTTGGGGATCACCCAAGACCGTTTTGAGGTCTGGGGTTAAGTATTGTTGACCAATTGAAGGTCCAAAGTTACCAAATCATATTGCAATTAAGTACTGATTGATTGATCAACTCAATAGACCAAACCTTGATGGAATTTCACTAGAATCCAAAGTTTGGATGAGCCAAACGGTTTCAAAACCGTTTGGAGCTCATCCAAACGGTTTCAAAACCGTTTGGTGGTCACCCAAGACCGTTTGGAGGTCTAGGGTTGAGTATGGTTAGGTGTTTGAAGGTCTAAAGGTACCAAGTTGATTTGCAATGAAATGCTGATTTGGTGATCAATCCAGTGATCCAAACTTTAATTGGTTGACTTGGATTTTGATGATACCAAACGACCTCAATACCGTTTGGGGTCAGGTCATACCCTATTTGGATGATGGTTCAATGGTTTCAAAGCAACTAGTCTTACATTGATTAGTATTGAAGGATCATCGATTCCAAACCCTAATTCAATTGAATCAAACCCTAATTGATGATCAATTGAGGGTTAATTGAGGGTCAAATCAGTTGAAGGTTGACCTATTAAACTCAATTGAAGTATGAGTATAGGTTCAATTGATGATTGGTTCCATGAATTCAATGATTGATGGAATCAACATTGAAAACCCTAATTCAATTGGATGCCTTATGTAATGGAGGTCCAATGTGATTGAATCTTTGAGAATTAAGATGATGAATGTTCTATTGATCCAATAATGATTAGTAATGATAATCAATGAAGGTACAAAGGTTGAAATCCTATTAGTACCTAAGTGATTAGTGCCAATTAAGGGATGAATCCCTAATTGCTTATTGGACCAATGACTTGATACACTATGTTAATCATAGTTGTATGATTTTGATTGAAGGGTTGATGTGACCTAATCAAGTTGAAAGGATGAAAGAATAGAATTCATATATGAATATGACTCATGAAATGTCTTCTGCAGCACGACCGTGTAAGGCAGCACGGCCGTGGTGGATTCACTTTGCACGACCGTGCAAGGTAGCACGACCATGGTGGCTTCCCTTTGCACAACCGTTCCTAGCTGCACGACCGTGGTGCTCTATGCTTGTCTTAGAGTTGTTTTGAAAAGAAACCTAATATGGATGTTTTGTTAATTCTTAACTTAAGGATGAGTCCATATCATTGAAGATAGTTGGACAATTCTTATGTGTACTTTATAACCTATACACTTCACAATAAAGGTGATAGGTTAGTGGATGAAAGTATTAAGATGAGAAATGCCTTAATACAATGTAAGTTGATAAACTCAAGTAAGTTAAAAGAGCTAAGGAAAGTGACAAATCAAGATATCATAGATATCACATCTACCCCTTTAAAAATGATATCCCTTGATGTATCTCTAAACCAACATACATGGATGAGTAACATATGATGTGTGTTCTTTAAATCATTACATTATGATGTAATGTGCTTTATGAGCCATGAGATTGGTTGTTACCTAATGAGTGGTGACAAGATGATAAATGTGCCTTGTGAGCTATGAGGTTAGTTGTTACCTATTGAGAAGTGACAAGATGTTTTTAATGGCTTAGAGAGCCATGAGGTTAATTGTTACCTAGTGAGAGGTGACAATATGTTTTTAATGGTCTAGTGAGCCAAATGGTTTAGATGTTGCCTAGTGAGAGGTGACAAGGTGTTTTATGAGCCTTATGAACTATGAGGATGTTTGTTGCCTAGAGAGAGGTAACAAATTGTTTTAAAGGTTACACATGATTGATACAGTTCAATAACTGGAATAGATGCACATGATTAGCATAAGTCTAATACCTGGAATATTAACTGCATAGGATTGGTTAAATCCCAATGCCTGGAATAATATCACAGGATTGACAAAGATCAATACCTAGAATGTACAGGATTGGCTAACTCTCAATACCTGGAATAATAACGTAGGATTGGCTAAAACCCAATACCTGGAACAATATCACAGGATTGACTAAGTTCAATACATGGAATGCACAGGATTGGTCATAACCCAATACCTGGAATAATATCACAGGATTGACAAAGATCAATACCTTGAATGCACATGATTGGCTAACTCCCAATACCTGGAATAATAACACAGGATTGGTTAAAACCCAATACCTGGAATAATATCACAGGATTGACAAAGTTCAATACCTGGAATGCACAGGATTGGTCATAACCCAATATCTGGAATAATATCACAGGATTGACAAAGTTCAATACCTGGAATGCACAGGATTGGTCATAACCCAATACCTGGAATAATATCACAGGATTGACAAAGTTCACTACTACAGAAATAGCATTCAATGTCGCTTTTCTGGGCGTCGGTTATTAAGGAAAACCGACTCCTAACATATAAGGCGTCGGTTGTTTAATAAAATCGACGTCTATATTCGAAGACCAGCCAGACACGGGTACCGCTTTGTATTAAGCGTCGGTTTTTTTATAAACAACCGACGCTTAAAGTCGCTCGCGAAATCCATTTTTCGATAAAAAAAATAGTGTCATTTTCAGCGTCGGTTATATACCTAGAAAACCGACGCCTATTTGCGATGAAAATTTGCGCGGACAATGTCACTTTCAGCGTCGGTTATCCCTGTCTAACCGACGCTGAAGGTGGTTCCCGCCAAAAATTTCCATGAAAATATCGTCCAATTGGACGTCGGTTGTTTCAACCACCTGACGCTAAAGATGTTTAGGTTTCGGTTGTTGTAAACAACCGACGCTATTTGGGAACTTATAACCCCCCGCGATCGCCCGACTCTTCCCCTTTCTTCTGTTTCATTGCTACCCTATTGCGGCGATTTTCCCTGTTGCGGCGACTTTCCGGCGCTTCTCTGCTGCTGCTGCTCTCCGGCGCTTCTCTCCGGCGCCCCATCTCCGGCGTCCTTCTTCTCCGGTGCCCTTCTTCTCTGCCGCCCCTGCTACTGCTGCTGTCCGCTCGTCGCCGCCGGTCGTTGCCCACTGCCCCTGCTCTCCTCTAGTCATCTCCGCCAGTAGAAGCAGCTACGGTGCTGTCGTCGTCACCTCCGCCCCCGCCGGTAGAAGCAGTTTTACTCGTGCTGTCCTCGTGCAAGGTAACCCACAAACCTTCACCACCTTTTTTGTCCTCTGCCTTGCTTTTCTCTGCCGCCGCCAACCTAGAACTCACCCAGACAGCGCCTAAGTAGGTGCCAGGGCACGCCTAGGGTCCCAAGCCCAGGTGCCCTGCCTAGATAGGCCTCTGGGCAGATGCTTGGGCGGCGCCAAGGCACGTCTAGGCTGCACGTCTAGTGTATTTTTTTCTAAAAGTTATTTACTGATTGTGTTTATTTAATAATGTACTGATACATATGTGATATACCAATCTGATAGTCCATGATAGAACAAAACATAATGATGTTGACTGCAACTTTGTGTGTCATGCTATTCTTAATTAAGTGTATATTTACTTCATAATTGAATGTTTAAGTAAGTTATAGATATCTTGATGATGAACTGTATTGCACACACTACTACAGAAATAGCATTCAGTGTCGCTTTTCTGGGCATCGGTTATTAAAGAACACGGACGCCTTATATTAAAGGCGTCGGTTATTTAGAAGAACCGACGTCTATATTCAAAGACCAGCCAAACACGGGTACCGCTTTGTATACAGCGTCGGTTGTTTATACAAAACCGACGCATCATGTCATCCAATTTTCGAGCGAAAAAAATATTGTCACTTTCGGCGTCGAGTCTGTAGTTAAAACACCGACGCTTATGTGCGATGGAAATTTGCGCGAAAAGTGTCCTTTTCCGCGTCGGTCGTCCTTTAATCACCGACGCTGAATGTGGTTCCCACCAAACATTTTCACGAAAATATCGTCCAAATGGACGTCGGATGTTGCCAACGACCGACGGTAAAGATGTTTAGGCGTCGGTTTTTGTAAACAACCGACGCTATTGTGGAACTTCATAACCTTCGATCGCACGACTCTTCCCCTTTCTTATATTTCATTGCTACCCTATTTCCCTATTGCGGCGATTTCTCCGGCGATTTCTCTGCTGCTGGTACTAGTTTTTCTCCGGCGCTTCTCTCCGGCGCTTCTCTCCGGCGCTTCTCTCCGGTGCCCCATCTCCGGCGTCCCCTCTCCGGCGCCCCTCTCCGACGCGTTTCTTCTCTGGCACCCCTGCTGCCCGCCTTGCTGCTCCAACCGCCTGCGCCGCCACCACGCCTGACAACCGGCGCCGCCGCAACGCCTGGTGCCCACCTGCCTGCCACGCCTGAGAACCGGCGCCGCCGTACCCCCTTCTCCTTCTCCTCCGCCTGGCCGCTTCCTGCCTGCCGCCGCCTGGCCGCCTGCCTGCCTGCTGCGGCTCACGCTCCTGCTCGTCGGAGTCACTGCCGCTGGTTCTGGAGCTCGTCGGCCGCCACCCACGTACTCAACCAGCTCGACCTCACCCTACTCTTCTTGCCCAGGTACCTACAGACCTACCCAGGCGCGAAATTGGTTCTTTATGTGCTGACCTAATCTGCTTGCACGAAATTGGCTCCCTACTCTGCTTGCTTAATGTGCCTAATCTGCTTTAAGTGGTCCTAATATCATAACATGATAGTTTTATTATATGATTTGTGGCACTTTAGGGTGTATATACATGCAAATTATATAAGTGATAGATGTTGGATGTTTGTCAAGGTTTCTTGAAGATTGAATAAGTGATAGATGCCGGATGTTTATTTATTTCATCTATCCATGTTGCCTATAGTTTATAACATTGCATTGTGAATTATTGCATGTTTGAAACTATGAAATTCTTGATTTATTAGATGATATTCAAGAAAACCCTAGTTTGATGAGCATGTTGTTAATCATGTTAATTATGATTCTTCTATATATTCTGATGTCATTATATAATTATGTGATCCCAACATATTAAATTGAATTAGAATGATTTCATGAATTATAGGGTTTATATAAGAATGACAACACATGTATTTGTTGGCCTAGAAACCCGTCCAAGATTTACTCAGTAGGAGTAAATCTTGGATAGTCCCCAGTTTGGGACTGTTCTTGAACACCTAATCTCACTTAGGATGTAAGTGTATAATGTGTATTGGGTTTTCGAGAAAATTTCGGTAGCATTTCCCCGTTTGTTCTCTAAGTACATATGTACTTAGAGAACAACGGGGAAATGCTGCCGAAATTTTCTCGAAAACCAAATACAAATTATACACTTACATCCTAAGTGAGATTAGGTGTTCAAGGATGGGATAGGTGGTACACATTTATTATATATAAGATTGACATCAAATGTGTTTGTTGGCCTAGAAACCCGTCCAAGATTGACTAATATATACTTGTTTCCTAATATATACTTGTTTAAAAGGTTAACTGATGTTATACAACTTTTTCTGAAAATATATAACATCGTTATATGTACTTACACTTTGTTAATACTAATATTGTGCAGTCTCTATCTTCCCATAACAATGACTATGAATTGGGCCTCTATGTCAATGTTAACGTTCCCTATTGAAGAACAATTGGACATCATCCTAGATGATCGTTCCTTAAACCAATTGGTCATACCCAAACATTGGCGTTTTCTAAAAGGAAGACACTACATGCCTGGTAAAGTGACCCTAACTTTTGGAAATTATTCACATGTAATCGAGGTTGAGTATGATTTGGCGGGAAATCTTGTATCAAAATCCGGTTGGCGTGATTGGATTGGAGAGCTGCATGTGGTCCGTTGGAATAGGCTTTTTCTCCGTCCAGTTGGCGATAATTCCATCAAAGTTTGGATAACCAACAGCAACTGCGAGACCCCCGATCATCTTCTGCGGTATGAGCGCACGGCGTCGCATATCAGCTCAGACAAATCTGAATCTGAGGCCCCTATCAGTTCAGATTCGTCTAAATACAGTGAGGAGCTTCGTGACACAGCTTCATCATCAAAAAGAAGTTACTGATGTATGCGGGACCATGTTGGTGTAGTATTTAGTTGTCTATCTATCTAGACTTGTCTGTAGTAATAGTTTTTTTAATTATGCGCATGTTTAGGGGTACACCAACCCCTTTGTTTAGTTATTGTTATAACTAAAGTGTGTGTTCCCATGAATGGAACTGTAAGTTGCTACATGAATGCTTATAACTGAAGTGTGTGTTCCCATGAATGTTCCCATTTACATGATTACACTACTATTTTCTCATATTGTCTTGCCTCAAAAAAAAATTCTTTTATTGTTTAGTCTATTTTAATACGACATACTGGCTTATATCTTTCTTAATGATGAACTGTAATACGACATACTTTCTTATATACTTGTTTCCTAATATATACTTGCTTTCCTAATATATACTTGCTTTCTCTGATCATAGAATGGATAGATCATGGATGTCCATTCATAATCGTTGCACCCCAGAGTTTATATCTGGTCTTGATCAGTTTATTAGATTTGCCGAGGAACATAGGAAAAAACCTACAGATAGGTTCTACTGTCCATGTAGGCATTGCGGTAACAACTTGAAACTCAACACTGGTGAGGAAATCAAAAGTCATGTCATGTGTAACGGGATTGTACAAGGCTATACAGAATGGCACTGGCATGGAGAGATTTCAAAATCGAATCCAGTAGATGTCAATAGCAGTGCTTGGGTGGAAGAAGAAATTGCCTCCGATGATGTAAATGTGAACGAACCAGTTCCAGCAGACATTGTTGATGCGATGCTGGATAGTTGTAGGGTAGAGCACACCGATCCACCTCCTATCTTTACAAACATTGTGCATGATGCTGAGATACCGTTATACACAGGCTGTGCTAAGTTTACGAAGCTTAGCGCTGTGCTGAGATTGTATAAGTTGAAAGCTAACAATAGATGGAGCGACAAAAGCTTCACTGAATTGTTGACTTTGTTGAAAGAAATTATTCCTGAAGGAAACGAGCTGCCAATCTCAACATACCAGGTAAAGAAAATGTTGTGCCCAATGGGAATGGAGGCCAAAAAGATACACGCATGCCCGAATGATTGTGTATTATTTCAAAAGGACTATGTAGATTTGAAAGATTGTCCAAAATGTGGTGCGTCACGATATAAATTGACGACTTCGGGGGAGTCCAAAACTGGTTCTCCTGCCAAGGTGTTGTGGTATCTACCTATAACATCACGGTTTCAACGCTTGTTTGAAAATCCGAAAGATGCGAAGAATTTGAGGTGGCATGCAGATGTTAAGAAAAATAATGATGGGATCCTACGACATGCGTCTGATTCCCCACAGTGGAAGAAGATTGATGTATTGTTCCCTGAATTTGGTGAAGAAGTCAGGAATCTAAGACTTGGGCTTTGTACAGACGGGATGAATCCGTACGGGACATTGAGCAGCCAACATAGCACTTGGCCAGTCATGCTTGTTATATACAATCTTCCTCCCTGGCTATGTATGAAAAATAAGTACGTTATGTTGTCATTGTTGATATCGGGCCCTAAACAACCCGGAAATGATATCGATGTTTATCTTGAACCTTTGATTGACGACTTAAAGAAACTTTGGGCTGAAGGTGTGATGACCTATGATGCTTCAGAAAGAGAGACATTTCGTTTGCATGCTATGTTGTTTTGCACTATTAATGACTTTCCGGCATATGGGAATTTGTCTGGATATAGTGTCAAAGGAGCTAAAGCGTGTCCTATATGTGAAGAAAACACTGATTCAATAAGACTAAAATATGGCGGCAAGACTGTATATCTTGGTCATCGAAGGTTTCTTTCAAAATTCCATCCGTATCATAGGAAGCGCAAAGCATTCAATGGATGCAATGATGAACGGAGTGCACCTAAACCTATACCAGGGGATGTTGTTTATGAAAGAGTAAAAGACATTGTCAATGAATTTGGTAAGAAATCACAATGTTGTATGGCCACACAGAGTGACAATTCTTCATTCAAAAAGAAGTCAATATTTTGGGATCTTCCTTATTGGAGTTCTTTGTCAGTCAGGCATTGTATCGATGTAATGCACGTTGAGAAAAATGTCTGTGATAGCATCATTGGTACTCTATTAAATATACCAGGTAAGACTAAAGATGGGATAAAATCCAGACTGGACCTACGTGAAATGGGAATAAGGTCAGAATTAACAGAATTACGTGAAATGGGTAATAAAAGAACATACTTGCCTCCCGCTTGTTACACGTTGTCTAGAAAGGAGAAGAAAACTTTTTGTGAATGCTTGGTAAATGTTAAGGTGCCACATGGTTACTCATCCAACATCCGTAGATTGGTATCAATGAAAGATCTGAAGTTGATAGGTCTTAAATCTCATGATTGTCACACTCTAATGCAACAAATATTGCCCGTGGCAATTCGATCTATATTGCCGAAGCATGTAAGGTTTGCAATTACCAGACTTTGTTTCTTTTTCAACAGTCTATGCAGCAAAGTTATTGACCCTGATACTCTCGATAATTTGCAAAGAGAAGTGGTTGTTACCCTATGTCAGCTTGAGATGTATTTCCCTCCTTCGTTCTTTGATATCATGGTACATCTTGTTGTCCACTTGACTAGGGAAGTGAAAATATTGGGACCGGTTTTCTTGCATTGGATGTATCCCTTTGAACGATACATGAGCGTTTTTAAAGGTGATGTTCGAAACCGTTATCGTCCTGAAGGGAGTATTATTGAAGGTTATGTGGCGAGAGAGGTTATGGATTTCTGCAATGACTTTCTCAGTGGTAATGACACTCCTGATAATGACAAGAATATTGAGGAGGGCAAAGGAATTTTGGGATCACAGGTGAAAGTAATCAGCCGTGAGCAGTTGGAACAAGCTCACTTGTTTATTTTACATAATATGGATGAAGTGAGTGTTTATATCGAGGAACATACCAATTTCATAAAGAGACAACATCCTCGAGCAAGTTCAATGTGGCTTGCTAGAGAGCATAATAAGACTTTTACTAAGTGGTTTGAAGATAAAGTCTTACATCAACTATCTCAAACACCAAATGATATTACAGAAACTATCAAATGTCTCGCCTTTAAACCAAAACCGAATGTTATGTCTTATGAAGGGTTTGACATTAATGGATTCACATATTACACAAAGCGCCAAGATGATAAGAGTGTCGTCCAAAATAGTGGGGTCACTCTTCAAGCGTCAACTATGTACTTTGCAAGTGCAAAGGATAAGAGTCCACGTGAAGCTAAAATGTCATATTACGGTGTCATTGAAGACATTTGGGAGTTTGACTACATAGATTTCAATATTCCGCTCTTTAAATGTAATTGGGTTGATAACACCAAAGGAGTTATAGTGGATGAATTGGGTTTCACTTTGGTGAACTTTGAAATGATTGGCGAGAAGGCTGAACCATTCATATTGGCATCACAGGCAAAACAAATATTCTATATCGATGATCCTGCAAATGATAAATGGTCGGTTGTTCTTCATGGTAAAAGATAGTTCATTGAAGATCCTATAGATGAAGAAGAGTACTATGATAAGTATGATGACTCCAGTCCATTCTCAGTTGGGTTGCCAACTCCACAAAATATTGAAGCTAATGATGACTTATATGTGCACGGAGATCACAATGAAGGATTGTTAATTGATAAAAGATCACAATTTTAGAGACATGTATGTTTATACAAATGGTAAATGTTTTCCTTTTTCTAATTTATACAAATGCTAAATGTTTTCCTTTTTCTAGTTGATACAAATGCTAAATGTTTGCCTTTTTTATGACATTTTCAGATGGCTGACCATGATGAGAATGATGTTCATGATGAGCATGAAGTCCATGATGAGCATGTTGTCCATGACGAGCATGGCGAGGATACCAATGTAAGTTCTAAAAACATATCCTGTATTTCTATAAAATTCATTATCTTCTAGTTATGTCATATATCCTATATTTCTATATTGGCCTAATTCAGTGTGTTTATTTTTGTCAAATTTTAGGTTGATGATGCACATGTACCCACTGAAGCACTGGAGCAACTTGATGCGCGGAGAGGACATTCCAACTCGAGATATCGTCTACCGTTTCCTCCTCCTCCGCAGTAATATCCTCATCTCTAAACGTTTCTCGTAGGATTCTGAACCCCTCCCTTCCCTCTACTACATCGAAGCCATGCCGCAGTTGAACCCTTTCGCCGAGCCCTACCCGGCCAAGCAGGCGTCGCCTGAAGCACCACCGTCGTCGTCGTCTCCACCTCCATCGCAACTTGCTGTGCTAGTCCTGATAGTTTATCACCCCACATGCCTTCCTCCTCAGTTCCTGCCGCTAGACGACCACACAATGGATCCAAAAGGATTGCAGGCGTTCGCCAAAGACTATAGGCTGAGTTAACTCAATAGTTAACTCAGCCTATAGTCTTTGGCAAACGCCTGCATATCCTCTTGGATCCATTGTGTGGTTGTCTAGCGGCATGAACTGGGGAGGAAGGCATGTGGGGTCATAAACTGTTAGATATAATTGGGATGTTGATAGTGATGATGAATGATACTTTGTAAATGAATATTTCTGAATGTTAAAACATGTATTTGAATGATTCTATATGTGTGAACGTGACAATTGAATTGATGTCTGAATGTATCTACTTGTGTGAATCTTTTTATGTTAATTTTGCAGGTTTGTGGCCTGTTTGTAGGCTGATATCAATGGATGTCGTAAACCTACAGTTCAGAAAACTGAACTGCAGGTTCTCATCCTGCTGACCAGCCACAGCAGGCCTGCAAACAGATTTATAAAAAAAAAATAGATATAGGCGTCGGTTATTTACCGATAACCGTCAGCACAGACTTACAGCGTCGGTTTTTTGTTGAACACCGACGCCAAAAGTGTTCGCGCTACAGGAAATGGGAGTCATCTAGGACACTTTTCTGCGTCGGTTTTTTAGTATATAACCGACGCAGAAAGCGTCCTAGATGACGCCATTTTCTGTGGCGCGAACCCTTTTGGCGTCGGTGTTTTATAATAAAGCGACGCCTTTATATTAAATAGGCGTCGGTTTTTTAACCGACGCTGAAGTGTCCAACCTTTTAGCGGCGCCCACATAGGTGTCGTTCAGAAACCGACGCCAAAGGGGGTTAAACAACCGACACTAAAAGGCACTTCTGTAGTAGTGACACATGTGACATGTTTGGAATGTAAATGATGAACTGTAATGCACACATGTTTAACTTATTTTATTGTTGAGTATATTGAGAATCCTAATCACCCTTCTTGCTTAATGATGAACTGTAATGCACACATGTGAATGCTTGGAATTTAAATGATGAACTTTTCCCTAAATTGCCAATCATGCTTTTAAAGACATCAATAATCACCCTAATTTGAAGAACTAGGATTTTAGGTATAAGAATGACAACACATTATTTGTTGGCCTAGAAACCCGTCCAAGATTTACTCATTAGGAGTAAATCTTGGATAGTGCCCGGTTTGGGACTGTTCTTGAACACCTAATCTCACTTAGGATGTAAGTGTATAATGTGTATTGAGTTTTCGAGAAAATTTTGGTAGCATTTCCCCGTTTGTTCTCTAAGTACATATGTACTTAGAGAACAGCGGGGAAATGCTGCCGAAATTTTCTTGAAAACCCAATACACATTATACACTTACTAGTGAGATTAGGTGTTCAAGGATGGGATAGGTGGTACACATTTATTATATATAAGAATGACATCACATGTGTTTGTTGGCCTAGAATGTGAACAATCATTGTTTTTTATATTACTTGTACATTGATATAAATTAGAATGAACAATCACTAAATTATATACTGTTTGTATGGAGTCCGGCTTCATTGTAGATATCTATTATTGTGTTTGTTGGCCTAGAAACCCGTCCAAGATTTACTCATTAGGAGTAAATCTTGGATAGTCCCCGGTTTGGGACTGTTCTTGAACACCTAATCTCACTTAGGATGTAAGTGTATAATGTGTATTGAGTTTTCGAGAAAATTTTGGTAGCATTTCCCCGTTTGTTCTCTAAGTACATATGTACTTAGAGAACAGCGGGGAAATGCTGCCGAAATTTTCTTGAAAACCCAATACACATTATACACTTACTAGTGAGATTAGGTGTTCAAGGATGGGATAGGTGGTACACATTTATTATATATAAGAATGACATCACATGTGTTTGTTGGCCTAGAATGTGAACAATCATTGTTTTTTATATTACTTGTACATTGATATAAATTAGAATGAACAATCACTAAATTATATATTGTTTGTATGGAGTCCGGCTTCATTGTAGATATCTATTATTGTGTTTGTTGGCCTAGAAACCCGTCCAAGATTTACTCATTAGGAGTAAATCTTGGATAGTCCCCGGTTTGGGACTGTTCTTGAACACCTAATCTCACTTAGGATGTAAGTGTATAATGTGTATTGAGTTTTCGAGAAAATTTTGGTAGCATTTCCCCGTTTGTTCTCTAAGTACATATGTACTTAGAGAACAGCGGGGAAATGCTGCCGAAATTTTCTTGAAAACCCAATACACATTATACACTTACTAGTGAGATTAGGTGTTCAAGGATGGGATAGGTGGTACACATTTATTATATATAAGAATGACATCACATGTGTTTGTTGGCCTAGAATGTGAACAATCATTGTTTTTTATATTACTTGTACATTGAAGGATTGCTAATTGATAAAAGATCACAATTTTAGAGACATGTATGTTTATACAAATGCTAAATGTTTTCCTTATTCTAGTTGATACAAATGCTAAATGTTTTCCTTTTTAATGAAATTTTCAGATGGCTCACCATGATGAGAATGATGTCCATGATGAGCATGAAGTCCATGATGAGCATGCTGTCCATGACGAGCATGGCGTGGATACCAACGTAAGTTCTAAAAACATATCCCGTATTTCTATAAAATTCATTATCTTCTAGTTATGTCATATATCCTGTATTTCTATATTGGCTTAATTCAGTGTGTTTATTTTTGTCAAATTTTAGGTTGATGATGCACAGCTACCCACTGAAGCAATTGAGCAACTTGATGCGCAACAACAAAAACTTAACAAGAAAAGGGGTATCACTCTCTTGAAAAAGTTACTTGCGCTGAGTGGCAGTGGATCCAAATTGGTTGTGGAGTTTGATAATGGAGGGAATGCAATTGGAGTGAACCGCAATAATTTTATAAACTATCTTGGGGTTGTCACTCGAAGCCATTGTGGTGTTAAGTATGATAATTGGCATAAAGTTCCTCAGGCGAAGAAAGACTTGATATGGAAAGATTTATGCGTTAGTTATTATTATTTGCAATTCTATTTTGTAGATTACAAATTCTATTATTTGCAATTATATTTTTGGTACTAGTTAATAACATTTCTATTTTACAGAATCTGTTTGCATTGGATGAGATGTTGCATCGTAAAAGTGTGATGAAACACGCTGGAAAGATGCTTAGGAATTACAGGACAAATCTGAACAGAGAATACATAAGACAGGGTGATAAGAAGAAGAAGTCAGCCCTTGAACAATGGAACTTCTTGGACAAAGAAGATTGGGACAATTTTGTTGCTTCAAGAAAATCTGAAGAATTCAAGGTATTAGGCGTCACTCCTATTTTAATTAATATACATTGTATTCACCTATTCAAGATTAACATTTAGTGCTACTAACCTAATTATAAATGTGCATACTAACTAGGCCCTCAGTGACGCACAAAAAGCAAGGCGTGCACTGAATGTACATGACCATACTATGGGTCCAAAAGGCTATGCAAGCGTTTGCCAAAGACTACAGGCGGAGTCTGCGGCTACTCAGGAGTCTGCGGCTACCCAGGAGTCTGCGGCCACACCCTTGCCTCGCCATGATATCTGGATAGCTGGCAAGAAAAACAAGAAGGGTGAAATAAAGAAGCCCGAAACTGCTGAGGCGGCTGCAAAAATGGTAAAATACAACTCTTAGAGCAATCATTTGAATATTGATTATTTGTGGTGTTAACTTACCAATTTTTGTTTATGGTGATTAGCGGGAGCTGCACGAGCAGAGGAAACAAGGCACGTTCATCCCTCAGGGCACAAGGGATGAATTGACAGTTGCTCTGGGTAACCCAGAGCATCCTGGACGTGTTAGAGGTGCCGGCGCTGGTGTGGGCATCAAAGCATTCTTTGGGCCATCCCAGCGCAAACCCAGAGCGGGACTTTCTCAAGAAGAGGTAACATATTCTATTTTTATAATGTTACTACAAAAGGAAATTCATTAATAAAAAGCTAATATTTGTTTTATCCATGTATAGGAGAATAAGAGAGTAGAGGATATAGTTGCTAAGAAGCTCAACGATGTGGTTGCTGAGAAGGTCAAGGAAGAATTGCTGCGGTGGCAGGCATCTCAGGCTTCCAATCAGCCTATGCCGACCCACTCTTCTCCTGGTGCACAGACTGCAAGTAATCCTGGAGACCCATCACCTAACACGTATGCTGTAAGTATTGTTTATGACATTGTAGCTAGTCTTTTCAAGATGATATGTTTTCAAGATGATATGTATATATGTATAACATTCTTTACGTAAATTTGTAGGCATTGAAGCCATGCCGCTTAAGAATGGAAAACTATGTTGTTGCAGAGGCGCAAGCTTACCAGTCCCTTCCTGGGGCAACGTTTCATGGGACTCCAATGCCGCAGGGCTACATTCGTGTGGGCCCGATACATGTATTACCCGATTGGAGGGAAGTTGAGTTGCCATATGCCCACCCAGATATTGATACACTTGGTGAGGCAGAAAGTGGGGTCATATTATGGCCCAAAGCAGATGTCCTCTACACGACTGAAATTGTAAGATAAATTTACATTGATTTAGACTGTTAATGTGTATATATGATGTCAACTGATCTGAAATTATATATACAGGTTAAAAAGAAGACACCAGGAGCACCTAGGCCTCCACCTCCAATTCCCGCATTACCAACTTGGGTTCCAACTGACCTACCATACCCGTTAGGTCCTGCTTGTAGGGGAATGGCATGTTGGCTACGGGCACATAATATACTTTGCCCTATAATTGTTTCTTTAGATGCAGATTATGCAGGTCAATCATACGACATCTCTTTATTTATACAAGATATTATTGAGCTGTTTATGTATGATTAGTTGAATACATCAATGATAGAGACATGGATAAGGTGAGATCTTGTTTATACATCCATATACCTTGTGTAAGATCCGGTGATCTAGTTTCTTATATATTAATGCATACGTCTATATGTTTTGCAGCTACTTAATCGAAGATCATTGCAAACAATTTGCATATGATCATGTGGGATTTTTGATTCCATCATTGATTAGTATGGTAGCTAAAGACCCTGATAGTGTTCAACAATACTGTATAGATGATTTTACAATTTTTGGTCATCAAATGAAGACGATAATAATAGCTCCATTCAATGTCAAGTAAGTTTGCTTTATTTATAATTTGGACTTAAGAAAATTCCATTATTATTTTGCATTTTGAGTTATTAATTGTTAACTTTTTACCTCTAGTGGTAGACATTGGGAGTTACTAGTTATTGTCCCCGGGACGTTCACTGTTTATTATCTAGATCCCGCAGGAAGTACATTAAACACTAAAATTGGACACGTAATGAGAATGGCATTATTCTGGTGAGAAATATTTCATTTTTTATATCCGTTAACATCTTTTATTACATTACTATTTACTTATGCAACTTAGTGTGTTATATTAACATGTAGGGGTTTAGATGCATTCAAAAATGCTGGAGGAAAGGTCCCAAGGAAAAAGAACCAGCCATTGTCTTGGGAGAACGTAAAAGTAAGTTCCCGACTCCCCGACTCCAATGTATATATTATTGATGTGAATTGTGCTTAGTTGTATTATTTTGTATGTTTCAATTTATAGTGCGCTACACAAGACAATGGTTGGGCATGCACATACTATGTGATGCGATTTATGCAGATGATTATCAAACATGCCGCATTGGACATCGATACCATACATGAGGTATTATATATAGTCTCATTAGTTAGTATGAAATATATCAATCTTATTTTTATATTATTACTTATATATACATCATTCTCTTTGCAGGTGTTTAAAACTGACCACACTATAGGCAAACGCTTAAAAAATGTACATGCTCCATATACGAGGGAAGCATTAGATGAAGTAAGAGAAGAATGGGCAATAGCTGTACAAACAGTGGCAACTGTAAGATATAATTGGGATGTTGATAGTGATGATGAATGATACTTTGTAAATGAATATTTCTGAATGTTAAAACATGTATTTGAATGATTCTATATGTGTGAACGTGACAATTGAATTGATGTCTGAATGTATCTACTTGTGTGAATCTTTTTATGTTAATTTGCAGGTTTGTGGCCTGTTTGTAGGCTGATATCAATGGATGTCGTAAACCTGCAGTTCAGAAAACTGAACTGCAGGTTCTCATCCTGCTGACCAGCCACAGCAGGCCTGCAAACAGATTTATAAAAAAAAAATAGATATAGGCGTCGGTTATTTACAGATAACCGTCAGCACAGACTTACATCGTCGGTTTTTTGTTGAACATCGACGCCAAAAGTGTTCGCGCTACAGGAAATGGGAGTCATCTAGGACACTTTTCTGCATCGGTCCTTTAGTATATAACCGACGCAGAAAGCGTCCTAGATGACGCCGTTTTCTGTGGCGCGAATCCTTTTGGAGTCGGTGTTTTATAATAAACCGACGCCTTTATGTTAAATAGGCGTCGGTTTTTTAACCGACGCTGACGTGTCCAACCTTTTAGCGGCGCCCACATAGGCGTCGTTCAGAAACCGACGCCAAAGGGGGTTAAACAACCGACACTAAAAGGCACTTCTGTAGTAGTGGTTCAATATCTGGAATGCACAGGATTGGTCATAACCCAATACCTGGAATAATATCACAGGATTGATAAAGTTCAATACCTGGAATAATAACATAGGATTGGCTAACTCCCAATGTCTGGAATGCACAAGATTGGCTAAATCCCAATACCTGGAATAGTTGCACAGGATTGACATAGATCAATACCTGGAATAGTTGCACAGGATTGACATAGATCAATACCTAGAATAGTTGTACGGGATTGACATAGATCAATACCTGGAATGGTTACACAAGATTGAAATAGTTCAATACCTGGACTTGTTATATAAGATTAATAATGACTTAGTCTGAGATGTTGATGTAGGATTGGTTAATCCAATACCTACTAAAGGCATGGAGCCTATAACCAAGGATTGGCATAGTCCAATACCTAAGTAAGACATGATGATGTATAATCACATGTTTGGCATAATTGAGTATCTGTTTAGCAGATTGGCTAAGGCCAATAGATGAAAGCAAAAATGAATCATGAGTGACCCATCATCATGATGAGTGACATGAGCAAAGGTTGAGATGTTGAAAAGGTGTGATAAATAAGTGATATACATGTTCTTTCTATTTCCTTATAAAAAGAATAGATGATTTAATGTTCTTTCATAGACAGTTGCCATGTTTTAAAAGATAAGACTGATCTAAACTGCTTATCCTCTCCTCAGTTTTATATTAATTAATTTGCAATAACAATGTTTTGGCGGAGAGTTATATCTCCCGCTGGGGCAATTTACAATTGTCTCACCCCAGTGAAATCCAATGATTTTAGGTGGACAAGCAAGGAGGAGAGTGAGAACATCTTGTAGAGGAAGAACATCAGCAACAGCAGGGACAGCAGTGACAGCTCATGTTGAGTGTACTGTCTGTCATGTCATGTAGATAGAAGTCCTATGTGTCGTCTATGTACTCTCAGGTCCTCGGAGTTTATAGTTAGTGTTTTAACAAATCGATATGAGATTTTGGCTTGATGCGTCGAAGTTATATGTTGTGTATATATTATGTCTTGAGACAACTGATGTTGTAATCTCGAGAAGAGATAGTGCAAGACATGTAGTTTGAAACAGAATGTAAATGCTATACTTTGGTTCTTGAAGAAAAAGATTTCCTATGTGTGGATCTCTTTGCAAAGAGTTTTAATTTTTAGTTATTTTTAGTAATCTTCTTTTAGTGATTGCTTCCGCTTAATTAATAACGTTTGTCCGATCGACGTTGTCATACCACTAATCACCATCAACAAATATTAGTAAGTAAACATAACAATAATCAATATCGATCGATTGCTCTAAGAGTTGATTTTTACCATTTTTGCAGCCGCCTCAGTAGTTGCGGGCTTCGGTATGTCTCCCTTCTTATTTTGTCTCCTAGCTATTCACATAGCATGATGAGGCAGAGGTGCGAGAGAAGTAGTAGAGGACTATACAGTCTCCTGAGTAGCAGTTGGCTGAGCAGACTCAGCCTATAGTCTTTGGCGAATGCCTACATATCCTCTTGGACCATTTGTGTGGTCGTACACATTCAGTGCACACCTTACTTGTTGATCATCATTGATAGCCTAGTTAGTTAGCACATTGAGTTGGTTAGTAACACTAAAGGTCAATCTTGAATAGGTGAATACATAAGAACGTATATTAATTAAATTGGGAGTGGCACTTAATACCTTGAATTCATCCATTTTTCTTTGGGTAACAAACACCTCCCAGTCTTTGGGGTCCAGGTAGTTCCATTACTGTGCGGCTTCCTTCTTCCTAAATTTATTTTTTAAAGAGAATTAAAATAAAAATTATTAGTGTAGAGTTAGTCAAATAGTGATCAATGTCTAGAACTGGAAATCAATCAAGAACCTCTTCTTAGCATCACGTATGTAATCTCGGGTGAGATTGGCCCTATAGTTCCTTATGCCCTCCCACAGCATTGCATCACACATTTACGATGGAACTTTTCATTCAGATTAAATATGCTCTGCAAATTAAATAGAATTTCTATTAACCTGTATCCCAAAAATTAGTAATCTACACAAATAGAATTACAAATAATAATAACTCACACATATTTCCTTCCATATGTGGTCTTTCTTCCCCTTATGAACATTATGCCAGAATTCTAGGTTAGGACTGCAATGGTTGCGAGTAAGAACCCCAAGATATGAAATAAATGAGTTGCGGTTCACTCCATATGGATTTCCTGCATGATCAAAATCCACAGCCAATTTGGGTCTATTACCCCTTTGTTGTATTAACTTGTTCATCATTGTGATGCCCCTCACTTTCTAAATTTTCTTTTGCTGCTCATCAAGTGTTGTAATTTCTACAGGGGGTACATCACCAACCTACAATTTGATAAAAAAATGCACTTACATGATATAATTATAAATGAACATATAGATAGAAACCTTAGGGATATATTCTTAAAACTTACATTGTCAGGCGACACAGGCACGTCCTCACCCTCACGGTGATAATCAGCACGGTCATCATGGGAATGCTCAGCCCTCTAAAAGTTCACATTCAAATTATAAATTTCACATTGTAAAGTAATTCACATTGTAAAGTTCACATTGTAAAGTGCACATTCACATTGTAAAGCAATTCACATCGTAAAGTTCACATTCACATTGTAAAGTTCAAATTCACATTATAAAGTTCAAATTCACATTGTAAAGTAATTCACATTGTAATGTCCACATTCACATTATAAAGTTCACATTCAGAAAAATAAAACATATAAAAAATATAAACATTCATGGCTCTAATATTGTGATCTTTTATCAATTAACTATCCTTTGTTGTGATCCCCGTGAACATACAAGTCATTGTGATCCCCAGCTTCGATGTTTGGTTGTGTTGGCAACCCAACTGAGAATGGACTAGAGTCATCATACTTATCATAGTACTCTTCTTCATCTATAAGATCTTCAATGAACTATCTTTTACCATGAAGAACAACCGACCATTTACCATTTATAGGATCATCGATATAAAATACTTGTTTCGCCTGTGATGCCAATATGAATGGTTCACCCTTCTCGCCAATCTTTTCAAAGTTCACTAATGTAAAACTCAATTCATCCACTATAACTCCTTTGTTGTTGTCAACACAATTACATTTAAAGAGCAGAATTCTAAAATCTACATATTCAAACTCCCATATGTCTTCAATGACACTGTAATATGACATTTTAGCTTCACGTGGACTCTTATCCTCTGCACTTGTAAAAAACAATGAAGACGCTTGAAGGGTGACCCCACTATTTTGGACGACACTCTTATCATATTGACGCTTTGTGTAATATGAGAATCCATTTATGTTAAACCCTTCATAAGACATAACATTCAATTTTGGTTTAAAGGCGAGGCATTTGATGGTTTCAGTAAGATTATTTGGTGTTTGAGATAGTTGATGTAAGACTTTATCTTGAAATCACTTAATAAATGTCTTGTTATGCTCTCTAGCAAGCCACATTGAATTGGATCGAGGATATTATCTCTTGATAAAATTGGTATGTTCCTCGATATAGACACTCACTTCGTCGATGTTGTGTAAAATATACAAGTGACCTTGTTCCAACTGCTCACGGTTGATTACTTTCACCCGTGATCCCAAAATTCCTTTGTCAAAATGCTCCTCAATATTCTTGTCATTCACAGGAGCGTCATTACCTTTCAGAAAGTCATAGTAAAAATCCATGACCTCTCTCGCCACATAACCCTCAATAATACTCCCTTCAAGTTGATAACGGTTTCAAACATCACCTTTAAAAATGCTCAGGTATCGTTCAAAGGGATACATCCAATGCAAGAAAACCGGTCCCAACATTTTCACTTCCCTAGTAAAGTGGATAACAAGATGTACCATGATATCAAAGAAAAAAGGAGGAAAATACATCTCAAGCTGACATAGGGTAACAACAAATTCTCTTTGCAATTTATCGAGAGTATCAGGGTCAATAGCTTTACTGCACAGACTGTCGAAAAAGAGACAAAGTCACACCACAGGCAATATTTGTTGCATTAGAGTGTGACAATCATGAGATTTAAGACCTATCAACTTCAGATCATTCATTGATACCAATGTACGGATGTTGGATGAGTAACCCTGTGGCACCTTAACATTTACCAAGCATTCACAAAAAGCTTTCTTCTCCTTTCTAGACAACGTGTAACAAGCGGGAGGTAAGTATGTTGTCCGATCACTACTAACTACTTCTATTAATTCTATCCTTATTCCCATTTTATGTAGGTCCATTCTGGATTTTATCCCATCTTAAGTCTTACCTGGTATATTCAACAAAGTACCGATGACGCTATCACATATTTTTTCAACGTGCATGACATCGATACAATGCCTGACTGTCAAAGAACTCCAATAAAGAAGATCCCAAAATATTGACTTCTTCTTGAATAAAGACTTGTCACTCCGTGTGGCCATCATACATTGTGATCTCTTACCAAATTCATTGGCTATGTCTTTTACTCTTTCATAAACCTTCTTCCCTGATATAGGTTTAGGTGCACTCTGTTCCTCATTCTTTCCATTGAATGCTTTGCGCAACCTACGATACATATGAAATTTTGGAAGAAACCTTCGATGACCAAGATATACAGTCTTTCTGCCGTATTTTAGTTGTATTGAATCAGTGTCCTCTTCACATATAGGACATGCTTTAGATCCTTTGACACTATATCCAGACATATTCTCATACGCTGGAAAGTCATTCACAATGCAAAACAACATAGCGTGTAAAAAAATGTCTCTCTTTGTGAAGCATCATAGGTCATCACACCTTCACCCTAGATCTTCTTCAAGTCATCAATCATAGGTTCAAGATAAACGTCGATATCATTTCTAGCTTGTTTAGGGTTCAATATCAACAATGACAGCATAACATACTTATTTTTCATACACAACCAGGGAGTAAGATTGTATATAATAAGTATAACTGGCCAAGTGCTATGTTGACTTCTCAATGTCTCATATGGATTCATCCCATCTATACAAAGTCCAAGTCTTAGACTCCTGTCTTCTTCACCAAATTCAGGGTACAATAAAACAATCTTCTTCCACTGTGGGGAATCAGACACATGTGGTAGGATCCCATCATTATTTTTTCTTAACATCTGCATGCCACCTCAAATTCTTCGCATCTATAGGATTGGCAAATAAGCATTAAAACCGTGGTATTATAGGTAGATACCACATTACCTTGGCAGGAGAACCAGTTTTGGACTCCCCTGAAGTCATCAATTTATACCTTGACGCACCACATTTCTGACAATCTTTCAAATCCACATAGTCCTTTTTAAATAATACACAATCATTCTGGCATGCTTGTATCTTCTTGACCTCCATTCCCATTGGGCACAACAATTTCTTTAACCGATATGTTGAAATTGGCAGCTCATTTCCTTCAGGAAGAATTTCTTTCAACAAAGACAACAATGACGTGAAGCTTTTGTCGCACCATCGATTGTTAGCTTTCAATTTATACAATCTCAACACAACGCTAAGCTTCACAAACTTACAATCTATTTATAACGATATCTCAACATCATGCACAATGTTTCTAAACATGGGAGGTGGATCGGTGTGCTCTACCCCACAACTATCCATTATCACATCAACGATGTCTAATGGAACTGGTTTGTTCACATCTACATCATCGGAGGCAATTTCTTCATCTACACAAGAACTTCTATCGACATCCACTGATTTCAGGTTCGAAATCTCTCCATGCCAGTGCCATTCTGTATAGCCTTGTACAATCTCGTTGCACATGACATGACTTTTAATTTTTTCACCAGTGCCGACTTTCAAATTGTTACCGCAATGCCTACATGAACAATAGAACCTATCTCCAGGTTGTTTCCTATGTTCCTCGGCAAATCTAATAAACTGGTCAAGACTAGAAATAAACTCGGGGGTGCAATGATTTGGAATGGACATCCATGATCTATCCATTCTATGATCAAAGAGAAAACAAGTATATATTAGAACAAGATTAGGGTCTAGGGTTAAAAGATTAGGGTTTATGGTTAAAACTTTAGGGTTTAAGGTCTTATATATAATTAATGGTTAAAACATCCTAAGTGAGATTAGGTGTTCAAGAACAGTCCCAAACTGGGGACTATCTAAGATTTACTCCTAATGAGTAAGTCTCAGACAGGTTTCTAGGACAACAAATACATGTGTTGTCATTCTTATATATAATAAATTTGTACCACCTATCCCATTATTGAACACCTTATCCCACTAGTAAGTGTATAATGTGCATTGGGTTTTCAAGAAAATTTTGGCAGCATTTCCCCGCTGTTCTCAAAGTACATATGTACTTCGAGAACAAACAGGGAAATGCTAGTGAAATTTTCTTGAAAACACAATACACATTATACACTTACATCCTAAGTGAGATTAGGTGTTCAAGAACAGTCTCAAACCGGGGACTATCCAAGATTTACTCCTAATGAGTAAATCTTAGACGGGTTTCTAGGCCAACAAAATACATGTGCCATCATTCTTATACCTACAATCCTAGTTTCATCATTCATAACCTAAGTTTTGTGTAACATCATTTAATCAGTAGATAAACAAATATAAAGCAATACATAAAAAGTGAGCTCATTTGATAAGCAAATATAAATCAGTAGATGATTAAATAATTTTAAAAAGTAGATGAATAAATACAAAGCCATAAATTTAAATAATGTGATGAATACAAAATCATTAGATGAACAAATGAGTAGATAAGTAAATACAAATCAGTAGATAAGTGAATACAAATCAGTAGATATATAATTTTAAATCAGTAGATAAGTAAATTCAAATCAGTAGATAAGTAAATACAAATCAGTAAAAGTAAATATGAATCAATAGATAAGTAAATACAAATATGTATATAAGTAGATACAAATCAGTAGATAAATGACGACATTTATTTTCAGGTTCTCTAACTGAGAATAAATGTATACATTATGCTCAATGCAAATAAATTTTTACGACAGTGTGCCCTTGCAACCACTACATTTGCTGAGTTACCACTGTTAGTAGCCACCTCCTATGGCATATAAGTGAAGCGGGAAGAAGAAGAGTAGGAGGACGATCGAATAGGGAGAAGAGTAGAAGAAATTATACATGTCAGTATTGAGCCCGTAGAGGAAGAAGAGGAGTAGCTCTGTCGGCAGCGATCTCAATCGTGGAGGAAGAAGAGGAGCACCTCAGTAGGCAGTGGCGGCAGTGGCATTAAGCAGGACTTGAGCAGCTAGTGCTGGTGTTAGGTAGTGACGGCGGTGGTGTTGAGGAGTTGAGCAGGCGGCGGCGGCGTTGAGAAGGTAGCGACAGCGGCGGCGTTGAGCAGGTAGCGGCAGTGGCAGCGTTGAGCGCACACGAGCAGTCGGCGGTAGACGAATCACCAGTGATAGAGCTCGCGTGATGAAATAGAGAATAATGGGGAAGAGTCTGTTTCAGGGGTGCTATTAAGTTGACAATGGTCGTTGGTTATTTCAAAAACCAACACCTATTAACAAAAGGCGTCGATTTTCATAAATGATCAACGCCAAATGGGCAACCTAAACCCTAAAAAATTTCACGGGGAGAGCGTGCAGAAGCATATCAGCATCGGTTATTTCAAGAAAACCGACACCAAAGTGGGCCCGATTTCTATCTCGCGAACAAACCTTAGTCGTCGATTATTTGGTAAACAATCGACGTTGTATGTGAAACTTTGAAGGCAATTTTTTAGCACCGGAAAAATCAGATTTGGCGGGCGATTATAGGCATCGGTTTCTTACTGAGCAACCGATGCTAAATAAAAAGTGATACCCATGTCTAGCCGGTCTTCACATATATATGTCGATTTGTGTCTTTAACCGATGTTTTAGGGTTAAGGCATCAATTTTTAGGAAACAAATGACGCCTCTAAATGTGACGTTATAAGCCATTTCTATAGTAGTGCTATACCTAGAACAGGTCTACCTGTGGCCGGAAAATGTTGGCCATTGTCACTCTCCTCTACATTTTCAACATCAACATTTTCCCCATTTTGTTGTTGGCAATCCATGCAAGTGGTCATGTCATCTGTCCTCGGCATGACTTCCTGTCGATCCTTCCCAAATATAGTGCATAATCTATTGAAATGTAAAAACTTCTTATTTCTCCATGACTCTGCTTTAAGATGACTCTGTCACTATCACATACAAAAGTAGTACAAAATTACAAGATCAAATATATAAAATGCAAATTTGTTTGACACAATGTAGTTATCCCAAACAAATTTCTGAGTTTCCAGACAATGTGTATTGTCATTATATCCAAATCCATTGGTGCTTCAATGTAGCATGCCATAAATTACATTGAGCTCTCTCTTCAACACCTTTATCTTTGATTCAATATGCAGCTTTTCTTTTAAACTAGAACCTAGTAGTTTTTGTTTGAGATCTTTTCCAATGCAGTCAAAAAACCGGCTTGAAGCCGTTGTCAGCTTTGTATTTTCTAGATATAACCATCTCTGCTAATGCTTCGATCAAATTTTCTCCTCCTCTGGTGTCCAAGTTCTCTTTTACTTCTTTGATCTTCCTCCATCTAGTCTAGAACTTTTTTTTGTTGTGGAGTAGGTGGTATGTGGTATTAACAACAATTTGTTGACAAAACTTGATCACATTATCCATCACTAAATCACACTATTGACATATTAATATTTTGAGTAAGAAGAATATAAAAAATTTGAACAAATACCAAGATATATATAAATCTATCACATGCTTACAAAAAATCAATAGTAAATCTTTATATCAACAAACTGTGTGCTAGACTAAAATAACATCATTAAATTTTTAGAAGATTTTGTTAGAAAAATACAAATAAAACCCCCAATATGATTAGTTCATGTTGGACCATTCAAAAAATATTTATTCAGATAAATTGTCTCTCCAATTAGACCATTGATCACATGGTTTGATTGTTTGTACATCTTCATCCTTATATCCTTCACTTGCGACTACTTTAGGGATTTCTACTTCCTTCAGGTCGTTGCAAATTTCTCTTCTAATAAAATTATGTAGTAAACAACAGGAAAGATGAATTTTATTAGCAATTTTGACTGGATTAAAGGATGGACCTCTCAATATTCCCCATCTTTATTTTAGTACCCCAAAGGTTCCTTCAGTAATATTCCGTGTTGAAGCATGTCTTAGATTAAAAAGCTCCTTTACCGTAGATGGTTGTTGGCTATTCTCCACTCTTTCAAATAATATATTTTCCCTCTATACAGTCCTAGAAACCCTTCTCCGTTAACATACCCAACATCTTCCAAGTAGTAGCTTCCTACAAGCAAATCCATGAAATAAATTAGTTATGAACATAAATCAACGTTGAATATGTAATTATTTTTTTGGTTTTAATGTACCATGAGGAACATGAAATTCATTTGGCTTACTCATTACGTCTCTAAGAACCCTCATGCCTGATGCATATCCCTATCTCTCTGGTAAGGCATAGATAAACTGCCTATCTTTATTGCAAACTCCAAGAACATTAGTTGCAGTGAATAATTTTCCGTTCCTATATCTTTCCCTTTCCACCTATGTGCGATCTAATGATCCTGGACAACCCTATATAATAAATATTAATTAGCATATAATTTGTATTGATTGGATATATATAAAAATATATTTTTCTTACTTTAAACCATTTCCAATGGTGGTCATTTGAATTATTAGGAATTGCAAATGACTTTTGGTATAATTCTTGACGTGACCTGATGACAACGTTAACACCTCATGAAAGTACCTACTCACTGTCTCATCAGATCTTAAAAAGTCATCTTGAATTATTTTGTTCTTTGAATGTGAGATAAGATATAAAGAAAAATTACAACCATCTCATCTATGGTTGTATTCCTGCTACATGCAAGCCTTTTCCGACTGATGTCAGCAATGAACACAAAAGTGAAACGTTTGATGATCCATTTTGAGCTTCTTAATACACTTCATGTCACTTTTATATATCAATCTATGAATAAGGTCACTCCTATTGTCGTCATGATCCAATAGGCTATATCGGGATCTTAACACTTTATGTTCTTAAGTCCATACAAAAATGATGATAATGACAATCAACATGAGATCAGATTCATATATTGCATGTAGTAATAGTCTCTTATTCCTTGTAACTTTGTCTCTTTTTGACAAATGTGTCATTGCTGCGATATACAAACAATACACTAATAACTAAGTTTGTATAAATGCTATCAATTAACAATATATTTTTGTACCTGAAATCATAATATCCATATCAATCTTGACTTAAAAACATACATGCAACTACCATGACACATGTAGCATGGTAAAAATCACAACACACTGCTATTTATCTCCATAACCATCTTGTCTAGAAAGGTGTTCATGTTAGGGTCCTAATTAGCATTCTAATCTCAATTTTTTTCCAGAATAACTTGTATAATCAAATAAAAAAGTTATATTCAATGGTTTGCAATGAAGTCAGGCGTAACTTTCTAGTCTCCATATTTTATGAATTCAATTGTTTAAAGTTTACATAATGGAAAAACACAACATAAATGCTTATATGTGTTGTTGGGAAGCACGTTGCTACTAATTCAACGTGTAATAGAATCGATTACTAAATCAACGTGCATGTATTCCGTCGTCATGATCGTATAGTAAATGAAAAGAAGAAGAAGTGGTACCTATTAGTTTATTATTGACGATCAGCAACACAAAAGTAATAAAAAGGACCAGCATCCAAGATCTTTTCCAACAATAGCATGTTCCGATGATCAAGATGAATACAAAATGCTTCTTTATAAAAGACGAGTAGCATAACTGGATAGCAGATTTTTTTAGTATGAGAGAACCGTCCCCGTAGAAGCGCTACTTTTGTATCCATATCTATCTTGACTTAAAAACATACATGCAACTACCACGACACATGTAGCATGGTAAAAATCATAGCACACTGCTATTTATCTCCATAACCATCTTGTCTAGAAAGGTGTTCATGTTACGGTCCTAATTAGCATTCTAATCTCAATTTTTTTTCAAAATATAACTTGTATAATCAAATAAAAAAGTTATATTTAACGGTTCGCAATGAAGTCAGGCGTAACTTTCTAGTCTCCATATTTTATGAATTCAATTGTTTAAAGTTTACATAATAGAAAAACACAACATGAATGATTATATATGTGAAGCACGCACTAATTCAACGTGTAATAAAATCGATTACTAAATCAACTTGTATGTATTCCGTCATCGTGATCCTATAGTAATTGAAAAGAAAAATTCTACACATAGTTACCTTACTACCCACTCATCCTCCAGATTCTTAAAAATACTATCAGTAGAATTTAAAACAATAAGGATGAGGGAAGTAAAAGAGAGAGAAAATATTTTTGTCCATAACTTCCAATCTGGAACATATTTTTCGATGAAATAAATTGCATTAAATTTTTTATAGAAAATTATTTCTAACGAGACTAGTGTTGACATATTTTGAAATAATAATAATATGCGAGAAACATAGTACCATATATTAGGATGCCATACACATGTTCTGGGTATAGATGTGTACTTGAATGAAGGAGAATCAACAATACTCGTGAATATTTTACTTATGGATCCATAAGTACTGTATCCATTTGTTAATACTCAAACATAAGTTCAATACCTACCAAATTACAGAACCAAACATAATCGTATAACTGATGTAGAAGTATAAGTCCAGTACCTACGGAATCGCATAGCAACATTAGTCATCTGGACAATTTCTTTGACAAAATGCAGACATAAGTTGAGTACCCACTTGATAATGACCTCAAAAGTACAATGCACATCAGATCAAGAATCACCTATAAATTGCAACCATAAGTATTGTACCCACTTGTTAACTTCAACTCAGTTACTTACGCATAAGTATAGTACCTAAAAAATTATAAATCTCAATGCATATAATATCTAATTTTGGGGTACATTATCTATACTTTGAGGTACAATACATCAGCAAGTAAACTTTCGTACATTACCTACAAAATGAAAGTAATATATCTCAATATATATAAATTCCATTTTGGGGTACATTACATGTGTCCTAAAAGTATCTCAAAATGCGAATAATGTACGTAACAATATACGTAATGTATCCTAAAATACTGAAATACTAATATTTTGTTGTACGCTATCCTTGTTTTTGAGTAATGTACTTTTGATACTTTTCTCATCTATTTTTTGTACTTCTCTCATATTAAATTTTTTTCTAAAATATGTCAACATTGGTCTTGTTAGAAAGTATTTTTTGTGATGAATCTAATACCTTTTATTTCGTTCAAAAATACATTGTAGATCAAAAGTTATGCATAAAATACATGTCCCTCTCTTCGTTTCAGTTTTTTCTGCTAAATCTGCCACATCAGCAATTAATACTTTTCAAGTACCGGGTGGGAGCCCGGGGTAGGGGCAGGTGCCTGTAGCATAACTCAATTGAAAAGAAGAAGAAGAGGTACCTATTGGTTTATTATTTACGACCAGCAACACAAAAGTAATAAAAAGGACCAACATCTAAGATCTTTTCCCGTAGAAGCGTCACTTTGGTGACCCCTTCTCAGGGCCCCGAGCGCCTTGCCCACCTGGGAACCGGTTAAAACACACAGTTGACCGGCCTGCGCGACGGGTACCATTTCGGAGGCGGCCGTTGGATATTGAACCCCGGTCCCTTCATGAGGGGACACCGTGTCGAACCACTTGAACCACTCTTTATCGGCCGGATAGCAGATTTAGACCGTGCTTAGGATCGATCAGACATCGGACAATAGTTTCCAGTTGATTGAGCACTCAGGAACTACGTACCTGATCCAAGCGAGGTAGTCCGCAGAGAAAATTTTCTCGCACGTTATCGTTCACAATGGGGGACGCGAAGAGATGAGAAAGCATCATAGAGAAACAAAGTTTGAGAGTCGGGCTCGGGTGCCAGGGTTCTGTCAATACTTATACCACCTAAAACCTAGGGGGTACGGAACTAAAAATGTTCTATTCACATGGGACTTGTGTTCTGTAGGGATTGTTATCCTTGCGTACTTTTTACGCAAACAAATACAAGATTGGGATTATCAATAGAATTCAAAAATCATATCTCATCTATAATAATGCAAACCAAACATCCTGTAAGTATTGAATCCTTGCTTGATTTAGATCACAACAGGAACACACCAACAAATGTAGCATAAAATTGATTGAGTCTCCGGTCAAGCCCTAACTCTCCAAAGAGCACCAAGACACACATTTGTCACAAGCCCTATAGGATTTGGAGATTGTGAAGGATATATCTAATTGTTCTTACTTAAAAAAAAATAAAGAATAAGAATTTTCAAAGTTTAGGAAAAATCAAAGTCAAAATTAAAAAAAATGTCAAAAGAAAAAAAAAATTCAAAATCAAAACCAATAAAAAATCCACTTGATATACCTATGTGCCTGGACCCCACCCCGCCCCCATGAACCCTAATTGGAAAAGTCAAAGTAGAACCATAAGGCATAGGGCTGAAGGAGAATGATCATTATTTACATGCCCAAATCATTCACAAACCTAACCTCATAGATAAATATCAGTCAATCAATTAAATCGTCTAAAGATGGAATAGCAAGATGAAACCAAATCTCAAAAAATATACATGTCCTCTTCTTGGTCCTCTTAAACCGAGCACCCCAGATGCAAGTTGGAACAAACCCATCAAGTCATTACTTCTTGAAGTCAAATTCAGGGGCCACTCCCTACATAAACTACAATGTTTAAATATGAAAACAACCCTTCTCATGAGGCAGTTTCTAGGTAGGTGGACTGGAGGATAAGGAGATTTGGATCACTTGTGGCATTGTTCATATCTCACCATCTTCCGGGATGATCAAGCCTATGGACCACAAATGGGGATCTTTGCTAAGAAGCTCCATTTAATATGCAATTCAAGTTCCCATTTAAAGGTTCTAAGCATCAATGTCCACAACATCAATGAATTAATTGAATACACGTTAATTGTGAAGCCTAAAGGGCACTTGAACTTCAGAAAATGCTTTGGTGAATTGCTTCTGCTAATAAGTGTCGAGGATAGAGCCCATGGGGGTGTCTCTAACACCTGACTCCTTATCCCAACTGGGCTCTTGAATACTTGCTACATGACACAATTAAGCTAATAAAGCATGACATCTAGGACCAGTGGATCATAAACACTCTCTTTTGGGTGTCAAAAACTCCCATCCTAAGGATTTAAGCATCATTTCCAATGTGTACTGAAAAGGAAATTTATCAAAATGATGAATAATTAAGTCCAATGGACACTGGTAATGTGGATACATGGTTGTGACAATTACATTCACCAAGAAGTGTCAATATACATTGCACAACTTGTAACACACGTGCCCACATCCCAAGGCTCTAGTAGAGTTTCAGGAATGATGATTGGCCTCACAGGCCATCATTAGCCTTAACTGCGTGCTTTGTTCTCACTCACGAGCAAGCCAGGATAAACTTCTCGACTGGTCACCCGCGACGCCCCGATGCGCAACAACTAGATTACTCAAAACCAAACTACGAAATTACAACTAAGCAAGCAGATTACCAGAAAACACAGGAAATAAAAAACAATTTCACAAAAGCACCATGGGTTGAAAACCTTCACATATACATCCACAACATGACACCTAAATCACATAGCACATATGAAAATGCCTGGGCCCACTGCCCGAGGTTCTAGCAGGGTTTCAGGAATGACGACTGGCACCACAGACCACCACTAGCCTTAACTACGCACTTCATCCTTACGTGCAAGTCAGGGTCAACTTCCCGACTAGTCACTCATCCTAGTACTACTCCAAGTTGAGCACACTTAACTATGAAGTTCTTTAGTGATGAGCTCCCGAAAAAAGAGGTACAACTTGGTGATATAGGTAGTCTAATCATTTCTTTTAACTAAACATGGCAATGGCCGGATTTTTAAAGATCCGAATCAAATCCGGTCTGGACCCAAAAGAAACCAACATATTTAAAACCCACATTGACCGGATCTGCAACAATCCTATCCCATCCAAAACAATCCCATTCGATCCGCAAGTAGTAATAAAACTTGTTTGAGCTGCTATTGCCGTCGTCGAGTCTCCTGCTGTCCACCGGTGCATCTTGGGCATTGCCACTTGGAGAACGCCGCCGGCGAGCTTCGTGTTGATCACATCCAAGTTATAACCCTCCAATACGTTGGACTCCTTTTCGAACCACGTCCACAGGTTGTCCCTCACTCCAGACTCTACGCAAGATGCTGCCTTGTTCATGAACCAAAACATGGGAATGGTGTCGGAGCAGCATTCGCCGGCATTGGTGTCTAGAAGAACGTAGCCTTCCTTTTCTCAGCAACACCGCTTTTGTAGCACAATCGCTCAACCTTTATCGATTCTCACCGTCCCCGTGTTTCTACCTTCTTTTCTGCCGGAAGCAGTCGTATGGCCCGTCATCTATAATAAACTCTCACCGTGGTGGTTCAGAATTGGCAGTTCAAGGTGTCTTCGCGCGCGGCACCGACACATCGCCCACACCCAAGCTACCCTTCCTGATTCCCACCTCTTCTTCTTCGGCGGTAGTCGTGACGGTGGGAATTCCACAGCAAGAACATGTAATCCCTGAATTCCACAACAACAACATCTAATCCGTAATGGCAGCTGGACATGGAGACCTTAAGTGGCAACAATAGGTGTTGAGAAGCCTCAACGGTCTGCCCGGTTGTACTCTCCCTTGGGGTTTAGCACTGTCTGTTTGCTGCGGACCGCATCTGTAGATGGATCCTTCACCACAACGACGACGTGGGAGCTTCTCCATTGCCGCCGTTGTCAGGAGGTCGGTGTCCAGAGTGCCAGAACTTCATCTTCTAGAGTCTGTCAGCGCGATGGACATGTACTGGAGGTAAAGATTGACCATCAAGCAGGACAGAGACAGATGCTATAGACGGGAACAATGAGGAGGCAGGAACGGATCGGGAAGGTTCGGCTGCTCGCAAGCCGTGAGAGTTTAGATGCAGGCCAAGCTAGGTTATCATGCGGATCAAACGGGTCTACAGGGAAACGACGGGTTTGTTGAGTCTTGCTCCGCAATAAGTATACGATCCATATTAACCGATCCGCAATGGCTGCAAAATCCGCAAGATCCACTAGTTCGGACTGAATCGGATCGGATTGGGTTGAACCGGATTTTTCTGCCATTCCTATTTTAAGATCATTTTATTTAAGGTTTCAAATCCTAGGATGTTACAATCTCCCCCACTTAGACTCTTGACGTCCTCATCAAGGCTCAACTGTATAGCCTCATAATATTTCCCCAATTCAGTGTAGATCCAAATGTCCCATGTACACCGAACTCCCGATCACGACTACCAACACAAGGGTGGCTCCATCAACTTGGATAGCCATCTCCAACATGCCTGGACACTGGCAATGCATGGGCGGCTCCAGCAACTCAAATAGTCTTTTCCAACATGCGTGGACCGTACGGCTTAAAGACTGGCATACCACATGCCCATGTGGGCCCCACCTACTGGAGGGGAATTGGCTCTGATACCATTTGTAAATGCCCCGGCCCACTGCCTGAGGCTCTAGTAGGATTTCAGGAATGACGATTGGCCCCACAAACCACTACTAGCCTTAACTACACACTTTATACATACGTGCAAGTCCGGGTCAAGTTCCTAACTGGTCACCCATCCTAGTATTACTCTAAGTTGAGCATGCTTAACTATGGAGTTCTTTAGTGATGGGCTCCTGAAAAAGGAGGTGCACCTTGATGATATGGGTAGTCCAATCATTCATTTTAAGATCATTTTATCCAAGGCCTCAAATCCTGGGATGTTACGACATATCATAAGGTGCTTACATCATTGTTTTCAGCTTTCCTATCATCAACTTGTTACATGAGATATATCTTCCATATATACATACATTCACACTTGCCAAATCTATAAAACAAAAGGCACACAAGTCAAAAATCTCATATAGATTACATCTCTACAAAAAGACCCCCAAGGCATAGCGTACAGGGACGAATCTAGAGTTCTAACACCAAAAGACTAGCAGCACATCCAACATTATCAGTTACTGCTCTTGCTGCTCTTTCTCTACTGCAAGATCTCCACCTCATCGTGTACGACCACTTAAAAGATGTGTAAAACCATGGGGTGAGACCAAACGTACCAGCGAGAGAACTCTCCACCAACGTCTATTAAAGCATAGATAAACTAAAGCAGATAGATAACATAATTAGTAACTAAGTAGATTCAATTAGACGACAACAAGTAAAGTAGGTTAAGCAATACTAGCCAATTATCACTGAGAAATTGAACAATTAACATTCTAAAATAGAATATTAAGAACATGTATATTTTCTATCAATAAAACCATACAAAAGTAAGGCAATGCTTCGACCAATGTTCTTTGCATTTTATCCTTATGTAAATACACTACACGACTATATTACGTTTTTTACTATGCCCTGAGGAGATGAGGTATACCACTCATTCTCCAACAGACGCTTGCTAAGTCAAAATTAGTGCCATAAGGTCTATGGAAGATTCACAATCCATGACCTCTCCACACCTCCCAATCAACATGAGAGAACACTATAGAGACATATAAAGTCTAATTCCAAAATATCCTATCTTGCCTTGGTGTATAGGCACAACGCTAGTGAAACTAAGCTACAACTTGTTGTCGCACTCTTTCCAAAGTATGGCCCACAAACAATGCGATGAAAGTATCATAAGTATACACTAAATCACATCACTGAGATATGACTCATAGCCGCACTCCTACCAGGGTATGGCCCACAACCAATCTTGTAAATGCATATATTCAACATTATAGGACTCTAAGCTTCCAATAAGGAAGAACTCATTTCACCATACAACACTAAGACTGATACTGGAATGGATCAATGGCACATGACACCTACATTATTAGGTTTCACTTGATCAATTAAGACAATTGGATATCTCTTAGCATCAATCAAGTTACAATGTATAAATCCAAAACAAACACTACAAAGATAAGGGATTAGTGTAACTTTGTAAGATATAAAACGTATAAGGTATAAACTGGTCACATCAACACATGATGCTAACAACATTGTCATCACAAGGTCACCATCAATGTCACATCACTATCACACAACCACACAAGGCATTACCTATTTCACATCACGGTGGGATTTCAATACCTCAATCACATCTCTAGAGGATATCACCTCCACACATGCACAAAGAACCTGCCAGGTCATCAGACCCAATCACATGATCCCTGCATATACCACATCACAATATGCCTCAACATTGTCCATAATCACCATCCTATATAATATAGGATTCACCATAGCATCCACATGGCTATGTCATTCAAGTTCATATCAGCGACATGGTTAAGGATTTATAAATAAGAGAGAGAAAACATCATAACATGATAACCATTCTGAGAGAGAGATGCAAACATATCACATCACCCAACATTTATGGTTTGGGTTTCATTGTATACCTGATTATGTTTTATAGACTAAGCAATCACCAAACCCTAGATGATCCACTTCCCACCTTCTTGGAGCATATTAGATTAAACCTCGTTACTTAGTTATGATTAGATCATTATGTGTATACATGTATCCATCCTACAATGTTGTACATAGAGAGAAACCATGTATCATGTATATGCATCAACCATCCATCACATGTATGTGTGTCACTACCAATTATCACTACTACAGAAACAGCCTTTGGCTTCGGTTGTTTAACCCCCTTTGGCGTCGGTTTCTGAGCGACGCCTATGTGGGGGCCGCTAAAGGTCGAATACTTCGGCGTCGGTTTTTTAACCGACGCCTATTTAACATATAGGCGTCGGTCTTTTAGTAGATAACCGATGCCAAAAGGGTTCGCGCCACAGAAAACAACGTCATCTAGGACACATTCTGCGTCGGTTATCTACTAAAAGACCGATGCCATACTTCAAGACGACACGACCGTGCTTCCCTGCACGGCCATGTTTAGTACTATAGGCGTCGGTTTTATATGAATAACCGACGCCTTTTCCACCACGGCCGTGCTTTCCTGCACGGTCGGGTTGTTTGTAATATTAGGCGTCGATTTTTATCCAATAACCGACGCTGTAGGTCTTTGCTGATGGTTTTCTGTAAATAACCGACGCCTATATCTATTTTTTTTTATATCAGTTTGCAGGCCTGCTGTGGCTGGTCAGCAGGATGAGAACCTGCAGTTCAGTTTTCTGAACGGCTGGTTTACGACATCCATTGATATCAGCCTACAAACAGGCCACAAACCTACAAAAGTCCCAAGGAAAATTTCACACAAGTAGATACATTCAGACATCAATTCAATTCTCACATTCACACATATAGAAACATTCAAATACATGTATTAACATTCAGAAATATTCATTTACAAAGTAGCATTCATTATCGCTATCAACATCCCAATTATATCTTACAGTTGCCACTGCTTGTATGGCTTTTGCCCATTCTTCTCTTATTTCATTTAATGCTTCCATCGTATATGGAGCATGTATATTTTTTAAGCATTTACCTATAGTGTGGTCAGTTTTAAACACCTGCAAAGAGAATGATGTATATATATAAGTAATAATATAAAAATAAGATTGATATATTTCATACTAACTAATGAGACTATGTATAATACCTCATGTATGGTATCGATGTCCAATGCGGCATGTTTGATAATCATCTGCATAAATCGCATCACATAGTATGCGCATGCCCATCCATTGTCTTGTGTAGTGCACTATAAATTGAAACATACAAAATAATACAACTAAGCACAATTCACATCAATAATATATACATTGGAGTCGGGAACTTACTTGTACGTTCTGCCAATTTATTGGCTGGTTCTTTTTCCTTGGGACCGTTCCTCCAGCCTTTTTGAATGCATCTAAACCCCTACATGTTAATATAACACAGTAAATTACATAAGTAAATAGTAATGTAATAACATATGTTAACAGATACAAAATGAAATATTTCTCACCAGAATAATGGCATTCTCATACGTGTCCAATTTTAGTGTTTAATGTACTTCCCGCGGGATCTAGATAATAAACAGTGAACGTCCCGGGGACAATAACTAGTAACTCCCAATGTTTACCGCTAGAGGTAAAAAGTTAACAATTAATAACTCAAAATGCACAATAAAAATGGAATTTTCTTAAGTCCAAATTATAAATAAAGTAAACTTACTTGACATTGAATGGAGCTATTATTATCGTCTTCTTTGCTGACCAAAAATTGTAAAAACATCTATACAGTATTGTTGAACATTATCAGGATCTTTAGCTACCATACTAATCAATGATGGAATCAAAAATCCCACATGATCAAATGCAAATTGTTTGCAATGATCTTCGACTAAGTTGCTGCAAAACATGTATTACGTATGCATTAATATATAAGAAACCAGATCACCGGATCTTACACAAGGTATATGGATGTATAAACAAGATCTCACCTTATCCATGTCTCTATCATTGATGTATTCAACCAATCATACATAAACAACTCAATAATATCTTGTATAAATAAAGAGCTATCGTATGATTGATCTGCATAATCTGCATCTAAAGAAACAATTATCGGGCAATGTATATTATGTGCCCGTAGCCAACATGCCATTCCCCTACAAGCAGGACCTAACGGGTATGTTAGGTCAGTTGGAACCCAAGTTGGTAATGCAAGAAGTGGAGGTGGAGGCCTAGGTGCTCCTGATGTCTTCTTTTTAACCTGTATATATAATTTCAGATCAGTTGACATCATATATACACATTAACAGTCTAAATCAATGTAAATTTATCTTACAATTTCAGTACTGTAGACGACATCTGCTTTGGGCCACAATATGGCCCCTCCTTTTGCCTAAGCAAGTGTATCAATATCCGGGTGGGGATATGGCAATGTAGCTTCCCTCCAATCGGGTAACACACGTAATGGGCCCACACGAATGTAGCCCTGTGGCATTGGAGTCCCGTGAAACCTTTCCCCAGGAAGGGACGGGTAAGCCTGCGCCTCTGCAACAACATAATCTTGTATTCTTAAGCGGCATGGCTTCAATGCCTACAAATTTACGTAAAGAATGTTATACATATATACATATCATCTTGAAAACATATCATCTTGAAAAGACTAGCTACAATGTCATAAACAATACTTACAGCAGACATGTTAGGCGATGGGTCTCCAGGATTACTCACAGTCTGTGGATCAGGAGAAGAGTGGGTCGCCATAGGCTGATTGGAAGCCTGAGATGCCTGCCACCGCAGCAATTCTTCCTTGACCTTCTCAGCAACTACATCGTTGACCTTCTTAGCAACTATATCCTCGACTCTCTTATTCTCCTATACATGGATAAAAGAAACATTAGCTTCTTATTATTGAATTTCCTTTTGCAGTAACATTCTAAAAAAAGAATAGGTTACCTCTTCTTGAGAAAGTCCCGCTCTGGCTTTGCGCTGGGATGGCCCAAAGAATGCTTTGATGTCCACACCAGCGCCTGCACCCGTAACACGTCCAGGATGCTCTGGGTTACCCAGAGCAACTGTTAATTCATCCCTTGTGCCCTGAGGGATGAACGTGCCTTGTTTCCTCTGCTCGTGCAGCTCCCGCTAATCACCATCAATAGAAATTGGTAAATTAACACCACAAATAATCAATATTCAAACGATTGCTCTAAGAGTTGTATTTTACCATTTTCGCAGCCGCCTCAGCAGTTACGGGCTTCTTTATTTCACCCTTCTTGTTTTGCCTCCCAGCTATCCAGATATCATGGCGAGGCATGGGTGTGGCGGACTCCTGAGTAGGAGCAGACTCCTGAGTAGCCGCAGACTCCGCATGTAGTCTTTGGCGAACGCTTGCATAGCCTTTTGGACCCATAGTGTCACTACTACAGAAACGGCCTTTGGCGTCGGTCGTTTAACCCCATTTGGCGTCGGTTTCCGACCGACGCCTATGTGGGCGCCGCTAAAGGTCGAACACTTCGGCGTCGGTTTTTTAACCGACGCCTATTTAATCTATAGGCGTCGGTCGTTTAGTAGAGAACCGACGCCAAAAGGGTTCGCGCCACAGAAAACGGCATCATCTAGGGCACTTTCTGCGTCGGTGTTTTAGTAAATAACCGACGCCACTATGGAATATAGCGTCGGTCTTTTAGTAGATGACCGACGCATAAAGTGCCCTAGATGACGCCATTTTTTGTGGCGCGAACACTTTTGGCGTCGGTTATATACTAAACGACCGACGCCTATATGTTAAATAGGCGTCGGTTTGATATGAATATCCGACGCCATTTCCAGGACTGCTTTGGCCACATCAGGCGTCGGTTTATTGAAAAAACCGACGCTGTAGGTCTTTCCTGACGGTTTTCTATAAATAACCGACGCCTATTTATATTTTTTTTTTTTTCATATCAGTTTGCAGGCCTGCTGTGGCTGGTCAGCAGGATGAGAACCTGCAGTTCAGTTTTCTGAACTGCAGGTTTACGACATCCATTGATATCAGCCTACAAACAGGCCGCAAACCTGCAAAAGTCACAAGCAAAATTCTACACAAGTACATACATTCAGACATCAATTCAATTCTCACATTCACACACATATAGAAACATTCAAATACATGTATTAACATTCAGAAATATTCATTTACATAGTATCATTCATTATCGCTATCAACATCCCAATTATATCTTACAGTTGCCACTGCTTGTATGGCTTTTGCCCATTCTTCTCTTACTTCATTTAATGCTTCCATCGTATATGGAGCATGTATATTTTTTAAACGTTTACCTGTAGTGTTGTCAGTTTTAAACACCTGCAAAGAGAATGATGTATATATATAAGTAATAATATAAAAATAATATAAGATTGATATATTGCATACTAACTAATGAGACTATATATAATACCTCACGTATGGTATCGATGTCCAATGCGGCATATTTGATAATCATCTGCATAAATCGCATCACATAGTATGCGCATGCCCATCCATTGTCTTGTGTAGCACACTATAAATTGAAACATACAAAATAATACAACTAAGCACAATTCACATCAATAATATATATATTTGAGTCGGGAACTTACTTGTACGTTCTGCCAATTTATTGGCTGGTTCTTTTTCCTTGGGACCGTTCCTCCAGCCTTTTTGAATGCATCTAAACCCCTACATGTTAATATAACACAATAAATTGCATAAGTAAATAGTAATGTAATAAAAGATGTTAACTGATATAAAAATGAAATATTTCTCACCAGAATAATGGCATTCTCATTACGTGTCCAATTTTAGTGTTCAATGTACTCCCCGCAGGATCTAGATAATAAACAGTGAATGTCCCGGGGACAATAACTAGTAACTCCCAATGTCTACCGCTAGAAGTAAGAAGTTAACAATTAATAACTCAAAATGCAAAATAAAAATGGAATTTTCTTAAGTCCAAATTATAAATAAAGTAAACTTACTTGACATTGAATGGAGCTATTATTATCGTCTTATTTTGCTGACCAAAAATTGTAAAAGCATCTATACAGTATTGTTGAACATTATCAGGATCTTTAGCTACCAAACTAATCAATGATGGAATAAAAAATCCCACATGATCAAATGCAAATTGTTTGCAATGATCTTCGACTAGGTAGCTGCAAAACATATAGGCGTATGCATTAATATATAAGAAACCAGATCACCGGATCTTACACAAGGTATATGGATGTATAAACAAGATCTCACCTTATCCATGTCTCTATCATTGATGTATTCAGCCAATCATACTTAAACAGCTCAATAATATCTTGTATAAATAAAGAGCTATCGTATGATTGACCTGCATAATCTGCATCTAAAGAAATAATTATAGGGCAATGTACATTATGTGCCCGTAGCCAACATGCCATTCCCCTACAAGCAGGACCTAACGGGTATGTTAGGTCAGTTGGAACCCAATCGGGTAATGCGGGAAGTGGAAGTGGAGGCCTAGGTGCTCCTGGTGTCTTCTTTTTAACCTGTACATATAATTTCAGATCAGTTGATATCATATATACACATTAACAGTCTAAATCAATGTAAATTTATCTTACAATTTCAGTCGTGTAGACGACATCTGCTTTGGGCCACAATATCACCCCGCCTTCTGCCTCACCAAGTGTATCAATATCCGGGTGGGCATATGGCAATGTAGCTTCTCTCCAATCAGGTAACACACGTATCGGGCTCACACGAACGTAGCCCTGTGGCATTGGAGTCCCGTGAAACATTGCCCCAGGAAGGGACGGGTAAGCCTGCGCCTCTGCAACAACGTAGTCTTGCATTCTTAAGCGGCATGGCTTCAATGCCTACAAATTTACGTAAAGAATATTATACATATATACATATCATCTTGAAAACATAACAACTTGAAAAGACTAACTACAATGTCATAAACAATACTTACAGCAGACGTGCTAGGCGATGGGTCTCCAGGATTACTCGCAGTCTGTGCATCAGGAGAAGAGTGGGTCGCCATAGGCGTATTGGAAGCCTGAGATGCCTGCCACCGCAGCAATTCTTCCTTGACCTTCTCAGCAACTACATCGTTGATCTTCTTAGCAACTAAATCCTCAACTCTCTTATTCTCCTATACATGGATAAAAGAAACATTAGCTTCTTATTAATGAATTTCCTTTTGCAGTAACATTCTAAAAAAAGAATAGGTTACCTCTTCTTGAGAAAGTCCCGCTCTGGGTTTGCGCTGGGATGGCCCAAAGAATGCTTTGATGCCAACACCAGCGCCGACACCTCTAACACGTCCAGGATGCTCTGGGTTACCCAGAGCAACTGTCAATTCATCCCTTGTGCCCTGAGGGATGAACGTGCCTTGTTTCCTCTGCTCGTGCAGCTCCCGCTAATCACCATAAATAGAAATTGGGAAGTTAACACCACAAATAATCAATATTCAAATGATTTCTCTAAGAGTTGTATTTTACCATTTTTGCAGCCGCCTCAGCAGTTACAGGCTTCTTTATTTCACCCTTCTTGTTTTGCCTGCCAGCTATCCAGATATCATGGCGAGGAATGGGTGTGGCAGACTCCTGAGTAGGAGCAGACTCCTGAGTAGGAGCAGACTCCTGAGTAGCCGCAGACTCCGCCTGTAGTCTTTGGCGAACGCTTGCATAGCCTTTTGGACCCATAGTGTGGTCATGCACATTCAGTGCACGCCTTGCTTTTTGTGCGTCACTGAGGGCCTAGTTAGTATGCACATTAATGATTTGGTTAGTAGCACTAAATGCTAATCTTGAATAGGTGAATACAATGTATATTAATTAAATTAGGAGTGACGCCTAATACCTTGAATTCTTCAGATTTTCTTGAAGCAACAAAATTGTCCCAATCTTCTTTGTCCAAGAAGTTCCATTGTTCAAGGGCTGACTTCTTCTTCTTATCACCCTCTTTTATGTATTCTCTGTTCAGATTTGTCCTATAATTCCTAAGCATCTTTCCAGCGCGTTGCATCACATTTTTACGATGCAACTTCTCATCCAATGCAAACAGATTCTGTAAAATAGAAATGTTATTAACTAGTATCCAAAATAGAATTGCAAATAATAGAATTTGTAATCTACAAAATAGAATTGCAAATAATAATAACTCACGCATAAATCCTTCCATATCGAGTCTTTTTTCGCTTGAGGAACTTTATGCCAATTGTCATACTTAACACCACAATGGCCCCGAGTGGTACACCCAAGATAGTTCACAAAATTATTGCGGTTCACTCCAATTGGATTTCCTCCATTATCAAACTCCACCACCAATTTAGATCCACTACCACTTAGCGCTAATAACTTCTTCAACAGGGTGATGCCCCTTTTCTTGTTAAGTGTCTGGTGTTGCGCATCAAGTTGCTCCAGTGCTTCAGTGGGTACAGGTGCATCAACCTAAAATTTGACAAAAATAAAACACACTAACTTAGCCCAATATAGAAATATAGGATATATGACATAACTAGAAGATAATGAATTTTATAGAAATACAGGATATGTTTTTAGAACTTACATTAGTATCCTCGCCATGCTCATCATGGACTTCATGCTCATCATGGACATCATGCTCATCATGGTCAGCCATCTGAAAATGTCATTAAAAAGGCAAACATTTAGCATTTGTATTAACTAGAAAAAGGCAAACATTTAGCATTTGTATTAACTAGAAAAAGGCAAACATTTAGCATTTGTATTAACTAGAAAAAGGCAAACATTTAGCATTTGTATAAACATACATGTCTCTAAAATTGTGATCTTTTATCAATTAACAATCCTTCATTGTGATCTCCGCGCACATATAAGTCATCATTAGCTTCAATATTTTGTGGAGTTGGCAACCCAACTGAGAATGGACTGGAGTCATCATACTTATCATAGTACTCTTCTTCATCTATAGGATCTTCAATGAACTGTCTTTTACCATGAAGAACAACCGACCATTTATCATTTGCAGGATCATCGATATAGAATATTTGTTTCGCCTGTGATGCCAATATGAATGGTTCACCCTTCTCGCCAATCTTTTCAAAGTTCACCAAAGTGAAACCCAATTCATCCACTATAACTCCTTTGGTGTTATCAACCCAATTACATTTAAAGAGCGGAATTTTGAAATCTATGTAGTCAAACTCCCAAATGTCCTCAATGACACCGTAATATGACATTTTAGCTTCACGTGGACTCTTATCCTTTGCACTTGCAAAGTACATAGTCGACGCTTGAAGAGTGACCCCACTATTTTGGACGACACTCTTATCATCTTGGCGCTTTGTGTAATATGTGAATCCATTAATGTCAAACCCTTCATAAGACATAACATTCGGTTTTGGTTTAAAGGCGAGGCATTTGATAGTTTCTGTAATATCATTTGGTGTTTGAGATAGTTGATGTAAGACTTTATCTTCAAACCACTTAGTAAAAGTCTTATTATGCTCTCTAGCAAGCCACATTGAACTTGCTCGAGGATGTTGTCTCTTTATGAAATTGGTATGTTCCTCGATATAAATACTCACTTCATCCATATTGTGTAAAATATACAAGTGAGCTTGTTCCAACTGCTCACGGCTGATTACTTTCACCCGTAATCCCAAAATTCCTTTGCCCTCCTCAATATTCTTGTCATTATCAGGAGTGTCATTACCACTGAGAAAGTCATTACAAAAATCCATAACCTCTCTCGCCACATAACCTTCAATAATACTCCCTTCAGGCCGATAACGGTTTCGGACATCACCTTTAAAAACGCTCATGTATCGTTCAAAAGGATACATCCAATGCAAGAAAACTGGTCCCAACATTTTCACTTCCCTAGTCAAGTGGACAACAAGATGTACCATGATATCAAAGAACGAAGGAGGGAAATACATCTCAAGCTGACATAGGGTAACAACCACTTCTCTTTGCAAATTATCGAGAGTATCAGGGTCAATAACTTTGCTGCATAGACTATTGAAAAAGAAACAAAGTCTGGTAATTGCAAACCTTACATGCTTCGGCAATATAGATTGAATAGCCACAGGCAATATTTGTTGCATTAGAGTGTGACAATCATGAGATTTAAGACCTATCAACTTCAGATCTTTCATTGATACCAATCTACGGATGTTGGATGAGTAACCATGTGGCACCTTAACATTTACCAAGCATTCACAAAAAGTTTTCTTCTCCTTTCTAGACAACGTGTAACAAGCGGGAGGTAAGTATGTTCTTTTATTACCCATTTCACGTAATTCTGTTAATTCTGACCTTATTCCCATTTCACGTAGGTCCAGTCTGGATTTTATCCCATCTTTAGTCTTACCTGGTATATTTAATAGAGTACCAATGATGCTATCACAGACATTTTTCTCAACGTGCATTACATCGATACAATGCCTGACTGTCAAAGAACTCCAATAAGGAAGATCCCAAAATATTGACTTCTTCTTGAATGAAGAATTGTCACTCCGTGTGGCCATACTACATTGTGATTTCTTACCAAATTCATTGACAATGTCTTTTACTCTTTCATAAACAACATCCCCTGGTATAGGTTTAGGTGCACTCCGTTCATCATTCCATCCATTGAATGCTTTGCGCTTCCTACGATACGGATGGAATTTTGAAAGAAACCTTCGATGACCAAGATATACAGTCTTGCCGCCATGTTTTAGTCTTATTGAATCAGTGTTTTCTTCACATATAGGACACGCTTTAGCTCCTTTGACACTATATCCAGACAAATTCCCATATGCTGGAAAGTCATTAATAGTGCAAAACAACATAGCGTGCAAACGAAATGTCTCTTTTGCTGAAGCATCATAGGTCATCACACCTTCAGCCCAAAGTTTCTTTAAGTCATCAATCAAAGGTTCAAGATAAACATCGATATCATTTCCGGGTTGTTTAGGGCCCGATATCAACAATGACAACATAACGTACTTATTTTTCATACACATCCAGGGAGGAAGATTGTATATAACAAGCATGACTGGCCAAGTGCTATGTTGGCTGCTCAATGTCCCGTACGGATTCATCCCATCTGTACAAAGCCCAAGTCTTAGATTCCTATCTTCTTCATCAAATTTAGGGTACAGTAGATCAATCTTCTTCCACTGTGGGGAATCAGACGCATGTCGTAGGATCCCATCATTATTTTTCTTAACATCTGCATGCCACCTCAGATTCTTCGCATCTTTCGGATTTGCAAACAAGCGTTGAAACCGTGATATTATAGGTAGATACCACAACACCTTGGCAGGAGAACCAGTTTTGGACTCCCCCGAAGTCGTCAATTTATACCGTGACGCACCACATTTTGGACAATCTTTCAAATCTACATAGTCCTTTTGAAATAATACACAATCATTCGGGCATGCGTGTATCTTCTTGGCCTCCATTCCCATTGGACACAACATTTTCTTTACCTGGTATGTTGAGATTGGAAGCTCGTTTCCTTCAGGAAGAATTTCTTTCAACAAAGTCAACAATGAAGTGAAGCTTTTGTCGCTCCATCTATTGTTAGCTTTCAACTTATACAATCTCAAAACAGCGCTAAGCTTCGTAAACTTAGCACAGCCTGTGTATAACGGTATCTCAGCATCATGCACAATGTTTGTAAAGATAGGAGGTGGATCGGTGTGCTCTACCCTACAACTATCCAGCATCGCATCAACGATGTCTGCTGGAACTGGTTCGTTCACATTTACGTCATCGGAGGCAATTTCTTCTTCCACCCAAGCACTACTATCGACATCTACTGGTTTCGATTTTGAAATCTCTCCATGCCAGTGCCATTCTGTATAGCCTTGTACAATCCCGTTGCACATGACATGACTTTTGATTTCCTCACCAGTGTTGACTTTCAAGATGTTACCGCAATGCCTACATGGACAGTAGAACCTATCTGTAGGTTTTTTCCTATGTTCCTCGGCAACTCTAATAAACTGATCAAGACCAGATATAAACTCTGGGGTGCAACGATTACGAATGGACATCCATGATCTATCCATTCTATGATCAGAGAAAACAAGTATATATTAGGAAACAAGTATATATTAGGAAAAGATTAGGGTATACACTTACATCCTAAGCGTATAATGTGATGTCATTCTTATATATAATAAATGTGTACCACCTATCCCATCCTTGAACACCTAATCTCACTAGTAAGTGTATAATGTATATTTGGTTTTCAAGAAAATTTCGGCAGCATTTCCCCGCTGTTCTCTAAGTACATATGTACTTAGAGAACAAATGGGGAAATGCTACCGAAATTTTCTCGAAAACCCAATACACATTATACACTTACATCCTAAGTGAGATTAGGTGTTCAAGAACAGTCCCAAACCGGGGACTATCCAAGATTTACTCCTAATGAGTCAATCTTGGATGGGTTTCTAGGCCAACAAATACATTTGATGTCATTCTTATATATAATAAATGTGTACCACCTATCCCATCCTTGAACACCTAATCTCACTAGTAAGTGTATAATGTGCATTTGGTTTTCAAGAAAATTTCGGCAGCATTTCCCCGCTGTTCTCTAAGTACATATGTACTTAGAGAACAAATGGGGAAATGCTACCGAAATTTTCTCGAAAACCCAATACACATTATACACTTACATCCTAAGTGAGATTAGGTGTTCAAGAACAGTCCCAAACCGGGGACTATCCAAGATTTACTCCTAATGAGTCAATCTTGGATGGGTTTCTAGGCCAACAAATACATTTGATGTCATTCTTATATATAATAAATGTGTACCACCTATCCCATCCTTGAACACCTAATCTCACTAGTAAGTGTATAATGTGTATTTGGTTTTCAAGAAAATTTCGGCAGCATTTCCCCGATGTTCTCTAAGTACATATGTACTTAGAGAACAAACGGGGATATGCTACCGAAATCTTCTCGAAAACCCAATACACATTATACACTTACATCCTAAGTGAGATTAGGTGTTCAAGAACAGTCCCAAACCGGGGACTATCCAACATTTACTCCTAATGAGTAAATCTTGGACGGGTTTCTAGGCCAACAAATACATGTGTTGTCATTCTTATATATAATAATTGTCTATAAACTACAGGAAACATGCTTAATCCTAATCAACAGAGCATTATTAAATAATAAATCAAGAAATCAATAGTTTTAAACAAAAGGTCTAGGAATCTTTACTAGACATTATATGTATCCCTAATCATCATATTTAACATACTACATTATTATGAACATCCAGATCAGATTAAGATCATACTATGTTATAACCATTGGTTTAGTAACCCTATTTCCGCATGTACATGTTTATCAACTTTAAAACCCTATAATTCATGAAATCATTCTAACTCAATTTAATATGTTGGGATCACACAATTATATAATGACATCAGAATATATAGAAGAAACATAATTAACATGTTTAACAACATGTTCATCAAACTAGGGTTTTCTTGAATATCATAAAAGGTAGAAGAGCATTCTTTTCGGTAAGTTGACCTTTTCATATTACTTTGACCATTACAAACACATGTTTCTAGGCCGACACAAGGTGTAACATGTAGGTGATATACCTAGGTTGACACACCTTAATGAGTGTAGGCCGATACACCTTGAATATAATGAATGGATACACTTGAAATTAATGAGAAGGATACACTTTGAAAAGTGTAGGCTAGCTAGTATACCCTAAAAAGCAGCAGACAATATAACAAGTTAAAGTTGAATCTAATATTCTAGTAAGGATGAAAGAAACTTGTACTAATTGTATGAGAAAGGTAATACCTTATAATGATAATTGATGAAAGTAATCAAGTATAATTGAATACTTAAAGTAATGAATTAAAATCCTAGATGTCGGGGTTATGAATTAGGGTTTGTCTGTTGAATAAAACCCTAACGACCTTAATCGGATACAATAGAAGTCCTAACCCTAATTATGAAAGGTTGTGACTTGATTGATAGATTATTTGTGATACAATTGAATGTAAAGATAATAATATAAGCTCCTAAGAATGAGGAGTTATGATATAGGGGTGATGATTGAACATAACCCTAAAAACCCTAGTCAAGTTCAAAAGAGCAACCCTAACCCTAATGACAAAAGGTAATGTAACTTGAAATGGAATGAGAATAATATTTAGTGGTAACCGTGAATTACTTATGATTATAGCCAAGTAAGGTAAACATGGGTTATAATCTATTATAGCTTGATTATACCTCATGAGAACTATGACATAATAGTTTCAAAAATAATGTATATAGGTCTAATGATCTAGAAAAAACATATATTATAGCTTGATTATAATCTATTATAGCTTGATTATACCTCATGTTTGTAAATGGCAGAGAAAAAATTGTCCCATCATCATATTTCAGTAAGAAAATTTCAACTATGGCAGAGAAATTCATCCCCAAGCCTCACCCCTACTATCGTAATCTCTATTGCAGCAATACTACCCTCGTAATCCCACCAATCACCCGCAAGCATTGTCACACAAATAAAATACATGTACATCAATAAAATACAGAGAAGAGGGCATACCGGTTTGGAGGTCTGGAGAAGACGGCGGTAAAGAGGAGCTGTGGTGGCGGCGCGGCGGAGAAGCAGCTAGCTAAACCCTGGTGGCGGCGCGACGGCGGTGGAGAGCAGCTCTGTCGTCCTGGCGGCGGCGGCGAGACGGCGGTGGAGAGTAGCTCTGTCGTCCTGGCGGCGGCGGCGTGGAGGCACTAGCAGTTGCGGCGGCGGCGTGGCGGGAGCAGTCGGGTGGGGCGACAGCAGTTGGAGGGTCCAGCAGTTGCGGCGGCGGCGGTGTGGAGGGGAGGGGCGACAGCAGTTGGAGGGTCGGGCGACAGCAGTTGCGGCGGGAGCAGTCGGCTGTTTAGGCGATGAAACAGAAGAAAGGGGAACAGTCGGGTGATCGCAGGATATAAATTTCACCTATAGCGTCGGTTGTTTGTCACAACCGACGCCTAAAATAATTTAGCGTCGGTTGTTTGAAACAACCGACGCTCAAATGGACGATATTTTCACGAAATTGTTTGGCGGGAACCACTTTCGGCGTCGGTTATCAACAGATAACCGACGCTATAAGTGACACTTTGCGCGCAAAGTTTTCATCACATATAGGCGTCGGTGGCTATTTAAATAACCGACGCTGTATGTGACATTTTTTCTTTTCGCTCGAAAATTGGATTTCGCAGGAGCTTTTAGGCGTCGGTTTGTTATTGTCAACCGACGCTAAATACAAAGCGGTACCCGTGTCTGGCTGGTCTTCGAATATAGACGTCGGTTTGCTTAAACAGCCGACGCCCTATATGATAGGCGTCGGTTTTTCTTAATAACCGACGCCCAGAAAAGCGACACTGAATGCTATTTCTGTAGTAGTGTGTGGTCATGCACATTCAGTGCACGCCTTGCTTTTTGTGCGTCACTGAGGGCCTAGTTAGTATGCACATTAATGATTTGGTTAGTATCACTAAATGTTAATCTTGAATAGGTGAATACAATGTATATTAATTAAATTGGGAGTGACACCTAATACCTTGAATTCTTTAGATTTTCTTGAAGCAACAAAATTGTCCCAATCTTCTTTGTCCAAGAAGTTCCATTTTTCAAGGGCTGACTTCTTTTTCTTATCACCCTCTTTTATGTATTCTCTGTTCAGATTTGTCCTATAATTCCTAAGCATCTTTCTAGCGCGTTGCATCACACTTTTACGATGCAACTTCTCATCCAATGCAAACAGATTCTGTAAAATAGAAATGTTATTAACTAGTATCCAAAATAGAATTGCAAATAATAGAATTTGTAATCTACAAAATAGAATTGCAAATAATAATAACTCACACATAAATCCTTCCATATCAAGTCTTTTTTCCCCTGAGGAACTTTATGCCAATTATCATACTTAACACCACAATGGCTTCGAGTGGTACACCCAAGATAGTTTACAAAATTATTGCGGTTCACTCCAATTGCATTTCCTCCATTATCAAACTCCACAACCAATTTGGATCCACTTCCACTAAGCGCTATTAACTTCTTCAACATAGTGATGCCCCTTTTCTTGTTGAGTGTTTGGTGCTGCGCATCAAGTTGCTCCAGTGCTTCAGTGGGTACATGTGCATCATCAATCTAAAATTTGACAAAAATAAACACACTGAATTAGCCCAATATAGAAATATAAGATATATGACATAACTAGAAGATAATGAATTTTATATAAATACAGGATATGTTTTTAGAACTTACATTGGTATCCTCGCCATGCTTGTCATGGACAGCATGCTCATCATGGACTTCATGCTCATCATGGACATCATGCTCATCATGGTCAGCCATCTGAAAATGTCATTAAAAAGGCAAACATTTAGCATTTGTATTAACTAGAAAAAGGCAAACATTTAGCATTTGTATAAACATACATGTCTCTAAAATTGTGATCTTTTATCAATTAACAATCCTTCATTGTGATCTCCGCGCACATATAAGTCATCATTAGCTTCAATATTTTGTGGAGTTGGCAACCCAACTGAGAATGGACTGGAGTCATCATACTTATCATAGTACTCTTCTTCATCTATAGGATCTTCAATGAACTATCTTTTACCATGAAGAACAACCGACCATTTATCATTTTCAGGATCATCGATATAGAATATTTGTTTCGCCTGTGATGCCAATATGAATGGTTCACCCTTCTCGCCAATCTTTTCAAAGTTCACCAAAGTGAAACCCAATTCATCCACTATAACTCCTTTGGTGTTATCAACCCAATTACATTTAAAGAGCGGAATTTTGAAATCTATGTAGTCAAACTCCCAAATGTCTTCAATGACACCATAATATGACATTTTAGCTTCATGTGGACTCTTATCCTTTGCACTTGAAAAGTACATAGTCGACGCTTGAAGAGTGACCCCACTATTTTGTACGACACTCTTATCATCTTGGCGCTTTGTGTAATATGTGAATCCATTAATGTCAAACCCTTCATAAGACATAACATTCGGTTTTGGTTTAAAGGCGAGGCATTTGATAGTTTCTGTAATATCATTTGGTGTTTGAGATAGTTGATGTAAGACTTTATCTTCAAACGACTTAGTAAAAGTCTTATTATGCTCTCTAGCAAGCCACATTGAACTTGCTCGAGGATGTTGTCTCTTTATGAAATTGGTATGTTCCTCGATATAAACACTCACTTCATCCATATTGTGTAAAATATATAAGTGAGCTTGTTCCAACTGCTCACGGCTGATTACTTTCACCCGTGATCCCAAAATTCCTTTGCCCTCCTCAATATTCTTGTCATTATCAGGAGTGTCATTACCACTGAGAAAGTCATTGCAAAAATCCATAACCTCTCTCGCCACATAACCTTCAATAATACTCCCTTCAGGTCGATAACGGTTTTGAACATCACCTTTAAAAACGCTCATGTATCGTTCAAAGGGATACATCCAATGCAAGAAAACTGGTCCCAACATTTTCACTCCCCTAATCAAGTGGACAACAAGATGTACCATGATATCAAAGAATGAAGGAGGGAAATACATCTCAAGCTGACATAGGGTAACAACCACTTCTCTTTGCAAATTATCGAGAGTATCAGGGTCAATAACTTTTCTGCATAGACTGTTGAAAAAGAAACAAAGTCTGGTAATTGCAAACCTTACATGCTTCGACAATATAGATCGAATTTCCATGGGCAATATTTGTTGCACTAGAGTGTGACAATCATGAGATTTAAGACCTATCAACTTCAGATCTTTCATTGATACCAATCTACGGATGTTGGATGAGTAACCATGTGGCACCTTAACATTTACCAAGCATTCACAAAAAGTTTTATTCTCCTTTCTAGTCAACATGTAACAAGCGGGAGGTAAGTATGTTCTTTTATTACCCATTTCACGTAATTCTGTTAATTCTGACCTTATTCCCATTTCACGTAGGTCCAGTCTAGATTTTATCCCATCTTTAGTCTTACCTGGTATATTTAACAGAGTACCAATGATGCTATCACAGACATTTTTCTCAAGGTGCATTACATCGATACAATGCCTGACTGTCAAAGAACTCCAATAAGGAAGATCCCAAAATATTGACTTCTTCTTGAATGAAGAATTGTCACTCCGTGTGGCCATACTAGATTGTGATTTCTTACCAAATTCATTGACAATGTCTGTTACTCTTGCATAAACAACATCCCCTGGTATAGGTTTAGGTGCACTCCGTTCATCATTCCATCCATTGAATGCTTTGCGCTTCCTACGATACGGATGGAATTTTGAAAGAAACCTTCAATGACCAAGATATACAGTCTTGCCTCCATGTTTTAGTCTTATTGAATCAGTGTTTTCTTCACATATAGGACACGCTTTAGCTCCTTTGACACTATATCCAGACAAATTCCCATATGCTGGAAAGTCATTAATAGTGCAAAACAACATAGCGTGCAAACGAAATGTCTCTCTTGCTGAAGCATCATAGGTCATCACACCTTCAGCCCAAAGTTTCTTTAAGTCATAAATCAAAGGTTCAAGATAAACATCGATATTATTTCCGGGTTGTTTAGGGCCCGATATCAACAACGACAACATAACGTACTTATTTTTCATACACATCCAGGGAGGAAGATTGTATATAACAAGCATGACTGGCCAAGTGCTATGTTGGCTGCTCAATGTCCCGTAAAGATTCATCCCATCTATACAAAGCCCAAGTCTTAGATTCCTATCTTCTTCACCAAATTTAGGGTACAGTAGATCAATCTTCTTCCACTGTGGGGAATCAGACGCATGTCGTAGGATCCCATCATTATTTTTCTTAACATCTGCATGCCACCTCAGATTCTTCGCATCTTTCGGATTTGCAAACAAGCGTTGAAACCGTGATATTATAGGTAGATACCACAACACCTTGGCAGGAGAACCAGTTTTGGACTCCCCCGAAGTCGTCAATTTATACCGTGACGCACCACATTTTGGACAATCTTTCAAATCTACATAGTCCTTTTGAAATAATACACAATCATTCGGGCATGCGTGTATCTTCTTGGCCTCCATTCCCATTGGACACAACATTTTCTTTACCTGGTATGTTGAGATTGGAAGCTCGTTTCCTTCAGGAAGAATTTCTTTCAACAAAGTCAACAATGAAGTGAAGCTTTTGTCGCTCCATCTATTGTTAGCTTTCAACTTATACAATCTCAAAACAGCGCTAAGCTTCGTAAACTTAGCACAGCCTGTGTATAACGGTATCTCAGCATCATGCACAATGTTTGTAAAGATAGGAGGTGGATCAGTGTGCTCTACCCTACAACTATCCAGCATCGCATCAACGATGTCTGCTGGAACTGGTTCGTTCACATTTACGTCATCGGAGGCAATTTCTTCTTCCACCCAAGCACTACTATCGACATCTACTGGTTTCGATTTTGAAATCTCTCCATGCCAGTGCCATTCTGTATAGCCTTGTACAATCCCGTTGCACATGACATGACTTTTGATTTCCTCACCAGTGTTGACTTTCAAGATGTTACCGCAATGCCTACATGGACAGTAGAACCTATCTGTAGGTTTTTTCCTATGTTCCTCGGCAACTCTAATAAACTGATCAAGACCAGATATAAACTCTGGGGTGCAACGATTACGAATGGACATCCATGATCTATCCATTCTATGATCAGAGAAAACAAGTATATATTAGGAAACAAGTATATATTAGGAAAAGATTAGGGTATACACTTACATCCTAAGCGTATAATGTGATGTCATTCTTATATATAATAAATGTGTACCACCTATCCCATCCTTGAACACCTAATCTCACTAGTAAGTGTATAATGTATATTTGGTTTTCAAGAAAATTTCGGCAGCATTTCCCCGCTGTTCTCTAAGTACATATGTACTTAGAGAACAAATGGGGAAATGCTACCGAAATTTTCTCGAAAACCCAATACACATTATACACTTACATCCTAAGTGAGATTAGGTGTTCAAGAACAGTCCCAAACCGGGGACTATCCAAGATTTACTCCTAATGAGTCAATCTTGGATGGGTTTCTAGGCCAACAAATACATTTGATGTCATTCTTATATATAATAAATGTGTACCACCTATCCCATCCTTGAACACCTAATCTCACTAGTAAGTGTATAATGTGCATTTGGTTTTCAAGAAAATTTCGGCAGCATTTCCCCGCTGTTCTCTAAGTACATATGTACTTAGAGAACAAATGGGGAAATGCTACCGAAATTTTCTCGAAAACCCAATACACATTATACACTTACATCCTAAGTGAGATTAGGTGTTCAAGAACAGTCCCAAACCGGGGACTATCCAAGATTTACTCCTAATGAGTCAATCTTGGATGGGTTTCTAGGCCAACAAATACATTTGATGTCATTCTTATATATAATAAATGTGTACCACCTATCCCATCCTTGAACACCTAATCTCACTAGTAAGTGTATAATGTGTATTTGGTTTTCAAGAAAATTTCGGCAGCATTTCCCCGATGTTCTCTAAGTACATATGTACTTAGAGAACAAACGGGGATATGCTACCGAAATCTTCTCGAAAACCCAATACACATTATACACTTACATCCTAAGTGAGATTAGGTGTTCAAGAACAGTCCCAAACCGGGGACTATCCAACATTTACTCCTAATGAGTAAATCTTGGACGGGTTTCTAGGCCAACAAATACATGTGTTGTCATTCTTATATATAATAATTGTCTATAAACTACAGGAAACATGGTTAATCCTAATCAACAGAGCATTATTAAATAATAAATCAAGAAATCAATAGTTTTAAACAAAAGGTCTAGGAATCTTTACTAGACATTATATGTATCCCTAATCATCATATTTAACATACTACATTATTATGAACATCCAGATCAGATTAAGATCATACTATGTTATAACCATTGGTTTAGTAACCCTATTTCCGCATGTACATGTTTATCAACTTTAAAACCCTATAATTCATGAAATCATTCTAACTCAATTTAATATGTTGGGATCACACAATTATATAATGACATCAGAATATATAGAAGAAACATAATTAACATGTTTAACAACATGTTCATCAAACTAGGGTTTTCTTGAATATCATAAAAGGTAGAAGAGCATTCTTTTCGGTAAGTTGACCTTTTCATATTACTTTGACCATTACAAACACATGTTTCTAGGCCGACACAAGGTGTAACATGTAGGTGATATACCTAGGTTGACACACCTTAATGAGTGTAGGCCGATACACCTTGAATATAATGAATGGATACACTTGAAATTAATGAGAAGGATACACTTTGAAAAGTGTAGGCTAGCTAGTATACCCTAAAAAGCAGCAGACAATATAACAAGTTAAAGTTGAATCTAATATTCTAGTAAGGATGAAAGAAACTTGTACTAATTGTATGAGAAAGGTAATACCTTATAATGATAATTGATGAAAGTAATCAAGTATAATTGAATACTTAAAGTAATGAATTAAAATCCTAGATGTCGGGGTTATGAATTAGGGTTTGTCTGTTGAATAAAACCCTAACGACCTTAATCGGATACAATAGAAGTCCTAACCCTAATTATGAAAGGTTGTGACTTGATTGATAGATTATTTGTGATACAATTGAATGTAAAGATAATAATATAAGCTCCTAAGAATGAGGAGTTATGATATAGGGGTGATGATTGAACATAACCCTAAAAACCCTAGTCAAGTTCAAAAGAGCAACCCTAACCCTAATGACAAAAGGTAATGTAACTTGAAATGGAATGAGAATAATATTTAGTGGTAACCGTGAATTACTTATGATTATAGCCAAGTAAGGTAAACATGGGTTATAATCTATTATAGCTTGATTATACCTCATGAGAACTATGACATAATAGTTTCAAAAATAATGTATATAGGTCTAATGATCTAGAAAAAACATATATTATAGCTTGATTATAATCTATTATAGCTTGATTATACCTCATGTTTGTAAATGGCAGAGAAAAAATTGTCCCATCATCATATTTCAGTAAGAAAATTTCAACTATGGCAGAGAAATTCATCCCCAAGCCTCACCCCTACTATCGTAATCTCTATTGCAGCAATACTACCCTCGTAATCCCACCAATCACCCGCAAGCATTGTCACACAAATAAAATACATGTACATCAATAAAATACAGAGAAGAGGGCATACCGGTTTGGAGGTCTGGAGAAGACGGCGGTAAAGAGGAGCTGTGGTGGCGGCGCGGCGGAGAAGCAGCTAGCTAAACCCTGGTGGCGGCGCGACGGCGGTGGAGAGCAGCTCTGTCGTCCTGGCGGCGGCGGCGAGACGGCGGTGGAGAGTAGCTCTGTCGTCCTGGCGGCGGCGGCGTGGAGGCACTAGCAGTTGCGGCGGCGGCGTGGCGGGAGCAGTCGGGTGGGGCGACAGCAGTTGGAGGGTCCAGCAGTTGCGGCGGCGGCGGTGTGGAGGGGAGGGGCGACAGCAGTTGGAGGGTCGGGCGACAGCAGTTGCGGCGGGAGCAGTCGGCTGTTTAGGCGATGAAACAGAAGAAAGGGGAACAGTCGGGTGATCGCAGGATATAAATTTCACCTATAGCGTCGGTTGTTTGTCACAACCGACGCCTAAAATAATTTAGCGTCGGTTGTTTGAAACAACCGACGCTCAAATGGACGATATTTTCATGAAATTGTTTGGCGGGAACCACTTTCGGCGTCGGTTATCAACAGATAACCGACGCTATAAGTGACACTTTGCGCGCAAAGTTTTCATCACATATAGGCGTCGGTGGCTATTTAAATAACCGACGCTGTATGTGACATTTTTTCTTTTCGCTCGAAAATTGGATTTCGCAGGAGCTTTTAGGCGTCGGTTTGTTATTGTCAACCGACGCTAAATACAAAGCGGTACCCGTGTCTGGCTGGTCTTCGAATATAGACGTCGGTTTGCTTAAACAGCCGACGCCCTATATGATAGGCGTCGGTTTTTCTTAATAACCGACGCCCAGAAAAGCGACACTGAATGCTATTTCTGTAGTAGTGTGTGGTCATGCACATTCAGTGCACGCCTTGCTTTTTGTGCGTCACTGAGGGCCTAGTTAGTATGCACATTAATGATTTGGTTAGTATCACTAAATGTTAATCTTGAATAGGTGAATACAATGTATATTAATTAAATTGGGAGTGACACCTAATACCTTGAATTCTTTAGATTTTCTTGAAGCAACAAAATTGTCCCAATCTTCTTTGTCCAAGAAGTTCCATTTTTCAAGGGCTGACTTCTTTTTCTTATCACCCTCTTTTATGTATTCTCTGTTCAGATTTGTCCTATAATTCCTAAGCATCTTTCTAGCGCGTTGCATCACACTTTTACGATGCAACTTCTCATCCAATGCAAACAGATTCTGTAAAATAGAAATGTTATTAACTAGTATCCAAAATAGAATTGCAAATAATAGAATTTGTAATCTACAAAATAGAATTGCAAATAATAATAACTCACACATAAATCCTTCCATATCAAGTCTTTTTTCCCCTGAGGAACTTTATGCCAATTATCATACTTAACACCACAATGGCTTCGAGTGGTACACCCAAGATAGTTTACAAAATTATTGCGGTTCACTCCAATTGCATTTCCTCCATTATCAAACTCCACAACCAATTTGGATCCACTTCCACTAAGCGCTATTAACTTCTTCAACATAGTGATGCCCCTTTTCTTGTTAAGTGTTTGGTGCTGCGCATCAAGTTGCTCCAGTGCTTCAGTGGGTACATGTGCATCATCAATCTAAAATTTGACAAAAATAAACACACTGAATTAGCCCAATATAGAAATATAAGATATATGACATAACTAGAAGATAATGAATTTTATATAAATACAGGATATGTTTTTAGAACTTACATTGGTATCCTCGCCATGCTTGTCATGGACAGCATGCTCATCATGGACTTCATGCTCATCATGGACATCATGCTCATCATGGTCAGCCATCTGAAAATGTCATTAAAAAGGCAAACATTTAGCATTTGTATTAACTAGAAAAAGGCAAACATTTAGCATTTGTATAAACATACATGTCTCTAAAATTGTGATCTTTTATCAATTAACAATCCTTCATTGTGATCTCCGTGCACATATAAGTCATCATTAGCTTCAATATTTTGTGGAGTTGGCAACCCAACTGAGAATGGACTGGAGTCATCATACTTATCATAGTACTCTTCTTCATCTATAGGATCTTCAATGAACTATCTTTTACCATGAAGAACAACCGACCATTTATCATTTTCAGGATCATCGATATAGAATATTTGTTTCGCCTGTGATGCCAATATGAATGGTTCACCCTTCTCGCCAATCTTTTCAAAGTTCACCAAAGTGAAACCCAATTCATCCACTATAACTCCTTTGGTGTTATCAACCCAATTACATTTAAAGAGCGGAATTTTGAAATCTATGTAGTCAAACTCCCAAATGTCTTCAATGACACCATAATATGACATTTTAGCTTCATGTGGACTCTTATCCTTTGCACTTGAAAAGTACATAGTCGACGCTTGAAGAGTGACCCCACTATTTTGTACGACACTCTTATCATCTTGGCGCTTTGTGTAATATGTGAATCCATTAATGTCAAACCCTTCATAAGACATAACATTCGGTTTTGGTTTAAAGGCGAGGCATTTGATAGTTTCTGTAATATCATTTGGTGTTTGAGATAGTTGATGTAAGACTTTATCTTCAAACGACTTAGTAAAAGTCTTATTATGCTCTCTAGCAAGCCACATTGAACTTGCTCGAGGATGTTGTCTCTTTATGAAATTGGTATGTTCCTCGATATAAACACTCACTTCATCCATATTGTGTAAAATATATAAGTGAGCTTGTTCCAACTGCTCACGGCTGATTACTTTCACCCGTGATCCCAAAATTCCTTTGCCCTCCTCAATATTCTTGTCATTATCAGGAGTGTCATTACCACTGAGAAAGTCATTGCAAAAATCCATAACCTCTCTCGCCACATAACCTTCAATAATACTCCCTTCAGGTCGATAACGGTTTTGAACATCACCTTTAAAAATGCTCATGTATCGTTCAAAGGGATACATCCAATGCAAGAAAACTGGTCCCAACATTTTCACTCCCCTAATCAAGTGGACAACAAGATGTACCATGATATCAAAGAATGAAGGAGGGAAATACATCTCAAGCTGACATAGGGTAACAACCACTTCTCTTTGCAAATTATCGAGAGTATCAGGGTCAATAACTTTTCTGCATAGACTGTTGAAAAAGAAACAAAGTCTGGTAATTGCAAACCTTACATGCTTCGACAATATAGATCGAATTTCCATGGGCAATATTTGTTGCACTAGAGTGTGACAATCATGAGATTTAAGACCTATCAACTTCAGATCTTTCATTGATACCAATCTACGGATGTTGGATGAGTAACCATGTGGCACCTTAACATTTACCAAGCATTCACAAAAAGTTTTATTCTCCTTTCTAGTCAACATGTAACAAGCGGGAGGTAAGTATGTTCTTTTATTACCCATTTCACGTAATTCTGTTAATTCTGACCTTATTCCCATTTCACGTAGGTCCAGTCTAGATTTTATCCCATCTTTAGTCTTACCTGGTATATTTAACAGAGTACCAATGATGCTATCACAGACATTTTTCTCAAGGTGCATTACATCGATACAATGCCTGACTGTCAAAGAACTCCAATAAGGAAGATCCCAAAATATTGACTTCTTCTTGAATGAAGAATTGTCACTCCGTGTGGCCATACTAGATTGTGATTTCTTACCAAATTCATTGACAATGTCTGTTACTCTTGCATAAACAACATCCCCTGGTATAGGTTTAGGTGCACTCCGTTCATCATTCCATCCATTGAATGCTTTGCGCTTCCTACGATACGGATGGAATTTTGAAAGAAACCTTCAATGACCAAGATATACAGTCTTGCCTCCATGTTTTAGTCTTATTGAATCAGTGTTTTCTTCACATATAGGACACGCTTTAGCTCCTTTGACACTATATCCAGACAAATTCCCATATGCTGGAAAGTCATTAACAGTGCAAAACAACATAGCGTGCAAACGAAATGTCTCTCTTGCTGAAGCATCATAGGTCATCACACCTTCAGCCCAAAGTTTCTTTAAGTCATAAATCAAAGGTTCAAGATAAACATCGATATCATTTCTGGGTTGTTTAGGGCCCGATATCAACAACGACAACATAACATACTTATTTTTCATACACATCCAGGGAGGAAGATTGTATATAACAAGCATGACTGGCCAAGTGCTATGTTGGCTGCTCAATGTCCCGTAAAGATTCATCCCATCTATACAAAGCCCAAGTCTTAGATTCCTATCTTCTTCACCAAATTTGGGGTACAATAGATCAATCTTCTTCCACTGTGGGGAATCAGACGCATGTCGTAGGATCCCATCATTATTTTTCTTAACATCTGCATGCCACCTCAAATTCTTCGCATCTTTCGGATTTGCAAACAAGCGTTGAAACCGTGATATTATAGGTAGATACCACAACAACTTGGCAGGAGAACCAGTTTTGGACTCCCCTGAAGTCGTCAATTTATACCTTGACGCACCACATTTTGGACAATCTTTCAAATCTACATAGTCCTTTTGAAATAATACACAATCATTCGGGCATGCATGTATCTTCTTGGCCTCCATTCCCATTGGGCACAACATATTCTTTACCTGGTATGTTGAGATTGGCAGCTCGTTTCCTTCAGGAAGCATTTCTTTCAACAAAGTCAACAATGAAGTGAAGCTTTTGTCGCTCCATCTATTGTTAGCTTTCAACTTATACAATCTCAACACAGCGCTAAGCTTCGTAAACTTAGCACAACCTGTGTATAACTGTATCTCAGCATCATGCACAATGTTTCTAAAGATAGGAGGTGGATCAGTGTGCTCTACCCTACAACTATCCAACATCGCATCAACGATGTCTGCTGGAACTGGTTCGTTCACATTTACGTCATCGGAGGCAATTTCTTCTTCCACCCAAGCACTGCTATCGACATCTACTGGTTTCGATTTTGAAATCTCTCCATGCCAGTGCCATTCTGTATAGCCTTGTACAATCCCGTTGCACATGACATGACTTTTGATTTCCTCACCAGTGTTGACTTTCAAGTTGTTACTGCAATGCCTACATGGACAATAGAACCTATCTGTAGGTTTTCTCCTATGTTCCTCAGCAAATCTAATAAACTGATCAAGACCAGATATAAACTCTGGGGTGCAACGATTACGAATGGACATCCATGATCTATCCATTCTATGATCAGAGAAAACAAGTATATATTAGGAAACAAGTATATATTAGGAAAAGATTAGGGTATACACTTACATCCTAAGTGTATAATGTGATGTCATTCTTATATATAATAAATGTGTACCACCTATCCCATCCTTGAACACCTAATCTCACTAGTAAGTGTATAATGTGTATTGGGTTTTCGAGAAAATTTCGGCAGCATTTCCCCGCTGTTCTCTAAGTACATATGTACTTAGAGAACAAATGGGGAAATGCTGCCGAAATTTTCTCGAAAACCCAATACACATTATACACTTACATCCTAAGTGAGATTAGGTGTTCAAGAACAGTCCCAAACCGGGGACTATCCAAGATTTACTCCTAATGAGTCAATCTTGGATGGGTTTCTAGGCCAACAAACACAATAATAGATATCTACAATGAAGATGGACTCCATACAAACAATATATAATTTAGTGATTGTTCATTCTAATTTATACCAATGTACAAGTAATATAAAGAACAATGATTGTTCACTTTCTAGGCCAACAAACACATGTGATGTCATTCTTATATATAATAAATGTGTACCACCTATCCCATCCTTGAACACCTAATCTCACTAGTAAGTGTATAATGTGTATTGGGTTTTCGAGAAAATTTCGGCAACATTTCCCCGCTGTTCTCTAAGTACATATGTACTTAGAGAACAAACAGGGAAATGCTACCGAAATTTTCGCGAAAACCCAATACACATTATACACTTACATCCTAAGTGAGATTAGGTGTTCAAGAATAGTCCCAAACCGGGGACTATCCAAGATTTACTCCTAATGAGTCAATCTTGGACGGGTTTCTAGGCCAACAAACACAATAATAGATATCTACAATGAAGCCGGACTCCATACAAACAATATATAATTTAGTGATTGTTCATTCTAATTTATACCAATGTACAAGTAATATAAAGAACAATGATTGTTCACTTTCTAGGCCAACAAACACGTGTGATGTCATTCTTATATATAATAAATGTGTACCACCTATCCCATCCTTGAACACCTAATCTCACTAGTAAGTGTATAATGTGTATTGGGTTTTCAAGAAAATTTCGGCAGCATTTCCCCGCTGTTCTCTAAGTACATATGTACTTAGAGAACAAACGGGGAAATGCTACCGAAATTTTCTCGAAAACCCAATACACATTATACACTTACATCCTAAGTGAGATTAGGTGTTCAAGAACAGTCCCAAATCGGGGACTATCCAAGATTTACTCCTAATGAGTCAATCTTGGACGGGTTTCTAGGCCAACAAACACAATAATAGATATGTACATGTTAGGTCACAATTGATGTTAGGGTTTCATCAATGTTAGTGTTTAATCAAATCAAATTAGGATGCTAGAATGGACAAGTTTAAATCAAATTAGGGTTTAAATCAAATCAAACACGGCCGTGGCTGTGTTGGCCTACCACGGCCGTGCTGGGCAGAACGGCCGTGCTGCCCAACACGACCGTGGTAGGCCATTCTTCTCAGTTCTCAGTGAAAGAAGTAGAACACTAACTAGCAGCAAGCAGAGAAGAGCAGCGGGCGGCAAGGAAGAAGACAAGGAAGAAGGTGCTACGACTAATATCTTGTGAGCAGCGGAGGCAAGCAAGAAGAAAACGCCGCAGTAGGGCGTGAGCAGGGAGGAAGGAGCGGGCGGCGGCGGCGCAAGGAGGAAGGCGGCAGGCGGCGGCGGTGACGCAGAGCAGCAGCAGGGATCGTCGGCGGTGAGTGAGAAGTAGTAGGCACCAGGCACCAGGCGGCGATTTTGGGAGAGCAGCGACGAGCAGCGCACAGGAGAATCGATGAAACAGGAAGAAAGGGGGATGAGTCGGGTGATCGGGCCTCTATTAAGTTGGTCAACGACGTCGGTTATCTAGGACAACCGACGCCTATTATCTTCAACGTCAGTTGATCGTAATAACCGACATCCAATTAGACAATCTTTACCCCAAATTAATTGGCGAGAACTATTATCAGCGTCAGTTATCTAAGGATAACCGACACCGAAAGTGGAACTTTTCGCGCAAAATTTCATTTCACATAGGCGTCGGTGAATTGTTAAACAACCGACGCTGTATGTGACCCAGATTTTTTTCGCTCGAAAATTAGATTTCGCGGGCGCCTTTAGGCGTCGGTTGGTTACACTCAGCCAACGCTGAATACAAAGTGGTACCTGTGTCTGGCTGGTCTTCGCATATAGACGTCAGTTTGTATAAATAACCGACGCCGAATATTATAGGCGTCGGTTGTCTGAAATAACCGACGCCCAGAAAAGTGACACTGAACGCTATTTCTGTAGTAGTGTATCATATGTAAAGGTCTCAACCATCTACCATATACATGTCATGAGCACCATCCATTTGGGTTGTCACCACCCACTCGACAAAGTGTCTGTCAACTACCTACCACACACGTCGCAAACTTAAAACATGGTCAATTCTCGACTCAAAATCAAAAGCATTTTGATAGAAACCAAACATGGGTCGTGACCAACACACACCTACACCAGGCCATGACCGCAACACCCCTCCACCCTGGTCAGGACCACAACAGACCCCCATCATGGTCATCGTTGTGACACATCACCTCTTGGTCATGACCGCGACACATCCTAGCTAGGCGTCATGATGGAAACAAGGTAAGGCATCAAGGCCACTCAGCGACAAAGCATCATGATTAGGAGTTACAACCAGAACAAGAACTACGTGTTGTGACCACCCAACAATCATGGCGTCACGACCGAAATGGAAATAGGGCATTAGTGATACGGCATCACAACCTGCAACCACAAATAGGTCGTGACCATCCATCAACAAGGTGTTCGGCCCACACCAAAACCAAGCATCTTGACCTTAACAAAATGGGGCGTACTAAACCAAATTAAAACATGGATGACTCAACCCTAAGTAAAGGTTGTCTTGAATGAATCAAGGCAAACAATAGGAAAACCATCTGTCACTAAGGTTAAAACAAGTCTATGAATCTCGACGATGCATCATGTCCCAAATCTATAAATGTCCTGACCAAGACCACAACAAAGAGACTTGTATCGGCCAAGGCTAAACCATGTATACTGACCACCAAGATCAAGATACTTCAACAAAACTTATGTGTCATCAAAATAGAAAGAAACCTAGTCCAAAACGTGAGGTAACATCAAGGGAAAACCATCGTCATCATGTAGTAAAACTTCACACATTAATAGGCTCCAAACCCTAAAAACAAGTGTTATGAATCCACCATGAAAGAACCTCATGAAAGAGAGATAAACCACATTTAGCACATCCCAAAATAGAACCTACTTAAGTATACATCAAAGTATACAAACATCATGCATGTGACCGAAACCAAAGTCAAAGGACAGGAAGAAAAATCGCCATGACACATCCATCCCCAAAATTGGGTACCTCACATTAGGGTTTAGGATTCTAAGAAAAAGAAGCATGCTAATCACCATCACACAAGATCTATAGCATGCTATTGTATACTAGCACACTAGAGTTATGTTTTAGAGAGAGGAACAAAAACATGCATGTATGAAATGTGCAATAGTATAGAGTGTAGAGGGTTATATTACCTGCCTTAAGGAAGATCACTCCAAGGATCAAAAGCTCCAAGCACACAATCACCAAAGATGATGAAGCTCCACAAAAGGCTCCACTCTCTGCCACAAGATTACCTCAAGAAGAAGACACCAAGTCAAAGATAACCTAGGAAAAGAGGGCAAGTGTAACACCCAGGCCCACTTCCCAAGGCTCTAGTAGAGTTTTAGAAATGATGACTGTCCCCACAGACCACCACTAGCCTTAACTGCACTTTGTCCTCACTCACGCGCATGCCAGGATCAACTTCCTGACAGGTCACCCATCCCAGTACTACTCCAAGTTGAGCATGCTTAACTATGGAGTTCTTTAGTGATGGGCTCCCGAAAAAGGAGGTGCACCTTGGTGATATGGGTAGTCCAATAATTCCTTTTAAGAGTGTTTTATCCGAGGCCTCAGATCCTGGGATGTTACAATCTCCCTCACTTAGACTCTTGACGTCCTCATCAAGGATCAACTATAAGGCCTCTTAATCTCTTCCCCATTTCAGTGCAGACCCACAATGGTTCATGGACACCCAACTCTCGATCACAGAATACCAGCGTAAGGGTGGCTACGTCAACCATGGACAACCCTTTCCTACATGCCTGACATGCCATGCCCATGTGGGCCCCACCTAATAGAGGGGAATTGGCTCTCATACCATTTGTAACGCCTGGGCCCACTGCCCAAGGCTCTAGTAGAGTTTTAGGAATGACGACTGTCCCCATAGACCACCACTAGCCTTAACTGCACACTTTGTCCTCACTCACGTACATGCCAGGATCAACTTGCCAAAAGGTCACCCGTCACCCATCCCAATACTACTCCAAGTTGAGCACGCTTAACTATGGAGTTCTTTAGTGATGGGCTCCCGAAAAAGGAGGTGAACCTTGGTGATATGGGTAGTCCAATCATTCCTTTTAAGAGTGTTTTATCTGAGGCCTCAAATCCTGGGATGTTACATCAAAGATCCCTAGTACAAACCCAAAGAAGAAGGGAGAAAGAGACGAGGAAATTTCCTCACACTTGGGTCAACCTTGTCAAAACATGTCCTATGACTCTTGGTATGTGATATTCACTTCTCAAGAATGACCACCATGTAGGATCCATGGTCTAAGGCCGAGAAAAGAGAAGGAGAAGAAGGTAGAAGAGAAAAAGAAATGCCATCAAGGAAAGGAAAGCACTTACCAAGGTTGATGATGAGCTAGGCTCACCACATGCAAGGGATCTTGATCACCAAGGCTCGAAGGATCAACATTCCTTGTTCCACCAAGCTCCAAGGACGAGAAAAAGAGAGGGAGGAAGAAGGAAGGCTGAAAAGGGTCACTTGCATGGAGGGAAGAGGGTTTATATAGCAAGGGAGGAGAGAAGTAGGGTGAGAGATGAGGTGTCAACAAGATAGGGCTCCAAAGGGGAACTTGTCCACCCAAGAAACCAACATGCAACCACTTAAATAACACATGCATGAGATAGTGATACAACCTATGTTGGGTCTCGACCACTTAGTTCACCCCAACATATGCTCACAGTCGCGACATACCGAGGATGTGATGTCCCCATATTTTCTAAAACTTAATCCAACGTGTGACGTCCAAATTGAAACCCTCACCTCAGCGAGAATCCCAATTTAAACACCCCACACTAGGCTAAGAAGAAGAAAACCAGAGGAAGTCAAAAGGAAACAACAGTAGCACATGCACATGAATAAGAATACAACCATATAATAGATTGTCACAATTTAATATATAATTACACAATGAATTTTTACAACATTTGATATTAGATATTGAACAACAAACTTCTACATATACATGCACTACCACTAAACAAAATGATCATAAGGCAACAAGTCCACATGTACATCAGCTCTCCACACAACTCTCAACTCTCTTGGATCTTCAAGAGAATATAACCATAACCGAAACAAGAGATTACATGTGGTCACATGTCAACACAATATTCAAGAATATTGTACTGAGTACGCCTACATGTATTTTTTATATACCTCTCATTACTAAGCTTAGCAATAAGATAAAACTCATACTTAGCAGTAGAAAAAGAAATATAAGAAAATCATATACTTGCACAAAGATGTTCATTAAAAAAGAGAACACATGTTTTAGGCACATTTTCCATTATATCATCCATGCATTTACTACCTCAGATTTGAATGCATTAAGGCCTTTATGATCTACTACCAAAGAGTTGGATTATTTCACAATCTGATCTACTACCAAAGAGTTGGATCACTTAGAAATACTTTACTACCAAAGAGTTAAAGTACTTTACTTTCCATCACTTTACTACCAAAGAGTTGAAGTGCTTGGATATAATGGAACTAATATATTATGTTTCATGTGTTCATAGAAATAAGTATGGAAAAATCATGCAACATATCATACAAGAACAATCATTTCATCCAATATCATATGCCAAGTTTTTTGCTACACATATACCACAAGCATATTGTATAATAAGCCAAGTAAGAGGTAATGGCGTACCTTGATCACATATATCCTAATCACATATCACATTCATGATGTCAACTATATCTTGATCAAACCTAATTAATACAAGACCATGTACTATCATAAAATTCTCATTATCTTAACCCTAATTATGTCCATTAGGGTTTAGCATAGTCATTAGGATATTCTCATTTTTACTTGCATTCTTGTCTTCAAATTATTTAATTGGTGTTATTTTCCAATTATGTTATAGATTAGGGTTCATCAATTGAACAATAGCTTCCATAGTATTTTGTGCACATATTAACCTTAGGTTACATCATTAACCTAAATTAGAGTTTCATAACATGCATTGAGGGTCATCTGCATATAACATGAGTTTTGTGCATCATAATTATCCCATAATTAAATATAAAGTTCCATATACTTATATGATTGTATACTGAATATTCCATCATTTATTGATCATAAAAGTATTTTCTACATTTTATATAGGGTTATTATCCCTAGATAGATACATAAGTGAATTACATGATTTCATGTTCCATCAACATCATATCTGACATCAAATGGATTTTACATCATATTTTAGAGTTAGTGATGCATTCTCATAATTTTAGGTCTTCATTTGGTATTTATTATCCATTAAACAAGTATTACACAACTTACATGATATTCCTAATATTCATGCATCAAAAGCCAAATATTACGGTTCCATGTTATTCTACTTACTTTTCTGAACATTTTGGTGACTTATTTGTAATTTTTAGATAAACGATCTAATTACTGTGAATTATTAATCTGAGAATTTTTGATATAAATACCTTTATGGGCCAATTGAAAGGCACCACGTTTCCCTGAAGGGTGTTGTGACATCCCGCTATCACTCAAACAGAGAAATGACACACGAAAATGTACGGAACCACACTATTACTTGAAAACACGGGTAATTAAAATTGATTACAAAAAAAAATGTACATAAGAGGACTTGCGCATCCAGATCCTGCATAAAAACATGTTATATAAACATTACGAAGAGGACATATATCCACAGCTTAAAGGAACCGGTTGTCTCACCAACACATGAGTTCATCACCTGTTTATATATACATAACATGCCTCATAAGGCCAACAACAGGATATACAAAATTACAGCAGCTAAACATTGTGAAACGTCGTCAAACACCTCAAAGGACCTAAGAGTACAGGGATGACTCTACTAAAAAAAACCACCAAAACAACAACATGTCCATCTCTTGCCTTCTACTGCTCTTCTTGCTGCTCGGCCGCAACCTCACGACCACCACCACGTCTAGAACGATCACCTAAAAAGGGTGTAAACCAGCGGGGTGAGACACACAGTCCCAGCGAGAAACATAACTCCCCGCCGCAACTATAAAACCCCAAAGGTTAAAGCGGATAATAGCAAATAACTGAATAGTGTGTAACAAGAGCAGCATACTGAGCAAAGCTATTATTACCATCAAGATTACCAAGATATCCAGAAGGCATATTACCAAGTATTTCTTCATGGAACATGATTGAAAAGATAAGCTTTATAAGAACTTATCACAAGATATAAGGATCGTACATGTATCAGCAAGGTGTAGCTAGATCAGCTAAACAAGCAAGGCCTCAATCAATGTTCCGTATTTTGTTCTAAGCAAGATATACTAGTTGGCTGGATTACGTTTTATTATGCCCTTAGGAAGTGAGCCTTCCCTGCTCAAGTCCAACCATTTGCTGCGAAGCCCAATCCAGTGCCATGCAAGGTCTAAGGAGATTCAGACTCCATGACCTCACCTTCTCATGGCCAATACACGAATCATTAAGCAAGACCGCAGTCTTATGCTTATTGGCCTCAACCTCTAGGTTAGCTCCGCAAGCTACCCATCTCTAGCTCATCTCAGCATAGGTGCTAGTATACATATCTGAGCCATGAACGCATCATGCTCATCATAAAATATATTGAGTCATGGGCATGTTTACCATGCTCCATACATCCTGAGTCTGCAACCACAGTTGCACTCAACCCTCCTATTTTAGGCTAAGAGAAACCTCGCATATTCAACAATATGCGCTCCAGGTAATCCCGCAGGATAAACTTGTTTCACCATCACCAAATACTGACGGTAATGGATCTATGGCAAGGGCAAACTACATGATATGTTTATATATCATTAATTAGTATATTTTAAGCCAATTGTTGAGGCAAAACAAGGTATAAACATAGCCTTATAGAATTACATTACTAATGCCATCAACATACTGTCTTGAGACCTTAATCCCTCATGATATCAACCACTACCTCTCAAGGCATCACAATCATGCATCAGCATCCTGGGAACGCATCCCTTATCTTATCATCAGAGGATAACACCTCAACTAGGCACTCAACCTTATATCAACTTGTTACTTTATTAACAAGGATTATCATCACATTATGCTAGTCAAAGCACACATATCTCATAGCTCTTACCAAGATATGAATTCATATAAAGAATACCTACATGATCAGAATACATATCCATAGAGATAACGGAAGCCATCACAGATTAAGAGGAGTATCATGCTATCAAGTATTATAGCAAGATTCATGAGTATACTACACATCAGTTGTAGAAATCATAGTTATTTATCAATCATAAGCATATACCATGCCCCGTGCTTGTGATCATATACTTTCATCACATTATCGTGTGTAACAATGTTATATCCTTCCAAACCTACAGGTTCACACCCTATCATCTTATCTTATTATCAAAATTATAGGATTCAAGGGGATTACACCATATCAACCATATCATCATTTAACAAGGATATAACTACATGCTAAAGGGTTAACGACTTAGCTCTTTCCGGACCATCAAAACCCTTACCAAATACCTCGACAACCCTCACTATAAGGTTGGCGGGTAGCACCAACCCTCACTCAAAGAGGGGTATCAGGCATGGTCATACCCTCACCGAAAGATTAGCGGCTAGGGTTTCAAACCCTAAGGCACTCATGCCATCAGCTCGACCAAACACTCCATCCTATCGTGCAGCAACGCAACCACCCTATCGGCCATGACCCTATCGGCCATGAACCTGTCGGCCAAACATCATCCCATATCGGCCAAGCTGGTGGTGTCCAAAGCTAGCACTTTATCGTTCATCAAGATACCCATATCGTCCATGCGCAAGCAGGCTACTCAAAGAAGCATATCGACCAACTCACTAAGGGGAAGAGTATCATGCAAGCTCACCATCAAGGCCATGGGAGGCATCTCGGGCATCAAGACAACCATCTAACAAGGTGCATCATGCAAGGCACTCAACAAGGTATGTCGCCCATGCACACAAAAGTATCGGCCACCCAACATCAACTAAGTGTATCGTGCAAGACACTACCCGACAAGGTTGTCTTCAACCTCAAGCACAAGGGTACCAAACCCTAAAAGATCAAGAAGGTCGGCTCACCTCTCAACTTAAATGAGAGAGGGGCATTGGACAAACTCTATCACCAAAAAAGATCCAACCTCAACATAGGTCATCAAAAGCTCACCTCTCAAATCCATGGTGAGAGGAGGGTATTGCCCAAGCAACTAGAATATAATCTCACCTCTCAACTTAAAACTTAAATGAGAGAGGGGTGTTTCCCATATTACTAGAGCTCAAACTCACTTCTCTAGACCAAGGAGAGAAAGGGGTGTTGCTACCAAAGAAAACCTCAACTATGGTTTGACCAACTAGGTGCAAAGGCATATAAACCATCCACAACATCAACAACATCAAGATCACTATATCCATAAGATCAACGACATATACTAGAGCAAGAAACATAACATGCAATTGCTGAACATCCACATATATGTAACATAGAGAAGATAGTATAGTTAGGGATAGAAGTTATGTAACCCACCTTAAGCAAACTCCTCCAGCTCCAAGGCTCCAAGCTTCTAGCTCCAAGCACACCTCCTTCGGCCTCCTAGGGTTCGGCCACCAAGCTAGAGGAAGAAGAAGAGATCACCACCAAGGGAGAAGGATTGGCCACCAACTTTCTCCAAAGGGGGTAGGTGTATCATGCACCAAGGAAGAGAAGAGCAACAAAGAGCTAAAAAGGATCCTAAGGAAGAGAAGGACAAGGCATATATAGATGGGGAGTCAAGATTAGACCAAGGCAAGGTGTCGCCTTTCCAAAGGACACTTGTCCACACATTCCACCACCTTGAAAAACACATGCACATGCCATGCCACTACTCTACCAAGGATCAACCACATGTCCAAACTAGGGTGACACAACCAAGGCAAAAAGGTCAACAAGGGTCAAAGGCCGACCATGGCCGACACAAGGCAGCCTTGCCCGATACAGGGCTCACCTAAACAAGACAAGGCCCAAACAAGGGAAAACAAGGCCCAAAAGAGATCATCCAAGCCCAAGACAACTCAAGGCACGAGCCCAAGCCTTCCTCTCAACCCTAGAGGAATCAAAGAAAGAGAAAGACATCTCTCAAGGTGACAAACTTGCTCTTCAACCCCAACTCAGGTTATTTTGCAAGTAGCACCTCCAGCACTCAACTAAGCATAAACAAACCCTAATCACCATTAAAGGTGATTAGCAAACAACCAAGCACTAGGTTTAGGCTAAAAAAATAGGGTAAGCCCAAAACAAAGGTCAGGGTCCTTACAGGTGCTACTCCCCCTGGCTTGAGCTAGTTGGTTCTTGTTGGTTTGGCTCCATTCTATATTTTGGTTTGTATTGGTTCATGCTTGGTTTGGGCGACCTGATTCTCTCTCTCCTTTCGTGTTCTTTCTCCACTAGTCAGACTCAACACCTGTTTTGCGGGATCTGGTGCTCCCCGATCTCAGCTTCAAGCATTGTCATGGGGAGACTCTAGCACACGAGACCACCAGCTCCTGTTCTCCTCTCCCAATCCATGCCACTTCCGTAACAGGGGATCTGACATGCGGACAACCCGCCTCCTGGGCTAGCATCTTTGGTGATGAACATGTACTCTCTAGACTTCCTCGAATCATGGATATCATTCTATATCTTTGTCGACTTCTCAGGGAGACTAGAACCGAACTGGTGCTCCACCTCCATCATAGCACCACGTCTCCAAGAACAGTCTCCGATGATGAATTTCTGGCTCTGCGGAACTCTCTGACTGTTCCTGTTCCCTTTCTTCTTTGCTCAACAGAACGCGTCTCTCCCATATGTAGTGCTTGACGCCTACGTGCGTGGGCTCTCCTTTGCCCAAGCCATCATTGTGGATAAGATTTATGACATGCGATCGACTACCCACTCCATCCTCCTATCTACTGATGATGACCCCTAGACGTCACTCCTCCTCCACATCTCGCACCTACGTTGTCATCCTCATTGCTACGACGGGGGTAGAAGAGAGGACCTTCCTCCAAGTACTCCTTGGCATCCCTCTACTACACCCCAACTCCCTTCTTTCTCTGTCCCCTACCTCCATGCTCTACCATAAGGTTTAAGTGCATGGTCTATAAGACTGCCTTGTCTGATCTGGGAGTAATTGTTCAGTCAGTTTCCTTTCACACCCAAAAATTTTGAGTAGAATATCATGGTGTCATTGTCTACGATCATGTAACTGATAGGAAGGAGTCCACTAAGTGGGATGGAATCCAAGGGCCAGGAAAGTTGCATCAGGTGAGCTGATTCATGGATCCCTCATCTGTTCACAAGTTTTAGCAAAACTTACGCTAATGGATTGTTCCAATTTTTCCTCAATATACCCATGACATTAATCCCGAGATAACTTTTTATAGAAATCTCATTTTATCATGAAATTTGGATAATAGTTCTATTATCATCCAAACTATGTTCCATCCAATTTCAATCCCAACTTACATCTAACCACAATCCAAAATGGCACAAAGATAGGGATATTAATTATGATATTCACATCAAAAGACTTCAACTGAGAACCTTCATAAGATCAAAACACACCTCATGTACGATCATTATATCACTATGTAGCACTTAGTAAAATTAACCATGCCATCTCATATACATAAGGAATCAAAAGTCCACTTCATCACATTCTACACACCTTAAAAAAATTCATCCACAAAATTAAGCCAAAATCCAGTCTTTCACATCATATACATCTTAAAAGAAATTTTGTCATCAAAATTAACCCATCTCTTACTTTGAAAGAAACCACATATATTCATTGATATTCAGGGCACCACTCCAGGTGTAACATTCCCATGCAGAAACTCAATACCTCAACTACTCCTAGGAGGTTATTAGAAAAATAAGGGTAAACCACACACCATATAATATGGTTTATTTACATAGGTTATGTAATGACATATTTCACATTTTAGGATTTACGTCCTCATTTTACCCAAGTATCAGGTTCTAATATTGTGTCATCATTTTGGGAAGAGTTATTTATAATTAACTCAATTGTATTCATATAGACCATAACAAGGTGCCCATTATATTTGTGTTATTTGTTACAACTTATTCAACATACTCATTAAGAACTCATATTAACACCTTGCATGTCATATGTCTAATGTCATATATATGATTTCTTATGACTATCAAATTTGGTTACAAAATTTGTTAGTGACTTCATAACATGATTAAGCAACTATATCACATTATCATCGTCATTAATGTATGTGGTTATCCATTTACCATTGATATCTTTTAAATCATTACTAGGTTTTCCATCTTGTTACCTTCATGTATCACATCTCAAGATTAGATCACATTCTTATGTAAATTTTACAATGGTTGTGATAGACTTACTTATAAGAAGTGGCTTGTCAAACATAGATCATAACTTAATCTATTGCAATTGAGGTTCTCCTAACCCTTATCTTTATGGTAGTTCCATTCTCAATCTCTCTAAGCTAACTCAACTCTATGAATACCTCATATGAATATACTTTATCTTTTCACTCTTAGTCTAGGGTTCTCAGATTACTTCATTGGCACTAGTGATAGCCTTACAAGCACAAACCAAAACATGATATGATATTACCATAAAATGTTCTTGACCCGTGAAATATTCTTACTCAAAACTCTCTTATCAACACAATCACTAGATTCCTATAAGGAACCACCAACCCGAGCATGAGGCTTCTCAACATACTAACATCATTTACCTCCTCCAGGGTCTTGGGACTCTCTCCCTCCCTCACCTAGATGGTAGGTTCTTATATTCATATTCACATATGCACATATAACTAGCCTCTCTTTGTCTCTAGGGTTTGTTCCTTCCAAGGACATATAGGGTTCAATAAGACTATAGGAATCATGCATAAAGTGACTCAACTCAATCACTCATGTTTATTCTAGTTTAGGACATATCATGACAAACAATTCTCATAATTATCATATATTGGAGTTTAGGTTATCTAACCTTCTCCCTATGGGTCCCACTCGCTCTGGAGTTAACCCTATAACTGGTCCCAACACTAGAGGTCCTCCTTTGTAAAAGAGCTTGAGGCTCATGCTGACTCACAACCTTGTCTTAACTTATCTTAGAAAAACATATATACTGGCATCATCAAACCATATCTCAAATCCTCAAAATTGAACCTTAATCCTTAAAGAAACATTGATCATCACAAACCATCTTATATCATATATATGATAATTACATCATATCATCAAAACTTATATCATCTATTCCATATATCATATTCCAACAATGCTCTAGACATCTAATCTACAACTACTCTCTCTTCTAGACTGATGTCATTCACTTTCACTTAGATTGCTGGACCACCTCCTACTTGTACATGTGTGGGGACACATTTTTGTAATACTTACATATATAATAAAATATTATATAATTTTTCTCTGATAAAACAAGTGTCAGAGAAAACTATCAAGGTTCGGTCCGATTGGAATGAAAAACCAAATCCTAAAATGAGTGTCCCATACATAGTAGAGAGTGTAGTGTCATGAAAACTAGTGAAAAGGGTGAGAACATGGTGTAGACTAGTGTAGCTACCCTAGACAATGAGCGCCATATGCCTAGGATTTCTCTTCCCTCAATGTTCGTCATTTCCAAATAGTGCAACATCCCATACTGCTGCACTACAAGGAAAGAACGACATCTAAGGACTTGCTATACAACAAGAACCAGTCTACACCTAGTTCTTGGACATCTAGGTGCTAACCTAGAGGCTAGGTCAGATCTAGTCTCTAAAAGATGACTAATCTAATTGTAAAAGATGTTCCAGTTCATTTTCTTTAGTTTGAGTTGCATAATGAGCAAATTCCAGGCTTTGCTATTGTTCATGCTATAATACCACTTGTGATGTTCCCGAATTTTCTAAAACTTAATATAATGTGTGACGTCCAAATTGAAACCCTCACCTCAGTGCGAATCTCAATTTAAACACCCCACACTAGGCTAAGAAGAAGAAAATCAGAGGAAGTCAAAAGGAAACAATAGTGGCACATGCACATGAATAAGAATAAAACCATACAATAGATGTTCACCATTCAACATATAATTACATAATGAATTGTTACAACATTTAATATTACATATTGAACAACAAAATTCTACATATACATGTACTACCACTAAACAATAGGATCTTAGGACAACATGTCCTCCTATACATCTTCTCGCCATACAACTCTCAACTATCTTGGATCTTCAAGAGCATATAATCATAACCTAAACAAAAGATTACATGTGGTACACGTCAGCACAATATTCAATAATATTGTTCTGAGTACGCCAACATGTCTTTTTATATACCTCTCATTACTAAGTTTGGTAATAAGATAAAACTAATACTTGGCAGTAGCAAAAGAAATATAAAAAAAGCATAAACTTGCACAAAGATGTTCATTAACAAAAGAGAACACATGTTTTAGGCACATTTTCTATTATATCATCCATGGATATACTACCTCAGAGTTGAATGCATTAAGGCCTTTGTGATATACTACCAAAGAGTTGGATCATTTCACAATGTGATCTACTACCAAAGAGTTGGATCACTTTAAAGTATTTTACTACCAAAGAGTTGAAGTACTTTACTTTCCAGCACTTTACTACCAAAGAGTTGAAGTGCTTGGATATAATGGAATAGATATATTAAGTTTCATGTGTTCATAGATATAAGTATGGAAAATCATGCAACATATCATACAAGAATAATCATTTCATCCAATATCATATGCCAAGTATTTTACTACACATATACCACAAGCATATTGTATAATAATCCAAGTAAGAGGTAGTGGCATACCCTGATCATAGATATCCTAATTACATATCACATTCCTGATATCAACTATATCTTGGTCAAACGTGATTAATACAAGACCATGTACTATCATCATATTCTCATTATCTTAATCCTAATTATGTCCATTACGGTTTAGCATAGTCATTAGGATATTCTCATTTTTACATACATTCTTGACTTCAAATTATCTTATTGGTGTTTTTTTCAATTATTTTACAGATTAGAGTTCATCAACTGAACAATAGCTTCCATAGTATTTTTTGCACATATTAACCCTAGGTTACATCATTTACCTAAATTAGGGTTTCATAACATCTATTAAGGGTCATCTTCATATAACATGAATTCTGTGCATCATCGTGATCCCATAATTAAATATAAAGTTCCATATACTTATATGATCATGTACTAAATATTCCATCATTTATTGATCATAAAAGTATATTCTACATTTTATATAGGGTTATTAGCCCTAGATAGTTGCATTAAGAAAATTACATAATTTTATGTTCCAACGACATCATATCTGACATCAAATGGATTATACATCATATTTTAGGGTTAGTGATGCATTCTCATAATTTTAGGTCTTCATTTGATATTTATTATCAATTAAACAAGTATTACACAACTTACATGATATTCCTAATATTCGTGCATCAAAATCCAGATATTATGGTTCCATGCTATCCTACTCATTTTCTAAACATTTTGGTACTTTGTTTGTAATTTTTTGGATAAAGAAGCTAATTATTGTGAATTATTGAAGATCTGGGAATTTTTGAGATAATTACCTTTATGGGCCAATTGAAAGGCGCCACATGCCCCTGAAGGGCGCTGCTCCTCCATGCTTGAGCTGGTCAGTTCTCACTAGTTTGGCTCACTTTGGTGCCTGGTTTGGCTTGGTTCATGCTTGGTTTGGGTGACCCTATTCTCTCTCTCACTCCTCTCGCATTCTTTCTTCGCTGGGTAGACTCAACGTCCATTCTATGGGATTTGGCACTCCCCAATCTCAGCTTCGAGCGTCTTCATGGGGAGACTCCAGTACAAGAGATTGCCACCACCGATTCTCCTCTTCAGATCCATGCCAGCATTGTGGCTGGGTCTCTGGTGCGCGGATAGCCTACTGCCTGGTCTAGCATCTTCAATGATGAATGCATACTCTCAAGACTTCCTCGAATCATGGATATCCTTCTATAGCTTTGTCGGCTTCTCAGGGTAAGTAGAACCGAACTAGAACTCCCCCTCCATGAGAGCGCCCTTCTCCAAGAGTAGTCTCCAATGATGAATTGCCGGCTCTGCGGAACTCTCCGACCGTTCCTACTCCCTTTCTCCTTTGCTCAACACAACACGTGTCTCCCATCTGCAGTGCTCGATGCCTGCGTGTGTGGGCTCTCCTCCACCCAAGATGTTGCTGCTGAGAAAATTTATGATGTGTGATTGACTGCCTACTCCATCCTCCTATCTACTATTGATGACCCCTGGACATCACTCCTCCTCCACATCTCGCACCTGCGCCGTCATCCTCACTACTGTGGCGGGGGTAGAAGAGGGGACCTTCCGCTAAGAACTCCTCGGCATCCCTCTACTACCCTCCAAATCTCTTCTTTCTCTATCCCCTACCTCCATGCTCTACTGTAAGGTTCAAATATAGAGTCTATAAGACTGCCTTGTCAGATCTGTGGGAAACTATTTGGACAGTTTCCTCTCAAACCCACAACTTTTGAGTAGTAGATCATGGAGTCATCGTCCATGATCATGTAACTGAAAGGAAGGAGTCCACTACATGGGATGGCATCCAAGGGCCAGGAATGTTGCATCAACTAAGGCGATCCATGGCTCCCTCATCTGTACACAAGTTCTAGCAAAACTTAGGCTAATGCATTGTTCCAATCTTTCCTCAATATACCCATAACATTAATCCCTATATAACTTTTTACAGGAAGCTCATTTTATCATGAAATTTGGATAGTAGTTCTATTATCATCAAAACTATGTTCCATCCAATTTAGCTGCATACAACTATTTGTCCAATCAACCACAATCCAAAATGGCACAAACATATGGGTATTAATAATTATATTCACAACAAAAGACTTCAGTTGTTGACAAACTAATAGTACCTTCATCACAGAGGATCACCTCATGGTCAAGACAAAGTACCAAAACACCATCTGGTCGAGACAAAAGTATAACCACATACACTAGGTCGAGACACTACACTAGAAGGAAACTATCTCAACCCAAGACAAACCAAAACCATCAATGTGACGACCTGAAACAAATCAAACCATCACCAGTAAATAATTGTGAAATTACCATAAATAGAGGATTAACAAAAATCACTAAAAATTAAACCATTTTGCAAGGAGATCCATTACCAGGAAACTCTTACTGAGAAATCCAAAACTTATATATATCATGGTTCGCATAGTACATACAATGTTTCATCCCATCTCAAGGACAACATACAATAGTTGCTTTGTCAAAACATATATTGAAGAAACATAAAACCTCAAAGCTTACAAGCCAAAATCTCAGATTGTTCATGAAACCATTCCGTACTGACTCTAAGGACCTAAGAATACAGAGACGACACATAGGACTTCTATCTACAAGACACGACAGACAATACACTCAACCTGAGCTGTCAAAGCTATCCCAGCTATTGTTCTCCTTCTGTAGAAAGGTCTCTATCGCTTCGTGTATGTCCACCTAAAAATTATGGTTCCCACATGGTGATACAATTGTCCCAGTGAGAGATATAACTCTCCACCGACTATATTATTATCACAGTTAAGTAGTATAAAACTGAGTAGAGGTTCTTTTTATATTAATGTGCAGGATTAATCACTATTATAAGCAGAACAGAGCAATCTCTTTGCTTACAAATGATGCATCTATCTATGGTAGAGAAATAAATCATTTACTCACTTTGCAAAGAATATAAAGAAACATGAATAACATCTATCTAACTAAGATGTATAAAAGGAGTGTACATCAACCAATGTCTATCTGTATTCGATCCTTAAGCAAATACACTACATGACTGATTACATATTACAATCACACTTATGCCCTAAGGAGATGAAGTATACCGTTCATGCTCCAACCGACCACTAGTAAGTCGAAATCGGTACCATACATGGTCAATGGCAAAGCCGGCTGTCAAGACCTCACCTTTCTCGATCAGTATGAGACCAATTATATTTAGTACGACATCTTATGTTAGCTATTGGAAGGACATCTTGTGTCATCTAAAAATAGTATGTTGGGGTATAGCGGCATCTTCACTCTAGAGTTACTTCCTTAGCATGTACTCTCTTAGGGAGAAGACCACTTAGCTTTCCTGAATTGTAATATAAGGATAAGGAAGATTAAACATCAATTCCTCTCATGATCAGGATATTTTATACTTCAATCCCGATACCACTTAGAAATGAAGAAGGATTTACACATCAATTTCTTATTTGGATAGGAGATTTACATCATCCTGTGATAAATAAGGAAGGTGTGAGATCAATTCTCCATTGGGACATTTGGATATACTTCGTCCTTCACCCCCGCATATTCAAAAATATGCTCTCTGAGTCAAACTCATTTCACCATTAGCAATTTCTGACACTGAATGGATCTGTGGTCAGGGCTCTACATGATGAGATTTAACTTGATTAATTAGGTACATTACAGTATTCTTTTAGCATCAACCAAGTTTCAAACATGAATTATAACATATGCTATAAAGAAAGATGTAGTAATTTTAAGATCTTTGGAACACTTTGAATGTACAACACTCGAGATCTCTGTCCCTTATCACAATACTGGGAATTCTCATCCTTTCACATCATCATCATGATTACTGGATCTGGGTATTCAAACTCTTAGATCATCACTTAGCATTGTTACCTCTACAATAGGAAACTATCACCTATAGGTCCTTAGACCAAGGTATTCAACTCATTTGTTGTACAAATATTTCATATAGTTGACATGGTTCATTAAATACCTTGTCACCTCTCACTAGGAAACAATTATCTTTAAAGATATCAAATTGTATAATAATAATACTTGTTGTAAAAATATTTAACATGGCTCACAAGGCTCATTTAAATATGTTCCATACAAAATATCATCTCAAGATTCTTGAATAGTTTGCATTTCATGATAAGAACTCTAACAATATATGACACATGAAATTTAAGAGTGATACATTCTTTCCATTATTAGAGTTAGGTTTGCCTATTTTAATCTAATATGGTTTCACATTCACATCACCACAATGTGATATAAGAGAGATACATCCTTCTCATTATTAGGGTTAGGATTTCTCAATCTTAACTGATTAAGGTTGTAAAAGCATACCATCGACCTTCATTAGTGTTAAGTTTTCCCCTTATTAACAAATTAAGGATTGAAGATCATATTATCTAGAATCAAACCCTCATTCGTACTCCACTCATCTTAGGAGTATCAAAGCATACTTATTAACATGATTACTTATATACATGTTTCTCTCTTATCCTCATTAGGATGTTGATTGCACCATGCTTTTATTAAGTTGGCTCAATTCTCTTCTTAAGGTACATTAGTTTACAACTATCAAATTGTATTAAATACATTGTATCTTAATGTTGCATTGAGTTACAACTCACCATATACATTACTCAACCAGACACATTGGTTTGAGGTCCCACCATATCGGGCATCAAGATACATGTATGCCACCATATCAGACATCAAGGTACATGTATTCCACCATATTATACCTAAGATGCACCCTTATCATCATGTCGGGCATCTATACCGGGTATGTGGTATAACTACATCACCATATCAGTTTTAGGGTATATCCCCTAGTTCCATATCGTGTCTACATCATGCTAGTTATCACTTAGGTTTTATCATTCTCAGGTTGACCCCATATCGTGTAAGAGCAAGATGCTTGACCCCATATTGGGTATAAGCTGAATGCTTGGTGCCATATTGGGCACAAGAGTATACTTAATACTGTATCGTACACAATGTGTGCACCATATCATGAATGACGTGCATGCCTCTTCATGATATCCTTTGAGAAATGTATATTCAATACCATATCGGGTTCCCACCTTGGGTTTTCAAATCGGGATTACATGTTGGGTAATCTATCAGTTAGACCATTAGGCTCATACCCTTTTATGCTTTCAAAGATAAGTTGTATCATATAATTGCACGAAAAGCTAGATATCATGTTGGATTCTTTCAATACTTCATACAAAAGATAGGATGTGTCGGGTTTCATGTCATTACATAAAGTTTCATCTCTATAATGGTTAGGGTTTCAACTCTATATCGTATAGAGTATTTAACTAACACTATATCGCGCATGAGGCATGATCTTTCCCTTGTATCATATATAAGGTGTAAATATGTTCTACTCCTATCATCCATGAGATATCTTTCATGTGGTATCACTCACCACTATATCAGGTTACCCTTCATCTTGGTTTTCATATTACCATCTAGGTTTTCAACCCATATCGGGTTAGGATATAATGTAACACCATGTCATGCATAATGTGAATATATGACCCAATATCATGCTCAAAAGGTGTATATGTATTACTCAAATCATTTATGAGATAATAACCTCTCACCATATCCTGTGTATGGTATACTCATATCAACATGTAGGGTTACTTATCCTCTAGGGTTTTGGTATATCGGTTTGGAATTAATGCTTGGTTCCCTATTGTGCATAGGGTGCATGACTTGATCTCATATCGTGCGCATAGTGTTTCCTTAACAACATATCATGCATGAGGTATGCACATCATCATCATATCAGGCAAGAGGTATCTACTTATTATCATATCAAGTTAATGGTGTGTTCACTTCATCATATTAGGTTTTGAGGTGCTTCAACCCATATTGGGTTGGACCTTGATGATGTCATCATCATCAACCTCTAGACTCTTGTTCTTACTGTTCTAGATCATGGAAAACAGTCATAAGATACTCTTGAAACTCAAAGGAGCATCAATTAATCAAAATAATTCGAAATTGAAAGTAGATCATCAAGTTCAACAATATTGAAGGTGAATAATAACATAGTTGGGTTCAAGTTATATAACCCATCTTATGAACAACTTCAACGCTCCAAGATCCAAAGATTCACGTTCCTAAGGTTGAATATGAGCTTATCAAAGGTCCAAGGCTCGTCCACAACTCCTCCATATACAAAGAATCACCATACTTTAAGAATTTGGTGAAGAAGAAAAGAGATGAATATCTATAACCTGAAATCATACTTCAACCAAGGTTGAAGATAATGATGGCCTTACCTTAAGCTTGGTGCTCTATATTCCCTTGATACTTGAGATACTTTGCACAATATCTAAGTGGTTTTCACAATATCTTCAAGAAAGAAGGTAGTGGGGTTCATAAACTTCCATACGTAGGTGGAAGGAGAGGTATATATACTTAGGTTTATGAGAGAAGGTGAATAAGAGGTGTCTTAACCATATTCTACTAGGTGACACGTGGTCATGCATGGTTGACACATGTCCATGAATGCACACACAATTATCTTGACGTGCAAAATTCTATAAGATAATCTAGGGATAATATCTCAACCATTCATTATCTTGTTGAATAAGATATCTCATCTTTATCTCACAAATAAAGCAAACTGATACACTTTTTGCAAGGGGCATCTAACATGTCATGGATTACCTCCCTGAGGTGAATAGGTCGTCATGGACTTTTCTAAGAGTCCCAAAACCGATAGGAGACCCCATCTATGGCCCCTTTTCTGATAGGAACTCCCATTCTAACTCCACATCTCGATATAGCTCAAGTAAGGGCTTTACCTTCAATTCTTTCTTAGTCTTTTCATCACTAAGAGTGCCATCACTCAAAGTGGTTCAATCATGGAACCTACTTCTTTCTCTCTCCTAGAAATGATTCATATAGGGAGTAGGGACACACTACAGGTGGTAATTTGCATATTAACCCAATATTTTGGGTAAATTACAATTTGTACCAAAATTGGTATTCAAGGCACTAACATTGTTCAAACAAGCTCAATACTTAAAATTTAGGCTTTTCACAAGCCACCACTTAGAATCATTCTATCTCTTATGATATTAAAACACTTAGGACACATTAAACATGTGACATATTGCAATGTAACCCCTCATCTTGGGTAAATTGCATTTTCACTCAGACTATCATATAATGCACACATAGTTTGCAAATAAGCTCAAATTTGAAAATAAACTTCACAAAGAGCCTTAATTTCGTTTCAAAATTTTAGAACAAGTTTATAATTAACTTGCTTAAGAAAAACTTCTAGGGTTAAGCCATGACCCAGGTTAGGGATATTACAATTATAGACCCCTAACAAGGATTTTGTCCCAAAAATCCCGGATGAAGGAAGACAATTGTTATTCATGCATCATATCATCAAGTCTCCACATACATCTTATTGTCATGAAGGTGCCATATAACTTTGACCTGTATAAAGTCCTTTCACGTAGGGTCATCATAGAATCTATCATACATGACACACATTCAACTATCCTTTTCATGAATGACTATAGTGTATATTCTGTGTTAGGTAACACTTTCAAAGTCGGAGAATTACTATTCATACTTTGAATAATTTAGATGTCAAACCTTATTGACTTATCACCTTCTCAACCTACATGCTTTATGTAATAATATTCTTGACCTTGTTTGTCTTTCATATTCCTCACTTAGTTTAGCATTTCTCTTCTAAGAAAAGACTACAATTTCATTCTATCACTCATTTGGGTTTGCAAGTCTTATCATACTTCTGTTGTGCCATTCCAATATGCTGACATAATACTAAACTTTCTTATGACTTATACCAACTATTTGTTAGCTGTTTATTTTCTTGTCATAAGGATAGGCTTCTTATCAAAGAAGAACTTATCTCAGAGGTATCTCTAGATGTTATGTATAACTGCCTCAATAGATCTAGATAGGGACATTTAAGGAATTAACTTTCACTTGATAAGCTTTTTCCCAAAATGATTCTACAATTGCTCCTACAATTGATACATCCTTAATGATGTCATGTTTATGTAGAGCATAAACCCCTAACATATGATATCCATACTATAGTTATCTCAAAGATGGTCCTTCTAGGTAACCAAACATGATTCATCTTATCAGGAGTTATGTTCTTATTTTCTTATACCATTGAAAGTTCTTGGATACTAGGATTTCTTACCTTGGTATCCATTACACGTACCAAAAACACATCATATCCTCATCATATCCATCTCTCTATTATTATTACCAAAGCCAAACATATAATAAGACCTTTCTTTCATCTTGGGACATTACTTATTACACATATCTTTATCTTGGAACAAATAATCTAGGACTAACTAATACTTTTCTAATACTTTTCTAGGTATCCATCAAAAGAACACTTCTAACTCATTCACATCAAGTGTCATAAGACTTACTTAATTATAATGTTCCTATAAGGAAAGAACATATGGAAACACATTCCTCTTATCACCCCATCATCACCCATGGTTGTTTATCAAAGAGAAGAGATTATCATATCCTCTGATTATTGCATGAACTTTCAACTATGCATGAGTCATTTCCTCTTGCTTCATCCTAGGTTCCTTGTCATCAACATAGGAATTATAAGGATGATTACATGTCATCACTCTTTCTTTGTTATTGTCCAACACACTCATGAACATTTTATGATTTTATCACATTTCTAATTTTCACATTATAGAAAACATCTTTACTATTCACATAGTCATTATTGAACAAGGATCATCTCCCTTGTTCCTTTTCTCTTATTATGAGGATTATACTTTTTACTTTCTCATACACACAGATTGATCTGAGATCATCTCAAATCCTATTATATTGCACATAGGATGTGATAAAAATATACATGCCATATATCCAGTTTTGTTATTGTTATATCCCCAATTTTGGTAAACTTGGATGATATAAATATAAAGAATGTCCTGATAAATAATTTCCTGAATGACATTATTTATATCCTTGTGACAAGTTAAGGAAATAAAAGAATTTTTGTGTGAAATAATCCATTAAAATGTTGAACAAGAGAAAGAATGGAAAATTCTAGAAAAAGTATATATTGTGGGATAATGGAATTAATGTTCAAAAGGAACAAGCTTTGTATGAAAAAAAGTATCACATTAGATCCCAAAAGGATAAATATAATTTTGAAAGAAAATTAATAAGTTCCTAGAATTGATGCAAGGATATATCAAGGAGAGAAATAGATGAATAATCCAGAATCCATTATAGGTGTCATGCTTTCCTTTATAGGTTTTTGGTGTAAGAATTATGGACATTGGTGTCTATATATATTGGGAATGTATTAATTGTGTTGCTTTTGACAAATATAAATACTTTTTTTTCCTTGGAGGACAATCCAATATGATTTGTGTATAATGGGGGAAAACATTCCCACCTTTCAGACTTTACTGAGGATAGGAGTCCTCCCATCCTCCACCTCCTTGGTTAACCGTGGTATACCCCCAGAAGGAATATGCAAAATCCAAGAGTTTGGGCTGCAATAAACATGTTCCTTTCCTTTATCAACACGGCTGCTGATGATCCCAGGTCAGGGCTACCCAATACATTAGGATTCTCATCCTCGTTTCTATCATTTTGGCCTATATAAGGCAGTAGACTACCCGTTCCTAGCAAAAATGAGAGCAGACACCCCGCCGGTGCTCTTCCCAGATCTCTGTTGGATGCCTTCCCAACCAAGGGGGAAGAGATAGGTGGCCGCAACTAGGTCTCGCTGGGATAGACTGACTCAAAGACTCCCTAGATTTCCCAAGCGGCGTCGCGGGTGGTGCCTTGTGTTATGAGGACGGTGGCGGCAGGCAGTGGTGACACACTACTGGCGGATGGAGGGAAAGATGCAATCTGTAGCGTCGGGTGGTGTTCGTGTCCATAGCTATGTGGAAGAGATGGCAGAGAGACCTACCATCTGCAGGAGGGAGGGAAAGCACGACTGGTGCTTCATCCATCATAGGGTGAGTGCCGAAGTAGCATGATTGTGGGTGTCATGTCTCTACATCTGAAGAGATGCCTATGCTAGATGATGTGCACAGATGAAGGCAGAGGGTAAGCCAGTGGTTGTGGGCGAGGAATCACCCAGGGCATGGCCCTACTGGTGTGGACAGAGGGAGAGGACAACCAGGGTCCCCATGGATGAGGTTGCAAGAGGTATGAAACCTCCACCAACCTGGTAGGAGTGAGTAGAGGAGGATCGGGCAGAGTGGGACGTGCTGTTGTGGGGTAGGAGGTGCTAGCATGCGGACGGAAGGGGAGGCACAAAGAATCGCCACGATCCGCAGTCAAGCAAGCCCTAGGAAGAACCTGGGCGGTGACGCCACAGCCTGTGGATGAACAGCTGGCATGCTCAAGATGAGCAGAACTAAGTTGTGAGAACAAAGGAAAAGAGGGAGGCATCGAGACCCCACCTTGGTCATCTAGTACACAAGGATGACAGATCCAGGAAGGGGGAGAAGTCGCGGGTGCACAACTTGCGTTTCCACATACGGTGTCAGGCTGCAGAACGAGGTTCAAATTAGGAAGAAAAGAAAGGGCAGAATGACCCTAGTCCCCCTATGACCATGTTAATAAACTATGGATACAAGCTTCTTTCCCCGAGACCAACTGGTTTCCAACGCGGAGAAAACATAAATACTTGTTGATTATGTGCTTGGTTGATTGGATGTTTGGATTCCATTCTTAAAGTACATAAGATGTTCTGCATGGTTTCTGCAATGACATAAGGTACGTGGTTACGCTTATGATTACATGTATCGAATTTCGAGATTGCCGATGTTTCTCGATGAGATTGAATGACAAATAAACTACTTGCTTGTTTATTTAGTTCTTGCAAACTATAAAGTTCATATAACTATCACGTAAAGTAAATAACTACATTCTGAACCCTGGGTCAGACTGATCTTAAGGGTAATGCACACGAGCCCCAGAGGGACAGTGATTACACCTGAGGTAGTGGACCAGATAAGGGTTAGAATATGAAAATGAGTTGATGTTCTTATATTCAAGATAAAGATGTTTGCTTATATCCGTACCTGTGATTATTGTTTGAATCCACGTACCAGTATAGAAATATACTGATCGCGTATTTGTTTGTCAGCATTTTAGGTATCATATATACTTGATTCGTGGACATGAGGGTACAGTTAAAGATGATGAAGACACTATAGTTTAATCGTGAAGGTTTATTTTTAATGGTTAATCTTTGCACATGTAAAAGCTAATTCTGTTAAAAAGTTATGTAACTCCTTAGAGGATCTTTTCATGTAAACATGTAAATATTTGTTTATTAATGGAAATTGTTTACTATTCTGTATTATTTCTTGAATCTGATCCTGGAAATTATGATTAACGATCTGCGACTTTAAGGTCTTTTAGACACTCAAAAGTGTGGGTCGTTACATTTGGTATCAGAGCACAGATTCATCAACTAATAATAGTTTATAATTTCAAATCATCTTTAGAAATTTTAAGAGAAAAATTAGGTTTCGCATCTCAGATTTTCGTCTACTTCTCATCTCTTGCTTAAAAGATTTGAAAAGAAATTGTTAATTAGAGAAGTAAAATGTGAAAAGATATAACCTTTTGTGTAGGTCCCTCTAGAGAGGGTAAACATTAGAAAGATTCATGTTTGGGTAAGCCCTTTCTTAGAGGAAGGACTTGGAATAGGTGTGAAAATCCTAGTGGGTCGAGGGATATGGAACTCTGAGAGGTAGAGTATAGTCCCTAATCATAACCCTAAAACATTAATCCTAATTAATAAACATGGTGTGGTGGTATGGGACACTACCCATGTGAAACATGAAATTGATAATCAACATGGTGTGGTGGTATGGGACACTACCCATGTGAAACTTAAAATTGATAATCAACATGATGTGGTGGTATGGGACACTGCCCATGCGAAACTTGAAATCGTAAATAAGAAAGATAAGGGATGGTCTAGGTAACCCAATCTCCCATGCATGTGGGCATGAGAAGCATAAAACTTATGTGATAAGTCTTAAGAGATATAAAAACCCAATAGAAGTATATACAAGAAAAATGAAAAGTTGGAATATAACGTGCTCAAACTCCTCATGTTGTCTCTAGAAGTTTAGTGATGGTGGCCAAGCCCCTGCAGGGGAAGGCCGAGGTAGAACCAAGCCCCTGGAGGGGAAGGTGACCCGAGTTCATTGAATGGACAGAGACCATGAGGGGGTAATCCAGAGATTGAGAAAACATGGGTTGATATGTTATAATGATAAGAGTTATACTTAATGAAAACAAAGAGATATCTATAAAACCTTTAGGGTTAGTGAGCTAACCTGGGGTGGGTCAACCCAAGAGTGGGAAGATGACCTATGAAGGAGAGTGGCTAGAAAGCCTAACCCCCTCCTATGAGTCAAGAAGGCACCCTAGGATAGGACTTTCCCTTAAAAGGTAAGTGAATAGATGTAGTTAAATATTGAGATAACCTTAATCCTCACCTAGAGGAGTGAAGAGTTAAAGATATAAAAAAATGAAAGCACTTAAATTCTTTGAACCCAAGGATGCCGACTCTGAGTGACACATCTGGTCAAGCCCAGGAGGGAAGACCAGTAAGGCACCAAGCCCAGGAGGGAAGGTGGCCTAAGTGGACGACCAAGCCCAGGAGGGAAGGTCATGAAATGGTCAAGCCCAGGAGGGAAGACCAGGCAAGCACCAAGCCCAGGAGGGAAGGTGGCCTAAGTCCACAATGCAGTTGTTTAGGATCAAGCCCCTGGAGGGGAAGATCACAGAGGTCAAGCCCAGGAGGGAAGAACGACATGGCACCAAGCCCTGGAGGGAAGGTGGCCCGAGCCCAATGATGGGACGAAACTGCATTATGTGTACTCAAAAGAGAGAGATGAAGGCAATCCGGGTTAAAGAATTAAGTAAGAGAATAATGTGCTTAAAAGATGTGACATCTCAAAAGAAACCCTTAGGGAGGGTAGAGTCCTAATGCAATCCTAGGGTCAAGTAGGGTGTATTAGAGGCACATAGGACCGATGGGTTGGGAGTTGATATGCCATGAATGCACATGACCATGTGGTCGGGAGTTAACAACTAGGTTTATCCAAGGTACACGACTCAGGAGATTAGCTACCTCCATGAGGATCATGTAGCCTAATGGGTGAATGTGAAAGGAACTCTCTTGATGCATAAGGATGAGATCCCTCCAAAAGTACCTATACCCCTAGAGACCTCAAGGATTTGGCTAAGGCTCATAATGATACATGAGATGTAAATATAAAAGATATAAAGAAGTCATGAAAACTTAAGAGGAGTTGTGACCTAACTTAAGAGTAAGAAAAGGGACACTTGATTTCATGGAACATAAGAATGCTATAAAATTAAGAGAAATAAAGTTTAGAGTCATATAGAGTATGATTCAACTTAATATGTAAAATTGAAAGGTAATGTGTGGATGTGCCATCTCCACTCTTGGAATGGATTGAACTTTGTGTTTGGGCTGCAGCCAAATGCTTATTTCATCTCATTATGAGGGAGAGTGATTGGATAGGCACACATTATGCTTAAAATTGAGAATAAATGTTTTAAGATGAATGTGTAATGACTTGACCTAGGGTTAGAGGTGTTACCTCACCCTTGGGTGTAAATAATGAATAATAGGTTGGAAACCTAAGTGAAAGGAGAAATCACCAAGTTATAACGAAATCATCAAGCGATGATAAGATGTGTATACTAGATATGTGGATATACTTGAATTTCAATTCAAGTGCCAATCTTAGTAATAAAATGAAAATTGATTAAGTAGGGTCTTAACCCTAAGTTTTGAAAATAATGTGAGCTATCATTCATCTATGCTTATTAGGCCTGAATTTTGAGGGCAAAATTCCTTTTAAGGAGGGGTGAATCCCCAATTTTGGTAAACTTCGATGATATAAATATAAAGCATGTCCTGATAAATAATTTCCTAAATGAATTATTTATATCCTTGTGACAAGTTAAGGAAATAAAATAATTTTTGTGTGCAATAATCCATTAAAATGGTGAACAAGAGAAAGAATGGAAAATTCTAGAAAAAGGATATATTGTGGGATAATGGAATTAATGTTCAAAAGGAACAAGCTTTGTATGAAAAAAAGTATCACATTAGATCCCAAAAGGATAAATATAATTTGGAAAGAAAATTAATAAGTTCCTATAATTGATGCAAGGATATATCAAGGAGAGAAATAGATGAATAATCCAGAATCCATTATAGGTGGCATGCTTTCCTTTATGGGTTTTTGGTGTAAGAATTATGGACATTGGTGTCTATATATATTGGGAATCTATTAATTGTGTTGCTTTTGACAAATATAAATACTTTTTTTTTTCCTTGGAGGACAATCCAATATGAGTTGTGTATAATGGGGGAAAACATTCCCACCTTTTGGACTTTACCAAGGATAGGAGTCCTCCCATCCTCCACCTCCTTGCTTAACTGTGGTATACCCCTAGAAGGATTCTGCCAAATCCAAGAGTTTGGGCTGCAATAAACATGTTCCTTTCCTTTATCAACACGGCAACTGATGATCCTAGGTCAGGGCTACCCAAGACATTAGGATTCTCATCCTCGTTGCTATCATCGTGGCCTATATAAGGCAGTAGACTACCCGTTCCCAGCAAAAACGAGAGCAGACACCCCGCCGGTGCTCTTCCCAGATCTCTGTTGGATGCCTTCCCAACCAAGGGGGAAGAGATAGGTGGCCGCAACTAGGTCTCGCTGGGATAGACTGACTCAAAGACTCCCTAGATTTCCCAAGCATCGTCGCGGGTGGCACCTTGTGTTCTGAGGATGGTGGCGGTAGGCAGTGGTGACACACTACTATTAGATGGAGGGAAAGATGCAATCTATAGCGTCGGGTGGTGTTTGTGTCCATAGCTATGTGGAAGAGATGGCAGAGAGACCTACCATCTGCAGGAGGGAGGGAAACCATGACTGGTGCTTCATCCACCATAGGGTGAGCGCCGGAGTAGCATGATTGTGGATGTCATGTCTCTACATCTGTGGATATGCCTATGCTAGATGATGTGCACAGATGAAGTCAGAGGGTAGGCCAGTGGTTGTGGGCGAGGAATCACCTTGGGCATGGCCCTACTGGTGTGGCCAGAGGGAGAGGACAACCAGGGTCCCCATGGACGAGGTTGTAAGAGGTCGGAAACCTCCACCAGCCTGGTAGGAGTGAGAAGAGGAGGATCGGGCAGAGTGGGACGTGCTGTTGTGGGCTAGGAGGTGCTAGCATGCGGACGACAGGGGAGGCACAAAGAATCGCCACGATCCGCAGTCAAGCGAGCCCTAGGCAAAACCTGGGCGGTGATGCCACAGCCTGCAGACGAACGGCTGGTGTGCTCAAGATGAGCAAAACTAAGTTGTGAGAACAAAGGAAATGAGGGATGCATCGAGACCCCACCTTGGTCATCTAGTATACAAGGATGACAGATCCAGGAAGGGGGAGAAGCCGCGGGCGCACAACTTGTGTTTCCGCAGATGGTGTCAGGCTGCAGAATGGGATTCATACGAGGAAGAAAAGAAAGGGCAGAATGACCCTAGTGCCCCTATGACCATGTTAATAAACTATGGATACAAGCGTCTTTCCCCGAGACCAGCTGGTTGCCAATGCGGAGCAAAAACAAATACTTTTTGATTACGTTCTTGGTTGATTGGATGTTTGGATTCCATTCTTAAAGTACATAAGATGTTCTGCATGGTTTCTGCAATGACATAAGGTACGCGGTTAGGATTATGATTACATGTATTGAATTCTGAGATTGCCGATGTTTCTCGATGAGATTGAATGACAAATAAACTTCTTGCTTGTTTATTTAGTTCTTGCAAACTATAAAGTTCATATGAGTATCATGTAAAGTAAATAACTACATTCTGAACCCTAGGTCAGACTGATCTTAAGGGTAATGCACATGAGCCCCAGAGGGACAGTGATTACACCTGAGGTTGTGGACCAGATAAGGGTTAGAGTATGAAAATGAGTTGATGTTCTTATATTCAAGATAAAGATGTTTGCTTATATACGTACCTACGATTATTGTTTGAATCCACATACCAATATAGAAATATATTGATCGCGTATTTGTTTGTCGGCATTTTAGGTATCAGATATACTTGATTCATGGACATGAGGGTACATATAAAGATGATGAAGACACTATCGTTGAATCGTGAAGGTTTAGTTTTAATGGTTTATCTTCACACATGTAAAAGCTAATTCTGTTTAAAAGTTATGTAACTCCTTAGAGGAGCATTTCATGTAAACATGTAAATATTTGATTATTAATGGAAATTGTTTACTATTCTGTATTATTTCTTGAATCTGATCTTGGAAATTATGATTAACGATCTGCGACTTTAAGGTCTTTTAGACACTCAAAAGTGTGGGTCATTATAGTTATACTCACTAGATTGTCTCAAAATGACTACTTGATCAGAGTAATCAGAAAGATAACAATCTATGAGTTCCATACTTACTTGTTTTTCAATAGTTGAATACCTGGCCATGGTATACAAGTACTGAGATTAGGTAGTATGCACCTTGTTTAATATCATATACCTTACTTTTCATATCATCCAAAATATAGGACTTAGCATCCCTGGATTTTCTCTAGGCATCACTTTTACACCTCATCCTCATTTACATATATAAAATAAATTATTAAGCATTTTAAATATTATTGAGCAGAATGTAAGTTTTCATCTTCCTTATGTCCTCATAGGATTAATCAAAGGAATCTCAACAATAACTACTTTCTCATACTTAACAAATAAAATCATGAAATGACATATCAGAATGACATAATTTCATCTGACCAGTCTCAATTCATGGATCGATTACCGTCTCAGGCTGATTCATTGCATAGAATCTTGTCGTTGCTTGATTCCAACATCGTGCTCTATCATTTGATACAGATGGATCTGCTCAGGACGCCTGTCTATGTCCTCATGTGCCACTGCTAAACCATTACCTTTGAAAGTCTTATTGACTCTACCTCAGTGGTTGGGTCATTCCCTTCCTTCTTCTTGGATAAGAGGGTCTAATATGCCCAATCTGTCCACAACCATAACATGTCCTATATGCATCCCCTAGTATTGTCAGCCTTATAACTGATGTAGAAGCTAAGTCAAGAGTTCTAACTGGTAGAACATTAGGTCCTTTGCCCTTTCTTGGTAGCCACTGCCCTGGTGCATTAGATGTTTGTTGCATTGGTGGCACCAAAAACTTCCCCTTTTTAGAGATACCAGGCATCTATTTTTGAGTTTGGTCAAATCTTTCTAATTCCTACCTCATTATCCTTTTTTGGATAGTCCTTTATAAAATGTCTTGGTTGCCTACACCTGTAGCAAACTTTGTTTCCGTTTCGTAACCTAATTCCTTTGACATTTTCCATTGCTCCATTATAACTATGTGGATCAGAAATCCTACTAGAGGCCAAGTTTTCATGATTGAGAACTGGTAATCTAGGTTGTATTGCTTGTATCTGATCCTCAATATGCCTCTATGCTGTCATAACCAGTACAATGAGAGCATTAAAGAAGGGTTCTCTATCATGGTTGGATCAACTTGGGGACTCTCAGGCAGTCGTTCTTCTCTCGCCTGATCCCTTGCACCTTACCTTGGTGCAACAACATTGCTTTCAACGATGTATTCCTTGTGTTCTCCAGACATCCTTAAGCTTTACTCTATCTTCTTCATAAGCAGAAGTCACTATAAGACATACTGTTGGACACTAGAATATACTCAACACCTTAGTCCTATGCCTCTATAGACTTAGCGAACCTTAGGCTTTGATACCCAAACTTTGTGACAACCCAAAACAAATCAAGCCATCACCAGTAAATAATTGCAGAATTACCATAAACTACGGATTAACAAAAATCACTAAAACTTAAAGCATTTTACAAGGAGATCAATTACCAAGAAACTCTTGCGGAAAGATCCAAAACTTATATATATCATGGCTTACATAGTACATACACTATTTCATCTCGTCTCGAGGACAACATATAACAGTTGTTTTGTCAAAATATATATTGAAGCAACATAAAACCTCGAGGTTTACAAGCTAAAATCTTAGATTGTTCATGAAACCATTGTGTACTGACTCCAAGGACCTGAGAATACAGAGAATACACATAGGACTTCTATCTATAAGACACGACAAATAGTACACTCAACCTGACCTATCAAAGTTGTCCCAGTTGTTGTTGTCCTTCCATAGAAAGGTCTCTACCGCTTCATGCACATCCACATATAAATTGTGGATCACATGGGGTGAGACAATTGTACCAGCGAGAGTTATAACTCTATGCCAACTATATTATTATCACAGTTAAGAAGTATAAAACTGAGCAGAGGTTCTTTTTATATTAACGTGCAAGATTAATCACTATTATAAGAAGAATAGAGTAATCTATTTACTTACAATTGATGTATCTTTCTATGGTAGAGTAATAAATCATTTACTAACTTTGCAAAGAATATAAAGAAATATGAATAACATCTATCTAACTAAGATGTATAAAAGGAGTGTACATCAACCAATGTCTTTCCGTATTCAATCCTTAAGCAAATACGCTACACGACTGATTACATATTACAATAACACTTATGCCCTGACGAGATGAAATATACCAATCATGCTCCAACCGACCACTAGTAAGTCAAAATCGATACCATATAAGTTCAATTGCAGAGCCGACTATCAAGATCTCACCTATCTCGGTCACTACGAGACCACATAGATTTAGCAGGATATCTTGTGTCAGCTGCTGGAAGGACATGTTGTGTCATCTGCAAATAGCATGTCAGGGTATAGCGACATCTTCACTGTAGAGTTACTGTAGTAGCATGTACTCTCTTTGGGAGAAGACCACTTAGCTTTCTTAGATTATAATATAAGGATAAGGAAGATTAAACATCAATTCCTCTCCAAGTCATGTGATTTTATAGTTCAATCCCGATACCACTTAGAAATGAATAAGGATTTACACATCAATTCCTTATTTGGTCTGGAGATTTACATTTTCCCATGATAAATAAGGAAGGTGTGACATCAATTCTCCATTGGGATGTTTGGGTATACTTCGTCCTACACCCCCGCATATTCAAAAATATGCTCTCTGAGTAAAACTTGTTTCACCATCACCAATTTCTGACACTAAATAGATCTATGGTCAGAGCACTACATGATGACATTTAACTTGATTAATTAGGTACATTATAGTATTCTTTTAGCATCAACAAAGTTTCAAACATGAATTAAAACAGATTCTATAAAGAAAGATGTAGTACTTTCAAGATCTTTGGAACACTATGAATGTATAACACTCGGGATCTCTGTCCCTTATCACAATACTGGGAATTCTCATCCTTTCACATCATCATCATCATGATTACTGGATCTGGGTATTCAAACCGTTAGATCATCACTTAGCATTGTTACCTCTGTAACAGGTAACTATCACCTCTAGGTACTCAGACCAAGGTATTCAACACATTTGTTGTACAAATATTTCACATAGCTCACATGGTTCATTAAATATCTTGTCACCTCTCACTAGGAAACAATTATCTTTTAAGAAATCAAACTGTATAATAATTATACTTGTTGTACAAATATTTAACATGGCTTACAAGGCTCATTTAAATCTGTTCCATATAAAACATCATCTCATGATTCTTGAATAGCTTGCATTTCATGAGAAGAACTCTAACAATATATGACATCAATATGCAATTCAATAGAGATACATCCTTTCTATTATTAGGGTTAGGATTGCCTATTTTAATCAAATAGGGTTTCAAATTCACAACGCCACTATGTGATATAAGAGAGATACTTCCTTCCCATTGTTAGGGTTAGGATTTCTCAATCTTAACCGATTAAGGTTGTAAAAACATATCATCACCCTTCATTAGGGTTAAAATTTCCCCTTATTAACAAATTAAGGATTGAAGATCATATTATCTAGAATCAAACCCTAATTAGTACTCCACTCATCTTAGGAGTATCAATGCATACTTATTAACATGATTACTTATATACATGTTTCTCTCTTAATCCTCATTACGATGTTGATTGCACCATGCTTTTATTAAGTTGGCTCAATTCTCTTCTTAAGGTACATTAGTTTACAACTATCAAATTGTATTAAATTCATTGCATCTTAATGTTGCATTGAGTTACAACTAACCATATACATTACTCAAATAGACACATTGGTTTGAGGTATTCCACCATATCGGGTATCAAGATACATGTATGCCACCATATCAGACATCAAGGTACATGTATGCCACCATATTATACCTAAGATGCACCCTTATCATCATGTTGGACATCTATATCGGTTATGTCGTATAACCACATCACCATATTAGTTTTTGGGTATATCCCCTAGTTCCATATTGTGTACCTACGTCAGGTTAGTTATCACTTAGATTTTCTCATTCTCAATTTGACCCCATATCGTGTAAGAGCTAAATGCTTGACCCCATATTGGGTATAAAATGAATGCTTGGTTCCATATCAGGCACAAGAGTATACTTAATACTATATCGTGCACAAGGTATGCACCATATCTTTCATGGGGTGTATGCCTCTTCGTGATATCGTTTGATAAATGTAAATTCAACACTATATCGGGTTCCCACCTTGGGTTTTCATATTGAGTTTACATGTTGGGTAATATATCAGTTAGACCATTAGGCTCATACCCTTTTATGCTTTCAAAGACCAGTTGTATCATATAATTGCACGACAAGCTAGATATCAAGTTGGATTCTTTCAATCCTTCACACAAAAAGATAGGATGTGTCGGGTATCTTGTCATTACATAAAGTTTCATCTCTATATCAGTTAGGGTTTCAACTCTATATCATATAGAGTAGTCAAGTAACACTATATCGTGCATGAGGCATGGTCTTTACCTTGTATCTTATATAAGGTGTAAATATGTGCTACCCCTATCATCCATGAGATATCTTTCATGTGGTATCACTCACCACTATATTGGGTTACCCTTCATCTTGGTTTTCATATTACCATCTAGTTTTTCAACCCATATTGGGTTAGGATATAATGTAACACCATGTCGTGAATAATGTGAATATATGACCCCATATTGTGCTCAAAAGGTGTATATGTATTACTCATATCATTCATGAGATAAACACCTGTCACCATATCATGTTTGTGGTATACTCATATCAACATGTAGGGTTACGTTTCCTCTAGGGTTTTGGTATATGGGGTTGGAATTAATGCTTGGTTCCCTGTTGTGCATAGGGTGCATGACTTGATCTCATATCGTGCACATAGTGTTTCCTTAACAACATATCGTGTATGAGATTTGCACATCATCATCATATCAGACAATAGGTACCTACTTGTTACCATTTCGAGTTAATGGTGTGTTCACTTCATCATATCAAGTTTTGAGGTGCTTCAACCCATATCGGGTTGGACCTTGATGGTGTCATTGTCATCAACCTCTAGACTCTTGTTCTCACTATTCTAGATTATGGACAACAGTCCTAAGATACTCTTGAAACTCGAAGGAGGATCAACTAATCAAAGTAATTCTATATTGAAAGTAGATCATCAAGTTCAAAAATATTGAAGGAAAATAATAACATAGTTGGGTTCAAGTTATATAACCCACCTTATGAAAAACTTCAAGGCTCCAAGCTCCAAAGATTCACATTCCTAAGGTTGAAGATGAGCTTATCCAAGGTCCAGGGATTCACATTCCTATGGTTGAAGATGAGATTATACAGGTTCCAAGGCTCGTTCACAACTCCTCCATATACAAAGAATCCCCATAGTTTAAGAATTTGGTGAAGAAGAAAAGAGAGAAATATCTATAACCTAAAATCATACTTCAACCAAGGTTGAAGATGACCATGGCCTTACGTTAATCTTGGTGCTCGAGCTTTCCATGTTTCTTGAGCTACGTTGCATGATATATAAGTGGTTTGCATGATATCTCCAAGAAAGAAAGTAGTGGGGTTCATAAACTTCCATAAGTAGGTGGAAGGAGAGGTATATATACTTGGGTTTATGAGAGAAGGTGTATAAGAGGTGTCTTAACCATATGCTACTACACGTGGAAATGCATGGTTGACACATGTCTATGCACGCACACACACTTATCTTGACATGAAAAGTCTAGAGGATAATCTAGGGATAATATCTCGGCCATTCCTTATCTTAATGAAAAAGATATCTCATCTTTATCTCACAAATAAAGAAAATCGATACACTTTTTGCAAGGGCATCTAACCTATCATGAATTACCTCCCTGAGGTGCATAGGTCGTCATGGACTTTGCTAAGAGTCCAGAAACCGATAGGAGACTCCCTCTATGGCCCCTTGGCTGATAGGGACTCCCATTCTAAGTCTACAACTCCATATAGCTCAAGTAAGGGCTTTACCTTCAATTCTTTCTTAGTCTTTTCATCACAAAGAGTACCATCACTCAAAGGTGGTTGAATCATGGCGCCTCCTTTATATCTCCTATAAATGATACACAGAGGGATGATGGACACACTATAGGTGGTAATTTGCATATTAACCCTATATTTTGGGTAAATTACAATTTGTACCAAAATTGGTATGCAAGGCACTATCATTGTTCAAACAATTCAATACTTGAAATTTAAGCTTTGCACAAGACACCACTTAGCATCACTCTCTCTCTCTTATGATATTAAAACACTTTAGGAAAGAGATCAAGGGTCATTTTCGTGCAATCAATTGCTCTTTTCATCCTGACCTTCACTCTCGTCATCACAACAAACCATGCTGGAGTCTGGCGAGTAGAGGGCGACCTTGGCAAGGCTCGGGAAAGCTATTGAAGCCCTAGAAAACTTCGACAAAGGGAGGCGGAGCTCCCTGGCCAATTGGCGTGAGCAATGGAGGACTAGAGTTCGAAGTCAACTCCCTAGTTGAGTGTCGCAGCTACCCTGTACTCGCGCGAGGAAGAAGAAGGCCTCGCGGCCTTTTACCGAATTGCCCCTCCGCGCCTCCTTTACTGGTAAGGGCGGTTCTGTCCTTTGTTTCTTTTGATCGCAATGTAAAGGGGGCACACATCCACGGCTGTTGGATCCTCAGTGGATCCGCGGACCATGGATCGGGCGGTCCTAGTTTTTCTAGAAAAATAGCAAGTAAATCAATAAAATGGTTTTTCTTAATAAAATCATATCTTGAGGTAGAAAACTCGGATGAGGGAAGTTAATACATAAAAGTTGTGTAGAAAAATATGAGGAATCTGATAAATATTCTTTGAGAACCTAGTTCTTCTCTATTTTGCAAAAGTACCTTAATTTTCTAGTAAAATGTATTAAAATTTAATGAGAAACCCTAATTGAATATAAAGGGTGAATTTTGGTGAATTACTAGGTTAAATTGATAATCTTAACCCTGTTAATGATAAAGGTGGTTTGTTTATCCATTTTGAATGCAAGGTTGCCTAATTTAGAGTTGTAATCCATAAAAGAAGGATAATCTATATGGAAACTCTAATTTGGGATAAAAGGAGAGAAAAATCATATTTATTTGGATTAAGGAAATCAGATGCTTAATAAAGATCCTAAACCTGTTAAGGGCACTAAAATGAGAAATTATGGGTTTTATGTAGTTTTGATAAATTAGGAATCATAATATTGAAAGAGGAGGTAAAAACCCTAATTCCCAAGGAAACCCTAAAATTGGAATTGAAATCCTAAGTAATGTGATGAAATTGGATAAATATTAATAAAAGGAAATTGGTACTTTTATTTTAGGATTTCTATTCATCATTGCTTTCTTGATTGGGTTTCCCTGCATATTTGAATCTTTCTTGAAATCTGTAATAAAAGGTATGTGGTTACGTTTATGAATATCTCGAGTTAGTTTTTTGAGGTTTTCCGAAGCTTTCATTGATGACTTGAAAGAAATAGTTTGATGAATTTAGTTCATGCAAACTATAATGTGGCTATGACTATCACATAGGATATGTGCCTATTAGCTCTGATCATGGGTCCCCTCTGTGGCTTAATAGTTGACCTAGTACATGGCTACCTATGGGGTTGGTCCATCAGGTCATTGGATGACTTAGTACATGGCTACCAATGGGGTAGGTCCATCAAGTCACATTGAGTTAGATATTCGGCTACCTTTGGGTAGTGCCATGCTACTCTATTACCCTATGTATTGGCTACCTATAAGGTAGGACAATGGGGGTAAGAATCTACCTAAAAGAGAGGTAGCATACAAGTCCACTGCAGGGATATCACAGAGTTAGGGGATATGTAAGGATTGAGTAGTATGGCTTAAAACGTAATCTTGGTTGTTAAATGATTAATTGAATGATTACGTTGTTAACATAGTTACACATTATTTGTTTCCCCCACATACCAGATTTGGCTGACCGTCGTTTTGTTTGTCGATGATTTGGGTATAAATCTCAAAAGTACAAATAGTAAAATGACACATTGTGAATTCAAGAATTAAAGAACAAGGAGGAACTAGTTAGAGTAGTCCAGCTGTGGTTAGAAGTTTAGTATATTCAAAACTTTTCAAAGGTATGCAAAGTTTTTATTTTCACAATATTTTAGTATATTTGGTAGAATTCAAGAATTGTTATTGATTATTTGTCGAACCTTTGATCCAGATTATTGGATAATGGCTCTGACCTTTCGGTCTCCCTTAATTGGGGGTTACCATGGGGCGGGGTCGTTACAATTGGTATCAGAGCCAGGTGATGTTACAACCCCAATTTTTGGGTTCATTTGCCGAGAAATGTAATTTCTCATATTAATGATATTTGAACAAATAAAGATATGATTTGTTTTGAATAAATGAATTTATTTACAATAGCCTTGATGATTGTGTTGTGGGCTTTATTGGCTATTGGGCCCAAATAATAAGGAAATTCAATTAGTAAATGAATAATTGAATTTTTTTTAAGAAAATAAAAATATGGAAACCTATGGAAGGAAAAAGAATGTAATCCAAGGATGGATTTCGTGCCTCTTGGGTTCCTAGGGTTCCAAGGAATCCAAAGTTGCATAGAGAATGCAATAAGAAAAGAAAAGATCAATTAAATATTTCTTTGTTAAGAAAGAAATTGAAAATAATGATAAAATGTGGAAAATAAGTGAAAAGAGGTATAATAGAGTTATCCTTGGTGGATTTTCATATCCAAAGGATTCCTAATGATAAAAGGAATACAATGAGGAAAATAAAAGAGAAATAAAGAGAAATCCTCAAAAGGAAATATTTTAATAAGAATAAAACAAGATAATGAATAATAATGCATTTAGATACATCTAGAATGATAATGAGTATCCAATAAAAAGGATTTCAAAATTATAGAATTTCTTGGGATCCAAGGAGTCCCAATAAAGAGGAAAGAAAGAGAAAATACCAATAATGCAAAATAATAGGATAATATGATACATTATTAATGGTTTTTGTAGCTTTGTTAAAGAAGATGCATTTTCTACTTAATGAAAACATAATTTCGTGATTAATGGATTTAAAAGCAAGTCAAAAGAGAATAAGGGAGAATATTTTCGTATTCCTAAAAATCCAATGAATATGTTGTTTTAAGAAAATGATTAAGAGAGAGAAACTTGCTTAGTAGTGAAGGAAGCACTTTGCTAATTGGAAGAGGGCTTGGTTGCTTCGAGGGTAAGACTACTTGGGCATGGATACACACCCTTATATATAGGGTAGAGCCCTTGTTCGAGCCCAAGAGAGAGAGAGAGAGAGATATCACGCTCTCCTCCTTGTGCAAACCCTAATTGAAAGGAGGGATCTAATCCTGAAGCAACGGAGGTTCGTTTGGTGGTCTTGGTGGAGGAAGGAAGCCTCCACGACAACCTAGGAGGGATTGGAAGAGCAAACCTGTGCTCTTGTCTTCAAGCACTCAATCTGTAGGTCTGCAGACTACTGCAAACCTAGCAGCAAACGTGACCCGTTTCTCCCTTGAGATTGGCCATGATGGTCACAGCCTGGGTGCACCTTGAGTGCACCAAGTTTTTGCAAGGCTGGGGCAGCCATGGGCAGCGACCCTCAAGCCTTAGGGGAGGAGGAAGGACCGTTTCTCCCTTGGACGGCTGCACTTGGGCATCAAGTTGCAGATCGACCCCACTCCGACCAGCTGCGCTATGCGAGATCTGGGCAACACCCCAAGGGCGGCATAGGGAGATGAAACTAAGGGAGGAGTTGGCAGCAGCCATCGGGGGCCATGGAGGAAAGAGGACGCGGCTGCAACCTGCTACCAGGTCGGCCGTTCTGCTAGGGTACGCAAGGTTGAAGGAGAAAGCTTGGCATTGGACGATTCTGCCCTCCGCGGGCTACAACATTGATTGACTTAAGGAAGGCACAATAGTCATTTTGTCATGTTTCCCATTAGGCAAGCAACTTTGCATGGAGCGGGGTGACGTGGTGCTCTCGGATTAGCTCAACTATGTCTAATTTGCAAAGATCATATATAATAAACCATATCTTGGATAAATACAAGTAATATATGAATTTTTATCAGGAGAACGTGAGGAATCCCATAAAAATGATATTAAAGATTGATTCCATTCCTAATTACAAAAGTATAATAAGTTGATGAAAAGTGCATTAAAGTTAAGTTAAAAACCCTAGTTGTGATTAAAGAATGAATCTAGTATGCTTAATGAGTTAATTGGAGTATTAATAACCTGCTGAATGATAATGTTAGATTCAAACCTGATTTGGATGTAAAATTGCATGCTTTAGGGTATTTACCCCATATGAGAATGATTATGCAGTTAGAAACCCTAATTTAGGGTAAACGAGGATAAGATAATATATAATTGGAAAGATGTGAAAATATGTTGTTATATGATGATTTTAATCTATTTAGAGTACAAAAGTCCTTAATTCTGGATATATATCCTAAAAGTAGTAATTAGGGTTTTCTCATAAATAAAAGGTAGAATTATGACAAATCGAGTTCATATGTGATTATACCATAATGAACTTTGAATTGATGATTAATGCGTATAATGATCTTGTCATGGATTAATAGGATAAAAATAGTAGCTTGAATGCAAAAGAGGCTTGATGAACTTAATTAATGGTTAATGGTGCCTTTAATCCAAAAATAGGGTTGTATTTTGTTAAGATAACCTTAATATTAAAGAATAGGTGAGATAATTAGGGTTTATGAGTAATGATATAAAATTAGGGTTTAGAATAATAAAAGATGAAGTGAAACCCCAATTGCAAAATGAAACCCTAAAATGGATGCAGAAACCTTACGAGGTGATTTCAAGTTGAATAGAAAGAATCTTGATAAAATGTGTAGTAAATAGAGTACATGTGTTTTTAAGGATTCTTGATGATATGGTTGAATCACTTGCTTGGATTGCTTTCTTGGTTGGAATTGATATTAGCTTGAGAAATCTACTGAATAGGTATGTGGTTACGCTTATGAATAATCACTTTAGTTTCACGGTGATTTCCGAATGATTTTATCGGTTGCTTGAAAATAACTGTTGGATGCTTTTTATTTCATGCAACTATAAAGTGAATATGATTATCACCATGATTATATATATATAACTGGCTTAGATCTGAATCCACCTCTGTGTCTTGGAAAGGCTAAAAAGGGGTAACCTAGAGTAAGGTCTAGGTTATTGTGGGTTAGAAACTGGGCTACCAAGTGTAGTGCCATGAGACCCTTTAGCATGCCATGAGTTAAGGAGTGGGCTACTTACAGGTAGTGCCATGTGACTCAACCCTAGAAACTGGTTCACCTATAGGTGGGACCATGAGGGGTTTAATGGGGATCTACTATAAGAAAAGTAGCTTCCAGGTCCACTGTAGGGACAACGCAGAGGATAGGGAATGCATGGATCGTGCAGTTATATTTAAAAAGTAATATTGTTTGCTAAATGATAATTTGCTACAATACATTGTTATGAATAATTGCATGATTATTGTTTCATCCACATACTAGCTTCGGCTGACCGATGTTTTGTTTGTCGACGTTTTAGGTACAAGACAAAAGGATAATTAGTAAATCGTCATATTGTGAAATACATGAATTAAATACAAGGATGATTAGTTAGAGCAGAATTCTTACATGGATAGAAGTTTAGAATCCAACATTTCAAAAAGGTATGAAAAAGTTTATTTTCTTACAGCTTTCGAGTTTTGTCTGTTAAAATTTAAAAATTGTTTTTGGTTAATTGTCGAACCTTTGATCCAAAAATTATGTGTGCGGCTTTGACCTCTCAGTCTCCCTTAATTGGGGGTCACCGGAAGGTGGGGTCATAACATTTGGTATCATAGCATAGGTTCCTCACTTAACCATTAATAATTATTAAATTTTACAAACTGCATAGATCCCAAGGGAGTTATTAGAGGATTATACGAAAGATGACGGTGTCTAGAAAAGGATCACGACCGGAGGCTAGCAATATTTTCCTTCACACCGCTAGTCGGAATACGAGGACTCCCAGATCCGTGTGACTTGGCCAAAGTCTTAGGGTATGAATCAAAATAAGATACCTTTAGGACTTTCTCATCTTAATCATCCATTCTCATCATAAATTATGTTAAGCACCTTAAGGATTAGGGTTTTCTCTCTTTTCCTCACCCTCTTGAGGTACAAGTAAGGTTGATAAGGTTTAAGGAATCCTCCACCAAATTAAGGAAAAGCGTGTAAATAAGATGTCATGGACATAAGCTTAATAGATTAAGCATAAATTAAAGGATAGATACATGCTTAGGTCATATGACATAAGTGGTCATGTCCTCAGAAGAGACCTGAGGCGAGACTTTCTTGTTAGGAGGATAAATAAAGAGAGTTAGTCTTAGAGATAGAAATCTCCATTACAAGTAGAGACCTGGAACATCCTATGAGGATGATGTTAACCCTAACCCTAAGTGAAGGTTAGAGAGAGAGAGAGCCAAAATGAGGAGTTGGATGTCATGCTAGACTAGGTGTTTAGATGGACATGCCTTGGATGACGTATGATCCATGAGAGGTTGGCAGACCTAGTACCTCTGGCGACCCAACCCTAGGAAGGGTCGTGCATGTTTATGCAAAGGATAGCTCCTTCATTGATGAGGTTAGAGAAGAACCTATGGAAACCCCATGAGGTTATATGAGCATAATAGGCACCCAGAATGTGTTAGTAGTGTGAGCAATAGGCTGAAATAATGGCCAGGAGAGTATGAGGGTATAGCTCATGAGATAAGCATAAAGAGCTATGGATAAGTTTGAGGAAACATAACAGGCTTCACCCACGTGGAGGTATGCTTATGAGCTTGATCCTGCTTGGAGAGAGAACCTCAGGTAGTAAGGTAGTTTGTAGGGTTATCTCTAGAGAGAGAGAAGGATTCATGCAAGAAGGTTGGAAGCCTAGACTCTGAGATATGAGGAAAAGTAAGGAGTTGAGGATGATGTGACCTAAGTGGATGATAGTGGTTGCCTCATGCTTGATCCCTAGAGGCTGATGATATCTTGGGTTCCTTTAGTGGAACCAAACCCTAGAGGGAGGATGAGTCTTCTGGCACCTATGTGCCTATGGTATAAGTGTTTACCTTCTTAGAAAGGAAGAAGAAGTTATGTACACCCTGGAGAGGTTTGGTGACAGGTTGTGGGGCCTTATGCCTTGTTAGTTGTCCTTATGGAGGACTCAACCCTGAAATGTTGCTCGAGTAGAAGGATTATAGGAAGTGCATGTCATGCCTTTTGCATGCCTGATTCATGGTTAAGAGATAGAGTATGCAGTTGGACACCTAAAAGTGAACCTAGGGTTCCTAGGACTAAGAGGGGAAGAGGTGTACCTAATGCTCATGATGAGAGTTGAGCTTCTATAGATGCGAGCATGGTACTTCCTATATTGAGAGGAAAGGAAAACCCCTAAAGTTTAAAGGTATGTTTGATGAACCCCTCACAGATAAGTTGATGACAAAGGAAGGTATGATCTTGATCCAATGCTGAGGAATGAAGAACAAGTATGACCTAGCATGGTTTAGTAGGTGGTATGCTTGTTCCTTAGTAGCTGCTGGGTTAAGCATGCTCATGTAAATATAAACCCTAAGGACATTTGTGACCTTTGTTATCGAGGTGAAGTTTTGCTCCCATCCTGGGAGAGGGACCCTTTGGTAGGGCTTATACCCGTTTTGTGGGTTTTGAGGAAACTTAAAGAGGTCTCATAGGATCTGGAGAAGCTAAGTGAAAAGTACATGGTATGAAAATGGACCTGTAGACCCATAGATATCCATCTCTAAGTGCATGTGGAGGTGTTACCATGGAGGTAACGGGTATGGTGCTTGACCAAGGTAGGAAGGTTACCATGACCCCTATGAAAGGATAAAAGTCAGCCCTGAATGCAGAAAGAGAGATGATGAAGGCTTGGGTAAGGTTCTAAGTTGAACATGTACTATAAGAAAATCCTAAGTCTATCCTAGGGTCAGGTAGGAATAAGACCGATGGAAGTAGGAGTTGCCTAATTCTCTATTTGCACCTGACCATAGGGTCGGGATGTAACAACTATCATTGTCTGAGGGCCATGGGTTAGGAGATTGATCACCTTCATGAACTCATGGGACCCAAAGGGTAGATAAATGGGACACTATCTAGATGCATAAAGGAAGAGGGATGACCCCAAAAGTGTCGGCACCCTAAAGACCTAGAGGAGATGACCAAGGATTTTGTGGTGACCCAAGTAGGTTTCAGATTAGTTTTCCATGGAAGTAACTTTGATATCAAGATTATTGTGATGTAGAGACATAAGTTGCACATTTTAACTTAGAATTGAAGTTGTAATGGCAATGTGGGATGTACCATATCTACTCGTGGAATAGGTAGAATTTTGTATTTGGACGGCCACCAAATGCTTATTTCCTCTTGTTATGGGAGTGAGAGATAGGATAGTATGCATTCCATACACCAAGGATAAAAGATGATGTGGTTTGGAACGTTGTCATGAGATATGGGGACAGAGAAGATAACATACCCTGGTAAAGTGAATGATACATGGATGGTTTGCAAACGCTAAAGAGAAATAAGGTAGTCATCTTATAAGGATGTTTTTAGCATGAGCTATGAGTTATACCAGGTTGAGTTTGAAAACCAAAGCTCAGAATGTTCTCGATGAAGATGGACTTAGGGCTAAGATGAGATAATAAGTGGCATACAGGAAGGTGTATGTCATCAACATTACCTAATACATAAGAAGGTGAAGTGGTAATGGATGCTCTGGTTGAGATATATCTTCCTAGTTTGGCTAGAAGAAGTTGTTAGACTAACCCTAAGTTTGGAAAAGAAGATATGTTTGGCTAACACTAATGTAACAAGATAAGTTAATGGTTGTTTGGTTAGCCAATCTAGTCCTTGATGCAATGAAAGGATGGTGGTAGAACCTCAGATGCACTTCTTTGGAAAAGAAGGTGATGAAACCCTGATACAATGGTTTAGGGTTTTTGAGGTATTGATCTTGAAGAGTAATGACATACAGGAGATCATGATTTTAAGATCACCATACACCATACTACGAAGATAATAAGTGACAATGGTACTTTAGATACCTAAGATAAAGTTGCTTGTGGTATATGGCCATGCAAGTCGAGGGTAAAGGACAAACACCAGTAACCTAGTGCATTGATATAAAGGATGAAGAGTCCCCAAAAGAGAAAGGGAGTTCATCACTATGGATGTTGTAAGTCTCCCCTGGATCAAGGAAGGTCGAGATGCAATATGGGTTATGGTAGATCGCCTTACCTAGATGACATGAGAAAGAAAGAGTTCTGTCCAGGGACATATTTAGTTGAACTACCCATGAGAGAGATGATGCAACTACACCATGATGCGAGTTCAAAGGTTCTTGAGTTTGACCTAAAGGTTCCCTTCAAAAGGTGGGAGTAGGTACATGAAGAACTCGATGTTAGTACAATTTATTACCCCTAACTAATGGTTAGTATGATCCAGAATAAAGGGTCTGATGAGAGCATATGTGCTCGTTCAAGATGATGGCTAGAGACAGTTCTTGTCCTAGGAAAGATGTGAAGATAACCACCATAGCCAGTATTGGGATTTAAAGAAGATCTGTAAGAGAGGTTGTGTCGGTCACCACTTCAGTAAGGTGATGTTGGTGAAAGGATCGTGTGATGGTTAGAAAAGGACGACAATGTTTGTAGATGAAGTTGCTTTGATCGTGTAATGGCTGAAAGGAGCCTAGAGATGACGAGAGTCATGGGTGGATGCAAAGTAGACTGACATGCAGTTCACTTTGGGAAATATGTGATATGAAAATCTGACCACTATATGTTATAGCTAAGAGAGTTGAGTCCCCGAAGCATGGGTTCTTTTGACATGGTTTGGTGGAGAAGGTTAAGTTTGACCTTACCCCTCAGGATAAAATAATGTGTGATGAGTTCCATGTGTCCAATTTAGATTACTATGTGAGGTACCCGACCATGTGCTGAGCAATGAACCTAGTGAGCCCCAAGGGAGGCTGAAATGGCCTGAGTCCACCTGTGCAGTTTATAGACGCCAGGATGAAAGAACTCAGAGAAAAAAATATGTGATGATAAAGGTTCTTTGGAAGTGCCATGAGTACGGTAAAGCCACATAGGGGAAAATGGTGGACATGGAAAAGTCTTATCCTGAATTGTTTATTTGCTTGATAGAATTTTGAAGACAAAATTCCTATAAGAGGGGAAGGATGTTACAACCCCAAATTTTGGGTTCATTAGTCGAGAAATGTAATTTCTCATATTAACAATATTTGAACAAATAAAGATATGATTTGTTTTGAATAAATGGATTTTATTTAGAATAGCCTTGATGATTGTGTTGTGGGCTTTATTGGCTATTGGGTCCAAATAATAAGGAAATTCAATTAGTAAATGAATAATCGATTTTTTTTAACAAAAGAAAAATATGGAAACCTATGGAAGGGAAAAGAATGTAATCCAAGGATGGATTTCGTGCCTCTTGGGTTCCAAGGAATCCAAAGTTGCATAGAGAATGAAATAAGAAAAGAAAAGATCAATTAAATATTTCTTTGTTAAGAAAGAAATTGAAAATAATGATAACATGTGGAAAATAAGTGAAAAGAGGTAATATGGAGTTATCCTTGGTGTATTTTCGTATCCAAAGGATTCCTAATGATAAAAGGAATACCAATGAGGAAAATAAAAGAGAAATAATGAGAAATCCTCAAAAGGAAATATTTTAATAAGAATAAAACAAGATAATGAAGAATAATGTATTTAGATACATCTAGAAGGATAATGAGTATCCAATAAAAAGGATTTTGAAATAATTGAATTTCTTGGGATACAAGGAGTCCCATTAAAGAGGAAAGAAAGGGAAAATACTAATAATGAAAAATAAGAGGATAATATGATGCATTATTAATGGTTTTTGTAGCTTTGTTAAAGAAGAGGTATTTTCTACTTAAGGAAAACATAATTTCGTGATTATTGGATTTAAAAGCAAGTCAAAAGAGAATAAGGGAGAATATTTTCATATTCCTAAAAATCTAATGAGTATGTTGTTTTAAGAAGATGATTAAGAGAGAGAAACTTGCTTAGTAGAGAAGGAAGCACTTTCCAAATTGGAAGAGGGCTTGGTTGCTTCGAGGAAAAGCCTACTTCGGTGAGGATACCCATCCTTATATATAGGGTAGAGCCCTGGTTTGAGCCTAAGAGAGAGAGAGAGAACTCACACTCTCCTCCTTGTGCAAACCCTAATTGAAAGGAGGGATCTAATCCTGAAGCAACAGAGGTTTGTTTGGTGGTCTTGATTGTGACGTCCCCGGATTTTCTAAAACTTAATCTGATGTGCGACGTCCAAATTGAAACCCTCACCTCAGTGAGGATCGCAATTTAAACATCCCACACTAGGCTAAGAAGGAGAAAATCAGAGGAAGTCAAAAGGAAACACAGTAGCACATGTACATGAACAATAATAAACCATACACACATGTTCACCATTCAACATATAATTACAACATGAATTGTTACAACATTTGATATTACATATTGAGCAGAAAACTATAACATATACATGTACTACAACTAAACTACAGGATCTTAAGACAACAGGTCCACTTGTACATCAGCTCGCTACACAACTCTCTCTATACTGGATCTTCAAGAGCATAACCACAACCTAAACAAAAAGATTACATGCGGTACACGTCAGCACAATATTCAAGAATATTGTACTGAGTACGCCTACGTGTCTTTTATATACCTCTCATCATATCTTGGCAATAAGATAAAACTAATATACTTGGCAGTAACATAAGACTATAAGAAAAGCGTATACTTGCACAAAGATATTAATTAATAAAAGAGAACACATCTTTTAAGCTTATTTTCCATTATATCTCAAGGCCTTTATGATCACTACCAAAGAGTTGGATCATATGCACACGGTGACCACTACCAAAGAGTTGGGTACAAGCACACTACCATAGAGTTGGTGCTTCCATATGTACAATGTGACCACTACCAAAGAGTTCGGTCACTTCCAAGCACACTGCCAAAGAGTTGGTGCTTTCATATAATGGAACAGAGATATTATGTTTGATGTGTTCATAGCAGTAAGTATAGAAAACCAACCAATGTATTATACAAGAACAATCATTTCATCCAATACCATATGCCAAGTATTTTACTATGCATATAACACAAGCATATTGTATAATAAGCCAAGTAAGAGGTAATGGCGTACCTTCCAAAGAGACATCCTAATCACATATCCTCATATCAACTATAACTTTGATAAACCTTATCAAGACAAGATCATATACTATCATCAGGTTCCCATCATCTCAAATCTCATTTTAACCTTAATTATATCCATTAGGGTTTCCCTTATTTCTTTAGTATATTTCCATTATTACTTGCATTCTAGTCTTAGAATTATCATACTGATGTCATTTTCCAGATTATTTACTCATTAACTGATAATCATATTTTCCATCATTATGTGAACCTATTAGGCTTAGGTTACATGCATTAACCTAAATCAGGGTTTCATACCATGTATTAAGGGTCAATCTCATATAACATGAATTTCGTATACAAAACTGATCTTAGATCTACATATTATCTTTCAGTTACTGATATGAACTTATTCTGTAAATTTAACCATTTATTGAGCATGTACGTATTTATTACATTTTATTTAGGATTATTAGCCCTAATTAGCCATATTAATCAAATTATATACTTTCGTGCATCAACATATATCATATCCATTATAAACACGATTATAGACTTACTGACATTTTCCCTTAATTTTATATCATCCTTTGATATTTATTATCCATGAACTAAGTATTACATATCTTGCATGATATCAACTATATTAGTTACTCAAAACCCTGATATTATGCTTTCATTGTGTTCTACTCATTTTTCTGAGAATTTTGGTACCTGGTTTGTATTTTTCTGATGAACATGCTAATTTCTATGAATTATTGAAGAACTATGTAACTCTGGGATTTTCTTACCTTTTGGCCAATCGGATGGCGCCACGTGGTCCAAGGAAAGGCACAGTTCACTTGGTCTGGCCGTCTAGCTCAGCTTCAACCCGGTCGGTTCACGCCTGGTCTAGAGTTGGGCTTAGTTCTTGACCGCCCTCTCCTTTTCTTTCTCACGCGTTCACGCCCGACGCGGATGGCGTGTACTAGCAGCCGCTGCCGCCGGGTTGCCTCTTCTTGCGATTCCTCGCGATCTCAGCGCTGGCTCACTGGCATGATATTCCGCCCAACGTCACCTCCGTGGAGCAGAGCTCCAACAAGGGATCAACTCCTCTTTCCTCCTCCTCGGTCCGCTCTAGTGCCCCTGTTGGCTGCCGCTTGTCAGCGCACGAGAGCGTCGCCTCCTGGGGGTCCTCCTCTCTTCTTCCCCGCGCTCCTGCCAGGCCACCGCCGCAGTGCGCGCCTCCTCCTCGTCTCCAAAGCTCTACCTGAGTCGGCACACTGGCAACATTCGTAGCCGCAACGGGGGTCAAGGGGAGCGCTGCCTCTTCCCAAGCACCGCCGTGCTGACCACCAGGCCTCGACGCCGGTGAAGTCCTTGCCCACCACCTTCTCTACACCCTCTACTGCACCTCCGATCTCTTAGGGTTGCTGCTGGTCGCTCTTGCTTGCAGTTCAAGGAGGTCGCCGCCGTAGGGCTTCGCTAATCTGCTGCTCCACGCAGGACATGAGCATTGCCGAGTCAGGTTCCAACGAGCCACCCACTGACTTGAGGTGCTCCACATCCTTCCTTTGTGAAAGCGTGCTCCTCCGTCGAGCTCTCCTCTCTTCATACCTCTAGTCTTTGGCATGCAATCGACCACCAGAGTCTCCCATCCTTCTTGTTCCTACCTAGTGTCTTTAGAGTGCTCGGGTGAGGGTCGACCAGTTCCTCTCCCCGTGGCAAGACTATTCAATCCCTGCGTGGGTTTTCCTTCTCTCCCATGATGGGTGATCGTGGCAATGTGGAGCGCGATGCCTTGCAAGTACTCCCAAGTCCCCATTTCAGACTGAAGGTAGGGTAAGGGTTCTTCTCCATTGGATCTAGCCATTCAAAGGGTGTGATGATGCCACATACCCAATATGTGGCTATGCTTCAACTGCGCAGATTCAGGACAGTTCTACCCACGCGACATGACTACTCATGGACAAAATAGGCTATAAGGATATAAGACTTCAATAAATTGTACTTGGAATGAATATTATTCACTATATTCGTGCCTAAAAACCCCATTTAGGAACATTGAAATATTATGAAACTTTAACCACAACTTTAATACAACTCAAGGTACTTCCTATCCAAATTTGGTGCCAAAATCATTCATTTGACCTATCCAAAATATACCTCAACATGGCATAAAAAAATAGATCTTAGTCACAAAGTCAACATCAATCAACACTCAAGTTACCAAAAAAATACTTGAAACTTCTCAAAACAACCCAAGATGCATGAATCCACTTATGTCATTGGACATCTAAGGATTCTAAAAGTCCACTCCATCACATCCTACATACCTTACAAAGAAATTCCGTCCTTGGAATTAAGCCAGAAAACCCACGTCGTCACATCATATACATCTGAAAAGAACTTTCGTCCTCGAAAGTAAACCATACTCATACTTCCAGGGAAAAACCTTATCTTGCCTTCATCCACGTGTAGGCACTATTCGATGTGCATCATTCCCAGAAACAAAGCTCCATATACTGTATCTATTTAATTAGGGATCTCACATCATGTTACCATGTTCTAAAGAAGTTAACTAAAAAGAACTGATTATATCAAGGTGTCATCAACATTTTATTGAGCTAGTTATTAGAACATGTTCAACATTAACATATGCCTTCTAGGAAGGAGTTAACTATAATTAACCCGCATTATCCATCTAGTTTATATCAAGGTGTTATAATCGTTATGTTGTGCTAGCTGTCAAACTATATTTTCCATCTTTGTTAAGCACTAAGATTAACACCTCGTGTAACATGTTTCATTCATATGATCTTATTTCATTACTCATAATAAATTGCAACATTTACTAGTATTTCATCACAAGATTACCAACACTGTCACATTATCATCATTATTCATGTATATGGTTAACCATTTATCAATAAATATCTATTAAACCATTACTACGTTTTCATCGTATCATGTCTACATATCGCATCTTGAGATTAGATCACATCCTTACATTCAGTATATCATGGTTGTGCTAACAAGCTTATATGAGTGGCTTGACAAACATATATCAAAACTTTTATCAAGTCCAACTAAGGTTCTCATGTCCCATTTCATGAGGGTAGTGCCATGCTCAGTCTCTCTGAGCTCATTCATCTCTATGAGTATCTTACAACACAACTTTATCTTCCCTTTATTAACCTAGGGTTCTCGGATTACCTCATTAGTACTAGTGATAGCTCAAAGCTCTAGCCACATAAGCACAGGCCAAAACATGCTAATATATACTCTTCATAGGTCTCTAACCATACAACATCCTTACCCAAAACTCTCCTATATACACCACTAGATTCCTATGTGGGAAACCACCAACCTGAGCACGAGGCTTCTCAAAAACTAACATAGCTACCTCCTCCAGGGTCTTGGGATCTCTCCCTCACCCAGATGGTAGGTTCTCATATTCATACTCACATATGTACACATAACCAGCCTCTCTTTGTCTCTAGGGTTTGGTCCTCCCAAGGACATCTAGGGTTCAAGATAACTATAGGAATCATGCATAAAGCGACTCAACTCAATCACTCAGGAGTATTCTAGTTTAGGACATATCATATCACATATTTCTTGTATTTCTCATATCATGGAGTTTAGGTTCTCTGACCTTCTCCCTGTGGGTCTCGCTCTCTCTTGAGCTAACCCCAAAACTGGTCCTAACACTAGAGGTCATCCTTTGTAAAAGAGCTTGAGGCCCATGCTGACTCACAACCTTGTCTTAACTTAACTTATCTCATCTCATAAAAGAACTCATACTTGCATCATCAAAACTTATCTCAAATCCTCAAATAGAACTTAGGTCCTCAAAGACAACATAAATCATTTTAATCATCTTATATCATCAATGTAAGACTTACATCATAGCATCAAAACTTATTTCATCTATTCCATCTATCACATATTCCAACAAGGCTCTAGACATCTAATCTAGAACTACTCTCTCTTCTAGACTGATGTCATCACTTTCACTTAGGTTGCATGACCACCTCCTACTCATACATGTGTGGGGACACATTTTTGTAATACATATACATAATAAAATATTATATAGTTTTTCTCCGATAAAACAAGCGTCAGAGAAAACTACCGAGGTTCGATCCGTTTGGAATCAAAAACCAAATCCAGAAAACGAGTGTCCCACACATAGTAGAGAGTCCAGTGTCATGAAAACTAGTGAAAAGGGTGAGAACATGGTGTAGACTAGTGTAGCTACTCTAGACAACGAGCGCCATATGTCTAGGGTTTCTCTTCCCTTGATGCACGCCATTTCCAAATAGTGCAACGTCCCATACCGCTACACTACAAGGAAAGAACGACATCTAAGGACTTGCCATACAACAAGCACTAGTCTAGACTTAGTTCTCGGACATCTAGGTGCTAACCTAGAGGCTAGGTCAGATCTAGTCACTAAAAGATGACTAATCTAACCCTAATGATTATTATGTTGAAGGTTCTTTGGTTTTGAGTTGCATAATTAGCAAATGTCAGGCTCTACTATTGTTCATGCTCTGATACCACCTATGACGTCCCCGAATTTTCTAAAACATAATCTGATGTGCGACGTCCAAATTGAAACCCTCACCTCAGCGAGGATCGCAATTTAAACATCCCACACTAGGCTAAGAAGGAGAAAATCAGAGGAAGTCAAAAGGAAACACAGTAGCACATGTACATGAACAATAATAAAAGCATATACACATGTTCACCATTCAACATATAATTACAACATGAATTGTTACAACATTTGATATTACATATTGAGCAACAAACTATAACATATACATGTACTACAACTAAACTACATGATCTTAAGACAACAGGTCCACCTGTACATCAGCTCGCTACACAACTCTCTCTATCCTGGATCTTCAAGAGCATGACCACAACCTAAACAAAAAGATTACATGCGGTACACATCAGCACAATATTCAAGAATATTGTACTGAGTACGCCTACGTGTCTTTTATATACCTCTCATAATATCTTGGCAATAAGATAAAACTAATATACTTGGCAGTAACAGAAGAATATAAGAAAAGCGTATACTTGCACAAAGATATTCATTTATAAAAGAGAACACATATTTTAAGCTTATTTTCCATTATATCTCAAGGCCTTTATGATCACTACCAAAGAGTTGGATCATATGCACACGGTGACCACTACCAAAGAGTTGGGTCCAAGCACACTACCAAAGAGTTGGTGCTTCCATATGTACAATGTGACCACTACCAAAGAGTTCGGTCACTTCCAAGCACACTGCCAAAGAGTTGGTGATTTCATATAATGGAATAGAGATATTATGTTTGATGTGTTCATAGCAGTAAGTATAGAAAACCAACCAATGTATTATATAAGAACAATCATTTCATCCAATACCATATGCCAAGTATTTTACTATGCATATAACACAATCATATTGTATAATAAGCCAAGTAAGAGGTAATGGCGTACCTTACAAAGAGACATCCTAATCACATATCCTCGTATCAACTATAACTTTGATAAAACTGATCAAGACAAGATCATATACTATCATCAGGTTCCCATAATCTCACATCTCATTTTAACCCTAATTATATCCATTAGGGTTTCCCTTATTTCTTTAGTATATTTCCATTATTACTTGCATTCTAGTCTTAGAATTATCATACTGATGTCATTTTCCAGATTATTTACTCATTAACTGATAATCATATTTTCCATCATTATGTGAACCTATTAGGCTTAGGTTACATGCATTAACCTAAATCAGGGTTTCATACCATGTATTAAGGGTCAATCTCATATAACACGATCTTCGTGTACAAAACTGATCTCAGATCTACATATTATCTTTCAGTTACTAATATGAACTTATTCTGTATATTTAACCATTTATTGAGCATGTACGTATTTATTACATTTTATTTAGGATTATTAGCCCTAATTAGCCATATTAATCAAATTATATACTTTCATGCATCAACATGACCATATCTGATATCATATGCATTATAAACATGATTATAGACTTACTGACATTTTCCCATAATTTTATATCATCCTTTGATATTTATTATCCATGAACTAAGTATTACATATCTTGCATGATATCAACTATATTAGTTACTCAAAACCCTGATATTATGCTTTCATTGTGTTCTACTCATTTTTTTGAGAATTTTGCTACCTGGTTTGTATTTTTCTGATGAACATGCTAATTTCTATGAATTATTGAAGAACTATGTAATTCTGGGATTTTCTTACCTTTTGGCCAATCGGATGGCGCCACGTGGTCCAAGGAAAGGCACGGTTCACTTGGTCTGGCCGCCTAGTTCAGCTTCAACTCAGTCGGTTCACACCTTGTCTGGAGTTGGGCTTGGTTCTGGATCACCCTCTCCTTTTCTTTCTCACGCGTTCACGCCCGACGCAGACGACATGTACTAGCAGCCGCTGTCGCCGGGTTGCCTCTTCTTGCGATTCCTCGCGATCTCGGCACTGGCTCGCTGGCGTGAGATTCCGCCCAACGTCGCCGCCGTGGAGCAGAGCTCCAGCAAGGGATCAACTCCTCTGTCCTCCTCCTCGGTCCGCTCTAGTGCCCCTGTTGGCTGCCGCTTGTCAGCGCACGAGAGCGCCGCCTCCTGGGGGTCCTCCTCTCTTCTTCCCCGCGCTCCTTCTAGGCCGCCGCCGCTGTGCGCGCCTCCTCTTCGCCTCCAAAGCTCTACCTGAGTCGGCACACTGGCAACATTTGTAGCCGCAACGGGGGTCAAGGGGAGCACTGCCTCTTCCCAAGCACCGCCGTGCTGACCACCAGGCCTCGACGCCGGTGAAGTCCTTGCCCACCGCCTTCTCTGCACCCTCTAATGCACCTCCGAACTCTTAGGGTTGCTACAGGTCACTCTTGCTTGCAGTTCAAGGAGGTCGCCGCCGTGGGGCTTCGCTGGTCTGCTGCTCCACGCAGGGCGTGAGCATTGCCGAGTCAGGTTCCAACGAGCCACCCACTGACTTGAGGTGCTCCACATCCTTCCTTTGTGCAAGCGTGCTCCTCCGTCGAGCTCTCCTCTCTTCAGACCTCTAGTCTTTGGCGTGCAATTGACCGCCAGAGTCTCCCATCCTTCTTGTTCCTGCCTAGTGTCTTTAGAGTGCTCGGGTGAGGGTCGACCAGTTGCTCTCCCCGTGGCAAGAATATTCAATCCCTGCGTCGGTTTTCCTTCTCTCCCACGATGGGTGATCATGGTAATGTGGAGCACGATGCCTTGCAAGTACTCCCACGTCCCCGTTTCAGACTGAAGGTAGGGTAAGGGTTCTGCTCCATTGGATCTGGCCATTCAAAGGGTGTGATGATGCCACATACCCAATCTGTGGCTATGCATGAACTGCACAGATTCAGGACAATTCTACCAACACGACTTGACTACTCATGGACAACATAGGCTATAAGGATATAAGACTTCGATACATTGTACTTGGAATGAATATTATTCACTATATTCGTGCCTAAAAACCCCATTTAGGAACATTGAAATAATATGAAACTTTAACCACAACTTTAATACAACTCAAGGTACTTCCTATCCAAATTTGGTGCCAAAATCATTCGTTTGACCTATCCAAAATATACCTCAACATGGCGTAAAAAAAATAGATCTTAGTCACAAAGTCAACATCTATCAACACTCAAGATACCAAAAAAATACTTGAAACTTCTCAAAATAACCCAAGATGCATGAATCCACTTATGTCATTGGACATTTAAGGATTCTAAAAGTCCACTCCATCACATCCTATACACCTTAAAAAGAAATTCCGTCCTTGGAATTAAGCCAGAAAACCCACTTCGTCACATCATATACATCTTAAAAGAACTTTCATCCTCGAAAGTAAACCATACTCATACTTCCAGGGAAAAACCTTATCTTGCCTTCATCCACATGTAGGCACTATTCTATGTGCATCATTCTCAGAAACAAAGCTCCATATACTGTATCTATTTAATTAGGGATCTCACATCATGTTAACATGTTCTAAAGAAGTTAACTAAAAAGAACTGATTATATCAAGGTGTCATCAACATTTTATTGAGCTAGTTATTAGAACATGTTCAACATTAACATATGCCTTTTAGGAAGGAGTTAACTATAATTAACCCGCATTATCCATCTAGTTTATATCAAGGTGTTATAATCGTTATGTTGTGCTAGCTATCAAACTATATTTTCCATCTTTGTTAAGCACTAAGATTAACACCTCTTGTAACATGTTTCATTCATATGATCTTATTTCATTACTCATAATAAATTGCAACATTTACTAGTATTTTATCACAAGATTACCAACACTGTCACATTATCATCATTATTCATGTATATGGTTAACCATTTATCAATAAAGATCTATTAAACCATTACTACGTTTTCATCGTATCATGTCTACATATCACATCTTGAGATTAGATCACATCCTTACATATAATATATCATGGTTGTGCTAACAAACTTATATGAGTGGCTTGACAAACTTATATCAAAACTTTTATCTAGTCCAACTAAGGTTCTCATGTCCCATATCATGAGGGTAGTGCCATGCTCAGTCTCTCTGAGCTCATTCATCTCTATGAGTATCTTACAACACAACTTTATCTTCCCTTTATTAACCTAGGGTTCTCGGATTACCTCATTGGTACTAGTGATAGCTCAAAGCTCTAGCCACATAAGCACAGACCAAAACATGCTAAGATATACTCTTCACAGGTCTCTAACCATACATCATCCTTACCCAAAACTCTCGTATATACACCACTAGATTCCTATGTGGGAAACCACCAACCCGAACACGAGACTTCTCAGAAATTAACATAGCTACCTCCTCCAGGGTCTTGGGCTCTCTCTTTCACCCAGATGGTAGGTTCTCATATTCATACTCACATATGTACACATAACCAACCTCTCTTTGTCTCTAGGGTTTGGTCCTCCCAAGGACATCTAGGGTTCAAGATAACTATAGGAATCATGCATAAAGCGACTCAACTCAATCACTCAGGAGTATTCTAGTTTAGGACATATCATATCACATATTTCTCGTATTTATCATATCATGGAGTTTAGGTTCTCTGACCTTCTCCCTATGGGTCTCGCTCTCTCTTGAGATAACCTCAAAACTGGTCCTAACACTAGAGGTCCTCCTTTGTAAAAGAGCTTGAGGCCCATGCTGACTCACAACCTTGTCTTAACTTAACTTATCTCATCTCATAAAAGAACTCATACTTGCGTCATCAAAACTTATCTCAAATCCTCAAACAGAACTTAGGTCCTCAAAGACAACATAAATCATTTTATTCATCTTATATCATCTATGTAAGACTTACATCATAGCATCAAAACTTATTTCATCTATTCCATCTATCACATATTCCAACAAGGCTCTAGACATCTAATCTAGAACTACTCTCTCTTCTAGACTGATGTCATCACTTTCACTTAAGTTGCATGACCACCTCCTACTCGTACATGTGTGGGGACACATTTTTTTAATACATATACATAATAAAATATTATATAGTTTTTCTTCGATAAAACAAGCGTCAGAGAAAACTATCGAGGTTCGATCTGTCTGGAATCAAAAACCAAATCCAGAAAATGAGTGTCCCACACATACAAGAGAGTCCAGTGTCATGAAAACTAGTGAAAAGGGTGAGAACATGGTGTAGACTAGTGTAGCTACTCTAGACAACGAGCGCCATATGTCTAGGGTTTCTCTTCCCTTGATGCACGTCATTTCCAAATAGTGTAATGCCCCATACCGCTGCACTACAAGGAAAGAACAACATCTAAGGACTTGCCATACAACAAGCACTAGTCTAGACTTAGTTCTCGGACATCTAGGTGCTAACCTAGAGGCTAGGTCAGATCTAGTCACTAAAAGATGACTAATCTAACCCTAATGATTATTATGTTCAAGGTTCTTTGGTTTTGAGTTGCATAATGAGCAAATGTCAGGCTTTACTATTGTTCATGCTCTGATACCACCTGTGACGTTCCCGGATTTTCTAAAACTTAATCTGATGTGCGACGTCCAAATTGAAACCCTCACCTCAGCGAGGATTGCAATTTAAACATCCCACACTAGGCTAAGAAGGAGAAAATCAGAGGAAGTCAAAAGGAAACACAGTAGCGCATGTACATGAACAATAATAAAACCATACACACATGTTCACCATTCAACATATAATTACAACATGAATTGTTACAACATTTGATATTATATATTGAGAAGCAAACTATAACATATACATGTACTACAACTAAACTACAGGATCTTAATAAAACAAGTCCACCTGTACATCATCTGCTGCACAACTCTCTCTATCCTAGATCTTCAAGAGCATAACCACAACCTAAACAAAAAGATTACATGCGGTACACGTTAGCACAATATTCAAGAATATTGTATTGAGTACGCCTATGTGTCTTTTATATACCTCTCATCATATCTTGGCAATAAGATAAAACTAATATACTTGGCAGTAACAGAAGAATATAAGAAAAGCGTATACTTGCACAAAGATATTCATTAATAAAAGAGAACACATCTTTTAAGCTTATTTTCCATTATATCTCAAGGCCTTTATGATCACTACCAAAGAGTTGGATCATATGCACATGGTGACCACTACCAAAGAGTTGGGTCCAAGCACACTACCAAGCAGTTGGTGCTTCCATATGTACAATGTCACCACTACCAAAGAGTTGGGTCACTTCCAAGCCCATTGCCAAAGAGTTTGTGCTTTCATATAATGGAACAAAAATATTATGTTTGATGTGTTCATAGCAGTAAGTATAGAAAACCAACCAACGTATAATACAAGAACAATCATTTCATCCAATACCATATGCCAAGTATTTTGGTATGCATATAACACAAGCATATTGTATAATAAGCCAAGTAAGAGGTAATGGCGTACCTTCCAAAGAGACATCCTAATCACATATCCTCATATCAACTATAACTTTGATAAACCTGATCAAGACAAGATCATATACTATCATCAGGTTCCCATCATCTCACATCTCATTTTAACCCTAATTATATCCATTAGAGTTTCCCTTATTTCTTTAGTATATTTCCATTATTACTTGCATTCTAGTCTTAGAATTATCGTACTGATGTGATTTTCCAGATTATTTACTCATTAATAGATAATCATATTTTCCATCATTATGTGAACCTATTAGGCTTGGTTACATGCATTAACCTAAATCAGGGTTTCAAACCATGTATTAAGGGTCAATCTCATATAACATGAATTTCGTGTACAAAACTGATCTAAGATCTACATATTATCTTTCAGTTACTGATATGAACTTATTCTGTAAATTTAACCATTTATTGAGCATGTACGTATTTATTACATTTTATTTAGGATTATTAGCCCTAATTATCCATATTAATCAAATTATATACTTTCGTGCATCAACATGACCATATCTGATATCATATGCATTGTAAACACGATTATAGACTTACTGACATTTTCCCATAATTTTATATCATCCTTTGATATTTATTATCCATGAACTAAGTATTACATATCTTACATGATATCAACTATATTAGTTACTCAAAACCCTAATATTATGCTTTCATTTTGTTCTACTCATTTTTCTGAGAATTTTGGTACCTGGTTTGTATTTTTCTGATGAACATGCTAATTTCTATGAATTATTGAAGAACTATGTAATTCTGGGATTTTCTTACCTTTTGGCCAATCGGATGGCGCCACGTGGTCCAAGGAAAGGCACGCTTCACTTGGTCTGGTTGCCTAGTTCAGCTTCAACCCGGTCGGTTCACGCCTGGTTTGGAGTTGGGCTTGGTTCTGGACCGCCCTCTCCTTTTCTTTCTCACGCGTTCACGCCCGACGCGGACGGCGTGTACTAGCAGCCGCTGCCGCAGGGTTGCCTCTTCTTGCGATTCCTCATGATCTCGGCGCTGGCTCACTGGTGTGAGATTCCACCCAACGTCACCGCCATGGAGTAGAGCTCCAGCAAGGGATCAGCTCCTCTGTCCTCCTCCTCGGTCCGCTCTAGTGCCCCTGTTGGCTGCCGCTTGTCAGCGCACGAGAGCGCCGCCTCCTGGGGGTCCTCCTCTCTTCTTCCCCGCACTCCTGCCAGGCCGCCGCCGCTGTGCGCGCCTCCTCCTCGCCTCCAAAGCTCTACCTGATTAAGCACACTGGCAACATTCGTAGCCGCAACAGGGGTCAAGGGGAGCGCTGCCACTTCCCAAGCACCGCCGTGCTGACCACCAGGCCTCGACACCGGTGAAGTCCTTGCCCACCGCCGTCTCTGCACCCTCTACTGCACCTCTGATCTCTTAGGGTTGCTGCTGGTCGCTCTTGCTTGCAGTTCAAGGAGGTCACCGCCGTGGGGCTTCACTGGTCTACTGCTCCATGCAGGGCGTGAGCGTTGCCGAGTCAGGTTCCAACAAGCCACCCACTGACTTGAGGTGCTCCACATCCTTCCTTTGTGCAAGCGTGCTCCTCCGTCGAGCTCTCCTCTCTTCAGACCTCTAGTCTTTGGCGTGCAATCGACCGCCAGAGTCTCCCATCCTTCTTGTTCCTTCCTAGTGTCTTTAGAGTGCTCGGGTGAGGGTCGACCAGTTCCTCTCCGCGTGGCAAGACTATTCAATCCTTGCGTGGGTTTTCCTTCTCTCCCACGATGGGTGATCTTGGTAATGTGGAGCATGATGCCTTGCAAGTACTCCCACATCCCCGTTTTAGACTAAAGGTAGGGTAAGGGTTCTGCTCCATTGGATATGGCCATTCAAAGGGTGTGATGATGCCACATACCCAATCTGTGGCTATGCATCAACTGCGCAGATTCAGGACAGTTCTACCCACGCGACTTGACTACTCATGGACAACATAGGCTATAAGGATATAAGACTTCGATACATTGTACTTGGAATGAATATTATTCACTATATTCGTGCCTAAAAACCCCATTGAGGAACATTGAAATATTATGAAACTTTAACCACGACTTTAATACAACTCAAGGTACTTCCTATCCAAATTTGGTGCCAAAATAATTCGTTAGACCTATCCAAAATATACCTCAACATGGCATTAAAAAAAATAGATCTTAGTCACAAAGTCAACATCAATCAACACTCAAGTTACCAAAAAAATACTTGAAACTTCTCAAAACAACCCAAGATGCATGAATCCACTTATGTCATTAGACATCTAAGGATTCTAAAAGTCCACTCCATCAAATCCTACACACCTTAAAAAGAAATTCCATACTCGGAATTAAGCCAGAAAACCCACTTCGTCACATCATATACATCTTAAAAGAACTTTCGTCCTCGAAAGTAAACCATACTCATACTTCCAGGGAAAAACCTTATCTTGCCTTCATCCACGTGTAGGCACTATTCTATGTGCATCATTCCCAGAAACAAAGCTCCATATATTGTATCTATTTAATTAGGGATCTCACATCATGTTACCATGTTCTAAAGAAGTTAACTAAAAAGAACTGATTATATCAAGGTGTCATCAACATTTTATTGAGCTAGTTATTAGAACATGTTCAACATTAACATATGCCTTTTAGGAAGGAGTTAACTATAATTAACCCGCATTATCCATCTAGTTTATATCAAGGTGTTATAATCGTTATGTTGTGCTAGCTGTCAAACTATATTTTCCATCTTTGTTAAGTACTAAGATTAACACCTCGTGTAACATGTTTCATTCATATGATCTTATTTCATTACTCATAATAAATTGCAACATTTACTAGTATTTCATCACAAGATTACCAACACTGTCACATTATCAACATTATTCATGTATATAGTTTACCATTTATCAATAAAGATCTATTAAACCATTACTACATTTTCATCGTATCATGTCTACATATCACATCTTGAGATTAGATCACATCCTTACATATAATATATCATGGTTGTGCTAACAAACTTATATGAGTGGCTTGACAAACTTATATCAAAACTTTTATCTAGTCCAACTAAGGTTCTCATGTCCCATATCATGAGGGTAGTGCCATGCTCAGTCTCTCTGAGCTCATTCATCTCTATGAGTATCTTACAACACAACTTTATCTTCCCTTTATTAACCTAGGGTTCTCGAATTACCTCATTGGTACTAGTGATAGGTCAAAGCTCTAGCCACATAAGCACAGACCAAAACATGCTAAGATATACTCTTCACAGGTCTCTAACCAGACATCATCCTTACCCAAAACTCTCGTATATACACCACTAGATTCCTATGTGGGAAACCACCAACCCGAACACGAGACTTCTCAGAAATTAACATAGCTACCTCCTCCAGGGTCTTGGGCTCTCTCTTTCACCCAGATGGTAGGTTCTCATATTCATACTCACATATGTACACATAACCAACCTCTCTTTGTCTCTAGGGTTTGGTCCTCCCAAGGACATCTAGGGTTCAAGATAACTATAGGAATCATGCATAAAGCGACTCAACTCAATCACTCAGGAGTATTCTAGTTTAGGACATATCATATCACATATTTCTCGTATTTATCATATCATGGAGTTTAGGTTCTCTGACCTTCTCCCTATGGGTCTCGCTCTCTCTTGAGATAACCTCAAAACTGGTCCTAACACTAGAGGTCCTCCTTTGTAAAAGAGCTTGAGGCCCATGCTGACTCACAACCTTGTCTTAACTTAACTTATCTCATCTCATAAAAGAACTCATACTTGCGTCATCAAAACTTATCTCAAATCCTCAAACAGAACTTAGGTCCTCAAAGACAACATAAATCATTTTATTCATCTTATATCATCTATGTAAGACTTACATCATAGCATCAAAACTTATTTCATCTATTCCATCTATCACATATTCCAACAAGGCTCTAGACATCTAATCTAGAACTACTCTCTCTTCTAGACTGATGTCATCACTTTCACTTAAGTTGCATGACCACCTCCTACTCGTACATGTGTGGGGACACATTTTTTTAATACATATACATAATAAAATATTATATAGTTTTTCTTCGATAAAACAAGCGTCAGAGAAAACTATCGAGGTTCGATCTGTTTGGAATCAAAAACCAAATCCAGAAAATGAGTGTCCCACACATACAAGAGAGTCCAGTGTCATGAAAACTAGTGAAAAGGGTGAGAACATGGTGTAGACTAGTGTAGCTACTCTAGACAACGAGCGCCATATGTCTAGGGTTTCTCTTCCCTTGATGCACGTCATTTCCAAATAGTGCAACGTCCCATACCGTTGCACTACAAGGAAAGAACGACATCTAAGGACTTGCCATACAACAAGAACTAGTCTAGACTTAGTTCTCGAACATCTTGGTTCTAACCTAGAGGCTAGGTCAGATCTAGTCACTAAGAGATGACTAATCTAACCCTAATGATTATTATGTTCAAGGTTCTTTGGTTTTGAGTTTCATAATGAGCAAATGTCAGGCTTTACTATTGTTCATGCTCTGATACCACCTGTGACGTCCCCGGATTTTCTAAAATTTAATCTGATGTGCGACGTCCAAATTGAAACCCTCACCTCAGCGAGGATCGCAATTTAAACATCCCACACTAGGCTAAGAAGGAGAAAATTAGAGGAAGTCAAAAGGAAACACAATAGCACATGTACATGAACAATAATAAAACCATACACACATGTTCACCATTCAACATATAATTAGAACATGAATTGTTACAACATTTGATATTACATATTGAGCAGCAAACTATAACATATACATGTACTACAACTAAACTACATGATCTTAAGACAACAGGTCCACCTGTACATCAGCTCGCTACACAACTCTCTCTATCCTGGATCTTCAAGAGCATAACCACAACCTAAACAAAAAGATTATCTGCGGTACATGTCAGCACAATATTCAAGAATATTGTACTGAGTACGCCTACGTGTCTTTTATATACCTCTCATCATATCTTGGCAATAAGATAAAACTAATATACTTGGCAGTAACAGAAGAATATAAGAAAAGCGTATACTTGCACAAAGATATTCATTAATAAAAGAGAACACATATTTTAAGCTTATTTTCCATTATATCTCAAGGCCTTTATGATCACTACCAAAGAGTTGGATCATATGCACACGGTGACCACTACCAAAGAGTTGGGTCCAAGCACACTACCAAAGAGTTGGTGCTTCCATATGTATAATGTGACCACTACCAAAGAGTTCGGTCACTTCCAAGCACACTGCCAAAGAGTTGGTGCTTTCATATAATGGAACAGAGATATTATGTTTGATGTGTTCATAGAAGTAACCATAGAAAACCAACCAACGTATTATACAAGAACAATCATTTCATCCAATACCATATGCCAAGTATTTTACTATGCATATAACACAAGCATATTGTATAATAAGCCAAGTAAGAGGTAATGGCGTACCTTCCAAAGAGACATCCTAATCACATATCCTCATATCAACTATAACTTTGATAAACCTGATCAAGACAAGATCATATACTATTATCAGGTTCCCATCATCTCACATCTCATTTTAACCCTAATTATATCCATTAGGGTTTCCCTTATTTCTTTAGTATATTTCCATTATTACTTGCATTCTAGTCTTAGAATTATCATACTGATGTCATTTTCCAGATTATTTACTCATTAACTGATAATCATATTTTCCATCATTATGTGAACCTATTAGGCTTAGGTTACATGCATTAACCTAAATCAGGGTTTCATACTATGTATTAAGGGTCAATCTCAGATAACATGAATTTTGTGTAAACAACTGATCTCAGATCTACATATTATCTTTTAGTTACTGATATGAACTTATTCTATAAATTTAACCATTTATTGAGCATGTACGTATTTATTACATTTTATTTAGGATTATTAGCCCTAATTAGCCATATTAATCAAATTATATACTTTCGTGCATCAACATGACCATATCTGATATCATATGCATTATAAACACGATTATAGACTTACTGACATTTTCCCATAATTTTATATCATCCTTTGATATTTATTATCCATGAATTAAGTATTACATATCTTGCATGATATCAACTATATTAGTTACTCAAAACCCTGATATTATGCTTTCATTGTGTTCTACTCATTTTTCTAAGAATTTTGGTACCTGGTTTGTATTTTTCTGATGAACAGGCTAATTTCTATGAATTATTGAAGAACTATGTAATTTTGGGATTTTCTTACCTTTTGGCCAATCGGATGGCGCCACGTGGTCCAACGAAAGGCACGGTTCACTTGGTCTGTCCGCCTAGTTCAGCTTCAACCCAGTCGGTTCACGCCTGGTCTAGAGTTGGGCTTGGTTCTGGACCGCCCTCTCCTTTTCTTTCTCACGCGTTCACGCCCGACGCGGACGACGTGTACTAGCAGCCGCCGGGTTACCTCTTCTTGCGATTCCTCGCGATCTCGGTGCTGGCTCGCTGGCGTGAGATTCCGCCCAACGTCGCCGCCATGGAGCAGAGCTCCAACAAGGGATCGGCTCCTCTATCCTCCTCCTCGGTCCGCTCTATTGCCCCTGTTGGCTGCCACTTGTCAGCGCACGAGAGCGCCGCCTCCTGGGGGTCCTCCTCTCTTCTTCCCCGTACTCCTGCCAGGCCGCCGCCACTGTGCGTGCCTCCTCCTCGCCTCCAAAGCTCTACCTGAGTCGGCACACTGACAACATTCGTAGCCGCAACGGGGGTCAAGGGGAGCGCTGCCTCTTCCCAAGCACCGCCGTGCTGACCACCAGGCCTCGACGCCGGTGAAGTCCTTGCCCACCGCCTTCTCTGCACCCTCTACTGCACCTCCGATCTCTTAGGGTTGCTGCCGGTCGCTCTTGCTTGCAGTTCAAGGAGGTTGCCGCCATGGGGCTTCGCTGGTCTGCTGCTCCACGCAGGGCGTGAGCGTTGCCAAGTCAGGTTCCAACGAGCCACCCACTGACTTGAGGTGCTCCACATCCTTCCTTTGTGCAAGCGTGCTCCTCCGTCGAGCTCTCCTCTCTTCAGACCTCTAGTATTTGGCGTGCAATCGACCTCCAGAGTCTCCCATCCTTCTTGATCCTGCCTACTGTCTTTAGAGTGCTCGGGTGAGGGTCGACCAGTTCCCCTCCCCGTGGCAAGACTATTCAATCCCTGTGTGGGTTTTCCTTCTTTCCCACAATGGGTGATCGTGGTAATGTGGAGCGTGATGCCTTGCAAGTACTCCCACGTCCCCGTTTCAGACTGAAGGTAGGGTAAGGGTTCTGCTCCATTAGATCTGGCCATTCAAAGGGCGTGATGATGCCACATACCCAATCTGTGGCTATGCATCAACTATGCAGATGCAGGACAGTTCTACCCACGCGACTTGACTACTCATGGACAACATAGGCTATAAGGATATAAGACTTCGATACATTGTACTTGGAATGAATATTATTCACTATATTCGTGCCTAAAAACCCCATTTAGGAACATTGAAATATTATGAAACTTTAACCACAACTTTAATACAACTCAAGGTACTTCCTATGCAAATTTGGTGCAAAATCATTCGTTTGACCTATCCAAAGTATACCTCAACATGGCATAAAAAAATAGATCTTAGTCACAAAGTCAACATCAATCAACACTCAAGTGACCAAAAAAATACTTGAAACTTCTCAAAACAACCCAAGATGCATGAATCCACTTATGTCATTGGACATCTAAGGATTCTAAAAGTCCACTCCATCACATCCTACACACCTTAAAAAGAAATTCCATCCTCGGAATTAAGCCAAAAAACCCACTTCGTCACATTAATGGAGGAAGGAAGCCTCCACGACAACCTAGGAGGGATTGGAAGAGCAAACTCATGCTCCTATCTTCAAGCACTCCATCCATAGGTCTGTAGACTGCTGCAAACGTAGTAGCAAATGTGGCCCATTTCTCCCTCGAGATTGGCCATGATGGTCATGACCTGGGGGTGCCTTGAGTGCGCCAAGGTTCTACGGGGCTGGGGCGGCCATGGGCGGCGACCCTCGAGCCTTAGGGCAGGAGGAGGAAGGATGGCGGATGGTTGCACTTGGGCATCAAGTTGCAAATCGACCATGCTCCGACCAACTGCTCTAGGCAAGATCTAGGCGACACCCCAAGGGCGGCGGAGGGAGACGAAGCCAAAGGAGGAGTTGGCAACAACCATCGGGGGCCATGGAGGAAAGAGGATGCGGCCGCAACCTGCTACAGGTCGGCCGTTCTGCTAGGGTACGCAAGGTTGCATGAGAAAGCTTGACGTTCGACAATTCTGCCCTCTGTGAGCTACATCATTGATCGACTTAAGGAAGGTCAAAATGGACATTTTGTCATGTTTCCCATTAGGCAAGCAACGTTGCATGGAGCGGGGTGACGTGGCGCTCCTGGATTGGCTCAAGTAAGTCTAATTTGCAAAACTCATATCTAATAAACTGTATCTTGGATAAATATAAGTAATATATGAATTTTGATTAGGCAAATGAGAGAAATCCAATAAAAATGATATTAAAGATTGATTCCGTTCCTAATTACAAGAGTAAAATAAGTTGATGAAAAGTGCATTAAAGTTAAGTTAAAAACCCTAGTTGTGATTAAAGGATGAATCTAGTATGCTTAATGGGTTAATTGAAGTATTAATAACATGTTGAATGATAATGTTAGATTCGAACCTGATTTGGATGTAAAATTGCATGATTTAGGGTTTTTACCCCATATGAGAATGATTAAGCAGTTAGAAACCCTAATTTAGGGTAAAAGAGGATACGATTATATATAATTGGAAAGATGTGAAAATACATTGTTAAATGATGATTATAATCTATTTTGAGTAAAAAAAGTCCTTAATTCTGGATAAATACTCAAAATGTAGTAGTTAGGATTTTCTCATAAATAAAAGGTAGAATTATGGCAAATCGAGTTCATATGTGATTAGACCATAATGAACTTTGAATTGATGATAAATGTGTATAATGGTTTTGTCATGGATTAAAAGGATAAAAACAGTAGCTTTAATGTAAAAGAGGCTTGATGAACTTAATTAATGGTTAACGGTGCCTTTAATCCAAAAATAGGGTTATATGTTGTTAAGATAACCTTAATATTGACGAATAGGTGAGATAATTAGGGTTTATGAGTAATGATATAAAATTAGGGTTTAGAATAATAAAAGATGAAGTGAAACCCTAGTTGCAAAATGAAACCCTAAAATGGATACAAAAACCTTAGGAAGCGATTTCAAGTTGAATAGAAAGAATCTTGATAAAATGTGTAGTAAATAGAGTACATGTGTTTTTCAGGGTTCTTGATGATATGATTGAATTACTTGCTTGGATTGCTTTCTTGGTTAGAATTGATATTAGCTTGAGAAATCTACTGAACATGTATGTGGTTACGCTTATGAATAATCGCTTTAGTTTCATGAAGATTTCCGAATGATTTTATCAGTTGCTTGAAAATAACTGTTGGATGCTTTTTATTTCATTCAACTATAAAGTGAATATGATTATCACCATGATTATATATATATATAACTGGATTAGATCCGAATCCATCTCTGTGGCTTGTAAAGGCTAAAAAGGGGTAACCTAGAGTAAGGTCTAGGTTATCGTGGGTTGCAAACTGGGCTACCAAATGTAGTGCCATGAGACCCTTTAGCATTCCATGAGTTAAGGAGTGGGCTACTTACGGGTAGTGCCATGTGACTCAACCCTAGAAACTGGTTCACCTATAGGTGGGACCATGAGGGGTTTAATGGGGATCTACTATAAGGAAAGTAGCATCCAGGTCCACTACAGAGACAACACAGAGGATAGGGAATGCATGGATCACGCAGTTATATTTAAAACGTAAAATTGTTTGCTAAATGGTAATTGGCTGCAATACATTGTTACGAATAATTGCACAATTATTGTTTCCTCCACATACTAGCTTCGGCTGACCGACGTTTTGTTTGTCGGCGTTTTAGGTACAAACCAAAAGGACAAATAGGAAATCAGCATATTGTGAAATACATGAATTAAATACAAGGAGGATTAGTTAGAGAAGAATTCTTTCATGGATAGAAGTTTAGAATCCAACATTCAAAAAGGTACGAAAAAGTTTATTTTTCTTATAGATTTCCAGTTTAGTCTGTTAAAATTTAATAATTGTTCTTGGTTAATTATCGAACCTTTGATCCAGAAATTATGTATGCGGCTTCGACCTCTCGGTCTCCCTTAATTGGGGCTTACCGAAAGGTGGGGTCGTAACATAGGACACATTCAAAATGTGACATATTGCAATGTAACCCCTCATCTTGGGTAAATTTCACTTTTAACTCAGACTATAATATAATGCATACATAGTTTGCAAATAAGCTCAAATTTGAAAATAAACTTCACAAAGACCCTTAATTTCTTTTCAAAATATTAGATTAAGTTTATAATTAACTTGCTTAAGCAAAACTTCTTGGGTTAAGCCATAACGTAGGTCAGGGATCTTAAAATCAAGGTCGAGAAAAAAACTCCTAGAGAAGGTGTCTCGATCAAGATACATCCACATGGGTCAAGACAAGGGTCACCACCTTCAACAAGGTACACATGGTTGAAACCAAGCAAACACTAGAGACCCTAATCACAACTATGGGTGCCATTATTCAACCAAGGCCCAACCACGGCTCTGCAAAGCACCAAACTCTCTCTCATGAAGCCAAGAGAGAGAAGGAAGACTCTGAAGGTGGAAAATTGCAAGATAGCCCCCACAAATAGGTAATTTGCATTTTGACCCAAAATAAGCACATAAAGCACCAACAATATCCAAACAAGCTCAAACTAGAAACTTAAGCTCTCTACAAGCTCTAAGAACATCTAAAAGGATTATAAAAAGGTTCTAAGAGCTTAATAAAGCCGATAAAAATAGGATCAGGACAAAACCTAGCTCAGGGATCTTACATCACCCATCCAGTACTACTCCAAGCTGAGCACACTTAACTATAGAGTTATTTAGAGATGGACTCCCTGAAAAGGAGGTGCACCTTGGTGATATGGGTAGTCAAATCATTCCTTTTAATATCATTTTATTTAGAGACTCAAATCCTAGGATGTTACAATCTCCCCCACTTAGACTCTTGATGTCCTTGTCAAGGATCAACTATGTGGCCTCATAATCTATCCCCATTTCAATGCAGACCTAAATGGCCCATGTACACCCAGATCCTGACCTCAACTACTATTATAAGGGTGGATTCATCAACTAGGATAGCCCTATCCAACATGCTGAGACTGCATGGCTCAATGATTGACATGTTATGCCCATGTGAGCCCCACCTACTGTAGGGGATCTGGCTCTGATACCATTTCTAAAGAGTGGGACCCGATAGTGGGTGGGGCCCACATGGGCATAACATGCCAGTGTTCGAGTTGTGTGGTCTGGGAATGTTGGAAAGGGATATCCTAGTTAATGGAGCCACCCTTGTGCTGGTAATCCTGGTTAGGAGCTGGGTATACACCTGTCACACCCCGATCTCGCATTACCCACTAATCACGAGATTAGGGCGCGACAGAGGGATTACACACTAGCCAAACCACTCATGACTTTTAAAACATTTTAAAGACATTAATAGGATAATCTGATTCATGCTGCAAAATGAAACTAAACAAACTGCGGAAGCATTTTTATTAAATTGACTAGAAATATACAGAAAGTCTACAACATATTATATTGTTCGACATAAAATAAAGCATAACAGTTAATTTACATCTTTGTACACATTCTCTCTCACCCACACCATGTCCCAAAGATCGAGGGGAAAGGACTAAGAGACCTCTAACTACTAACTACGTATACCTTCTACAGACTAAGCGTTAGGATGAAAAGATCCTTCCGATTCCTGTTGCTGATGTTGACCTGAAAATGTTTGAGTAGAGGGATGAGCCTACTCGCTCAGTGAATAGCATTTCATTTATCTATCACTAAACAACTCATCAGGTTTATAAAATTGAAATAAACATAATTACAGTACAAGCAGGGCAGTTCTAATGACATAGCAGATTACAGAATATAATCGCATTTCTATGCAACAACAGATAATTTAAACCAATAAACAGATATAATGAATTGGCACAAAAGTTCGGATATATTAATTTACTGTTACCCTATATGATTACATATTTATATTATTATGCCCCAAACATATGCAGCGCACTCTGCATATGAAGATCTGTAGCGAACTACGATCCCACCGTACAAGACTTAGCGACACACCCGGGAAATGCTAAGTCTGACTTCCCGTCCTGGTCTGCACAGGACTCTCAGGCTCTCAAGGGCCTCAGGTACTCAAGGGCTTCACAGCACTCTCAGGCTCTCAAGGGCCTCACTGCAGTTCCTAGGCACTCAAGGGCCTCACTGCTCTAACTCTGAGTGCTCTAGACTCCTCCCGCAACCTGTAGTGCACAGTCGGAGGGTCTGGGTTACCACCGTGACACACACACGGATTATTGTTGAATAACCCCTATATTACTCCAGTGCCACCGTGACACACGCACGGATTATTGTTGAACACTGGTCGCCGACCATCTAGACTCAGGGCTAGATCGGTCGTTTCACCCTAAAGGTACAGACCCCACAATGGGGTTCTAACATATAAACATTTAAACAGGAAAATCACATTTACTGATTTCATATCAGATCACAATACACTGTCATTCTAAACTGATAGAGCAATATATTTTAAATCATTGTAATTTCTGAGAAATTCTCATACCATGCATTCAGACAAATTAGAAATGCATAAATAACCCAACTTATTTCAATTTGGCACATACATAGCGAATTTACGCAATTGAACATCTTATTGCACAAATTAAAGAAATTTACTTCACATATGAGAATCATACTCAACAATTATCAATTCTCTAAAATTCTCGAAAAACGTGCACATTAACCCAAATCCTGGTTTGTGCATCACTTAACTCAATTAAGAGTTAATTACATATCACAACACAATTTAATAACAATACTTGAGAATTTCTGGTAATATTTCAGAGAAATGTGCCATTTCATGTAAATATCAATTTACACATATTAACGTCAAAAGATATATGCAATTAGGGTTTTCTTGCATGTTTTTATTTATTCATATCAACTTTGAAATCGTACATCTAATAATTTATCAGAAATCTTCATTATCTGGGTTCATACCCAAATCATACCATTTTCAGACATGAATTTCTAATTTCAACATTCAAATGAGCAATTTAGGTTCCAATGAACCATATAAATCTACTGATTCAATCCGTACTGTTCAAATGCTAAATTTAATCATATAACAGTGTCTAGAAGAAGTTTATGAAATAAAAAGGTCAGGCAACGCCAAACGCTGCCCGACGCCTGATAGCGCCTGTTATCAGCGTAATTTGCGCACAAAACAGAAAATATTCAAACGCCTGAGTTTATTAATGATAAATAAATGAAATCCTACTCACAATGATTTGGTCTATCCGGATTCATCCGGGGATGCGTTCAGGGTATGATTCCGGGCAATTTCGGATCGTCTTCAACCTTGGCATTTTCACTGTTCACGGTTGTTTTGCTTCACGTACAACAGGTTGAAGAGAACTTCTTCGTTCTTGATGTGGGATACATCTGCGACTGCGGTTTTTTGCTCCAACCATCTTGGCCAAGCTCAGAGCTGCAGTATCCTAGAGCTTTACACACCATGGACGGCCAAGGTAGCTGCTGCCGCAGCACCTTGCTGGCTGCAAGTCAGCCGCTTGGCCAAGGAGGTAGGTTGCAGGCTAGGGAGGGAGGACATGGAAGTGTTGCTTGCTATTTCGAGGTGCTTCGGAACCTTAGGAACCAACGACTGCCCCACCCTTCCTCCTTTCTTGCTCAATCAAGCCATGGATGCTGCTGCTACTTCTACTCATAGCTGAATCTTCTACTTTGGGCGCCGCCCCTAAATGGTTGGATGGGCTGCGGCTGGTTGCTTGAACTCCAAGGCCGAAGTCGGGCGGCGGCCTGGTGCTGCTAGCTCGCCCAAAGTGGCCCCTTGGCCGACGCCTTGCAGCTGGCCACGGCTGCTGCTTGGCTGGTCGACGTCCTGCTGGTTGCAGGTTGGGCTCCTTCTAGGGCGGGTGGCTAGGGAGAGGCTGGGGAGGAAGAAGAAGAAAGGAAGTAGAAGAAGAATCTGGCGCCATTCAGTCGAGGCCAAGGGAGCCAAGGGACCAACCCTAGCTCGCCCCCTTTTTCCTCTGCTAATCGCACCTCTCCTGAGCACCGCTCTATCGGTTGCTGCTCCATCGGGGAAGGAGGAGGATAAGCGTGAAAGGGAAAAATCAAGTAAAGGAAAAAGGTTAATAAAGGGCTAAAAGAAAACTGGAAAAATTGCTAAGCTAACCCTAGTTTTTAGAAGATGGTATAACTTTCACCTCAGATATCCGATTGAGGTGATTCTTTTTGCAAAATGTCAAGCATGAAATCCTCTATACCCTCAAGGCATGAAATCATGCTAATTAGACTATTTCACTGGATTAAAACTCTAATTGCATTTGCGATCACTTAACTTAATCGTCTTAATTATGCCCTAATTGCATCTTATATATTTAATGTAGCTTAATCAACTTGATGATGCATTAACCACCACATGAGCACTTAACCTATCTCAATTACTTAATTACGCACTAATCATTGTACCTACTTGTTAATCACAGAGTGGGTCATAACAATCTCCCTCCCTTATAAGAATTTCGTCCCGAAATTCCTAAAAAGAAAAGGAAAGTTGTTACGCATTTCAGACTCAAGCTCTCACATGGCTTCCTCTAGGTTATGGTTCCTTCACTAATGGTATATCATGATTCTTGAGCTTCTTGATCCACCGATCAATTATCTAAACTGGTCCCTCAACATAGGACACATCTGATCTGAACTGTGCAGGTTCTGGGTCCACTATCTCCTCTGGACCAGGGTAACACTTCTTCAACATCGATACATGGAACACGTCATGTGAATTAAGCAACTCGAATGGCAAATCCAACTTATGGGCTACAGGTCCAATCCTCTCAATGATGGGATATAGGCCCATAAACCTAGGAGTTAGTTTACCTGACTTACCAACCCTCATACTCCTTTCCATGGTGAAATTTTCAAATACACTTCATCACCAACCTCCAACTCAAGAGGTCAACGCCTCTTCTCAGCATAGCTCTTCTGCCTGTCCTATGTATCTTTCAACTGCTCCCTGCATGTCCTCAAGAGTCTTAAATGGTCCTCTCAGTCTGACCATCTGTCTGTGGTGAAAAGGTTGTACTGAATCTTAACTTTGTGCCCGAAGCACGATGCAACTGTTTTCCAAAACCTAGATGTGAACCTAGGATCTTTATCTGATATATTTGAAACTGGGATACCATGCAACCTGAGTATCTCATCCATAAATATTTTAACCAACTTTGGGACATCAAAGGTTGACATAATATGAAGATTGTGAGCAGACTTAATTAGTCTATCCACCATCACTCATATCGAGTCACAACCTCTAGGTGTCCTGGGAAACCCTATCACAAAATATATTGTGATATGTTCCCATTTCTATTCTGGTATAAGAAAAGATTACAAAGTACCTGTAGGTTTCTGGTGCTCAATCTTAACCTACTGACAGACCCTGCACCTAGCCATGTACTTATCTACATCCTTTTCATACCATGCCACCAATACAACTTCTTGAGATTCATGTACATCTTAGTGTTACCTGGATGCATGGCATACATCGATGCACGTGCCTCCTCAAGAATCTGTTCTTTCAAATCACTGTCTCGAGGTACACAACATATCATGCTAATACAACACACCATCATCTAAAAATCTAAACTTTGGTCTTTACCCCTATTTCTAAGTTCAACTTCCGCATTTCTACTAGCATGTCTCTCTTGAAACATGCCATAGAGAACGCATCAGTTGTTGAACTTAACTTTCTGCTGAGGGCATCAACTACCACATTCGCCTTCCCAAGGTGACAATCTATCGTCACATCATAAAGATAGTAATGCTGTGTCATAAGAGCATGAACTACAAGAACTAACTTCAGATCATGTATCGCGTAGTACTCCTCATTCTATGCTACTACTTATTGTTACATTTCAAATTTATATCTTACTCTTTTCTCCAAGTTATTTTCATATTGTGTATTTACCTTCCAGATTAGCTAACTTTAAACCCTGGATTTTATTAGTGCTAGGTTACCTTTCATAGTGCAAATCGTATGATCTTGTTTTATAAAGATACTAGTATTCAAGGTCAAATCACTAGCGACATCCCTTGAACTACTTCAACTCTAAACATTCTAGGGTTTGGTCCGTATCAGCAACATAGCATTATTGTGGTGTGACTTTGCTTCCTTAGTTTGAAATCAAACTTTAGATCTCATAAGTTCATCCATCTACTTGTAATGAATACAACAGATATGAATAATCATCAATGAACTATAGATATATAACAGAAATGTAACATCAACCAAGTTCTCTAGCATAACTTATTAACACAAATGCTACAAATCAACATGATATGTGTTACCCAAGCATCACACATGGCTCACAGGGCCATTCATATCTTGTCACCTCTCACTAGGCAACAACTTATTCACATGGCTCACAAGGCCATTCACATCTTGTCACCTCTCACTAGGCAACAACTTATTCACATGGCTCATAAAATCCGTACACATTATTACTTTTATTAAGCAACAACAACATCAACACACAAAAAAACCAATCAATCATTTATTATATAAATGTCACAGCCCAAACTTGGCTATATTCATCATTTCATCATACTTGCATGGTTATTAGGCATGATAACAGTCATACAAGATATTTATCACATCATGTGATACAGTAGTAATACCATCATTCCTTAACCAGGAATTAGGGTTCACTATCAAACAGGGCTTATCGTTCCCTTTTCCCCGAATTAGGGTTAGGGTTCATTAATTCAGACCCTCTTGAGTTAACCAACTTTATCTTGTATAAAGGTATTTCCCCTCTTAATGCATTCCATCACAGAATACTCACCCTAAGCATATAATGCATAGGCCACACATTAGAATTGTCTAGCTATCTCACATGATATGGACTTATCTTAGTTTAAGGCATAACTTTATTATAAAGTTGCCTATAAACAATCGCAATGATACACCCTCAACTAGGGTTTCACAAGGATACACCCTCAACCAGGGTTCACAATGAGACACCCTCCACTAGGGTTTACTAATCATGTATTTGGATCCATGCATTTGTTATGCATTAATGATTAGTACCATTAAGGGTATTTCTCACCTAGTCATTAAATTTAATCTGAACCTTATTGTGTTCCTTTATTTCTAATTAAGGATTGCTCATATGAGGTTCCAACATTGGGCCTCTGATATCATTTCCAGCAAATTCTTAGCTGTTCAAATCTTTCTTTTACATCTCAACGTCTTAGTGTATGTACATTCTTACTATGATGTGAGTCTAAATTATCCAGAGTCTACTCTTATTATACTGTTAATAGGAGTCATTAGATCTCAGTAACGCATCCTGCCAGCCGGACCAGGCCGAACCTGTAGTCCTGAAGCCAAGAGCTACTCGAGATTAATCAACCCCTATTAATATTAAACATGTGGAAAGAATATCCACTTAGGGCAAACTCATTTAAACATAATTTCGGGTCTACTTTAATACAAAGAAAACAAACATTAAACTTTTCACTTCATGACACAACAATATAAAAGAACCATATTTACTTTACAAACTGAAAATTCTAATTTCATGCATATAAAAGCATTTCTAGTGATTTCCAATCAAATAAGCAAAATCAAGTAAGAGTTATATCGCTTCCTATATGTAATCTCTTATTCCTACATTAATTTCTTATCTCATAACCCTAAGATTTCTAGGGTTTCTCTGTAGCCTATCCTTCCTCCGCATACCTGGCCAGGGCATCCAGAGAAGAATAGACAGAGTAGCTTGATACTGGTCAATCTAAGTATTCAGACACCTGGCCAGGGTATCTAAACACTCAGACCTTCCAGAGCTAAAACTCATCATTTATTATTCGCCTCACTTATAACTTTATCTTTTGACCTTAATGATTCTTAATGATTCAACTTAAGCTCTTTACTTGGTTCTCGTGACCACATCCTCTTCCTGCCATCTGTAATAGTATAACAGAACACTTCCTGTTAGAAAATTACAGACAGAAGAAAAACTCTTAAACCTTAATCCTATTGGTCTCTTATCGTCCCCTGACCTTGACTTTGAGTATTCATATACTCAACCTATGCTCTGATACCAAGATGTCTCACCCCGATCTTGCATTACCCACTAATCACGAGATTAGGGCGCGACGGAGGGATTACACACTAGCCAAACCACTCATGACTTTTAAAACATTTTAAAGACATTAATAGGATAATCTGATTTATGCTGTAAAATGAAACTAAACAAACTGCGGAAGCATTTTTATTAAACTGACTAGCAATATACAGAAAGTCTACAACATATTACATTGTTCGACGTAAAATAAAGCATAACAGTTTATTTACATCTTTTTACACATTCTCTCTCACCCACACCATGTCCCAAAGATCGAGGGGAAAGGACTAAGAGACCTCTAACTACTAACTACGTATACCTTCTACAGACTAAGCGTTAGGATGACAAGATCCTTCCGATTCCTGTTGCTGATGTTGACCTGAAAATGTTTGAGTAGAGGGATGAGCCTACTCGCTCAGTGAATAGCATTTCATTTATCTATCACTAAACAACTCATCAGGTTTATAAAATTGAAATAAACATAATTACAGTACAAGCAGGGTAGTTCTAATGACATAGCAGATTACAGAATATAATCGCATTTCTATGCAACAACAGATAATTTAAACCAATAAACAGATATAATGAATTGGCACAAAAGTTCGGATATATTAATTTAAGGTGACCCTATATGATTACATATTTATATTATTATGCCCCAAACATATGCAGCTCACTCTGCATATGAAGATCTGTAGCAAACTACGGTCCCACCATACAAGACTTAGCGACACACCTGGGAAATGCTAAGTCTGACTTCCCATCCTGGTCTGCACAGGACTCTCAGGCGATCAAGGGCCTCAGGCACTCAAGGGCCTCACAGCACTCTCAGGCTCTCAAGGGCCTCACTGCAGTTCCTAGGCACTCAAGGGCCTCACTGCTCTAACTCTGAGTGCTCTAGACTCCTCCCACAACCTGTAGTGCACAGTCGGAGGGTCTGGGTTACCACCGTGACACACACACGAATTATTGTTGAATAACCCCTATATTACTCCAGTGCCACCGTGACACACGCACGGATTATTGTTGAACACTGGTCGCCGACCATCTACACTCAGGGCTAGATCGGTCGTTTCACCCCAAAGGTACAGACCGCACAATGGGGTTCTACGGTGTTGGGGCACCTAAGTCTATTAACTGATTAACATATAAACATTTAAACAGGAAAATCACATTTACTGAGTTCATATCAGATCACAATACACTGTCATTCTAAGCTGACAGAGCAATATATTTTAAATCATTGTAATTTCTGAGAAATTCTCATACCATGCATTCAGACAAATTAGAAATGCATAAATAACCCAACTTATTTCAATTTGGCACATACATAGCGAATTTACGCAATTGAACATCTTATTGCACAAATTAAAGAAATTTACTTCACATATGAGAATCATACTCAACAATTATCAATTCTCTAAAATTCTCGAAAAACGTGCACATTAACCCAAATCCTGGTTTGTGCATCACTTAACTCAATTAAGAGTTAATTACATATCACAACACAATTTAATAACAATACTTGAGAATTTCTGGTAATATATCAGAGAAATGTGCCATTTCATGTAAATATCAATTTACACATATTAACGTCAAAAGATATATGAAATTAGGGTTTTCTTGCATGTTTTTATTTATTCATATCAACTTTGAAATCGTACATCTGATAATTTATCAGAAATCTTCATTATCTGGGTTCATACCCAAATCATACCATTTTCAGACATGAATTTCTAATTTCAACATTCAAATGAGCAATTTAGGTTCCAATGAACCATATAAATCTACTGATTCAATCCGTACTGTTCAAATGCTAAATTTAATCATATAACAGTGTCTAGAAGCAGTTTATGAAATAAAAAGGTCGGGCAACGCCAAACGCTGCCCGACGCCTGATAGCGCCTGTTATCAGCGTAATTTGCGCACAAAACAGAAAATATTCAAACGCCTGAGTTTATTAATGTTAGATAAATGAAATCCTACTCACAGTGATTTGGTCTATCCGGATTTGTCCGGGGATGCGTTCAGGGTCCGATTCCGGGCAATTTCGGATCGTCTTCAACCTTGGCATTTTCACTGTTCATGGTTGTTTTGCTTCACGTAGAGCAGGTTGAAGAGAACTTCTTCTTTCTTGATGTGGGATACATCTACGACTGTGGTTTTTTGCTCCAACCGTCTTAGCCAAGCTCGGAGCTGTAGTATCCTAGAGCTTTACACACCATGGACGGCCAAGGTAGCTGCTGCCGCAGCACCTTGCTTGCTGCAAGTCATCCGCTTGGCCAAGGAGGTCCGTTTCAGGCTAGGGAGGGAGGACATGGAAGTGTTGCTTGCTATTTTGAGGTGCTTCAGAACCTTAGGAACCAACGACTGCCCCACCCTTCCTCCTTTCTTGCTCAATCAAGCCATGGATGCTACTGCTGCTTCTACTCATAGCTGAATCTTCTACTTTGGGCGCCGCCCCTAAATGGTTGGATGGGCTGTAGATGGTTGCTTGAACTCCAAGGCCGAAGTCGGGTGGCGGCCTGGTGCTGCTAGCTCGCCCAAAGTGGCCCCTTGGCCGATGCCTTGCAGCTGGCCACGGCTGCTGCTTGGCTGGTCGGCGTCCTGCTGGTTGCAGGTTGGGCTCCTGCTAGGGCGGGTGGCTAGGGCGAGGCTGGGGAGGAAGAAGAAGAAAGGAAGTAGAAGAAGAATCCGACGCCATTCTGTCGAGGCCAAGGGAGCCAAGGGACCAACCCTAGCTCGCCCCCTTTTTCCTCTGCTAATCGCACCTCTCCTGAGCGCCGCTCTGTCGGTTGCTGCTCCATCGAGGAAGGAGGAGGATAAGCATGAAAGGGAAAAATCAAGTAAAGGAAAAAGGTTAATAAAGGGCTAAAAGAAAACTGGAAAAATTGCAAAGCTAACCCTAGTTTTTAGAAGATGGTATAACTTTCACCTCAGATATCCGATTGAGGTGATTCTTTTTGCAAAAAGTCAAGCATGAAATCCTCTATACCCTCAAGGCATGAAATCATCCTAATTAGACTATTTCACTGGATTAAAACTCTAATTGGATCTACGATCACTTAACTTAATCGTCTTAATTATGCCCTGCATCTTATATATTTAATTTAGCTTAATCAACTTGATGATCCATTAACCACCACATGAGCACTTAACCTATCTCAATTACTTAATTACGCACTAATCATTGTACCTACTTGTTAATCACAGAGTGGGTCATAACAACACCGGTCATTTGGGTCTACACTAAAATGGGGATAGATTTTGATGCCACATAGTTGAGCCTTGACGAGGATGTCATGAGTCTAAGAGGAGGAGATTGTAACATCCCAAAATTTGAGTTTTCGAATAAAATGATCTTAAAAGAAATGATTTGACTACCCATTAAACCAAGGTGCACCTCCTTTTCAGGGAGCCCATCTCTAAAGAACTCTATAGTTCAGCGTGCTCAACTTGGAGTAGTACTAGGATGGGTGGCCAGTCGAGAAGTTTATCCTAGCTTGTGTGTGAGTGAGGAAAAAGTGCGTAATTAAGGGTATTTTTCACCTATAGGACCATTCATCATTCCTAAAACTCTACTAGAGCCTTGGGCATTGGGCCCAGGTGTTACAAATGGTATCAGATCCAGATCCCCTTCATATCAGGTATAATAATTACACAGTGGCAATGAGAGGGTGGTCAACTCTTTAGGGATATATACTATATGTACGTACATCACCTAAACTTAGTGTCAGTGTACATCTAATCATTCAAGAAAAAGAGTATCCACTATACCTTACAAACATGTTTCTGCATTCATATGACCACAAGAAAAATTAACATGGTTCCAATTTTTACTATGTGATCCAACTACGTGATCATTTCTTTATAGGAAAAGGGTGATAAGGATTATTCCTACCATATGGGAATGTGCAGGATGAAATCCCTAGGATAGTTACTTGAAATGCATATCTTCCTACAACAACTCTAATTTATGAAATATCCCATGTTTAGATAGGATAGTATCCATTCCTTGGATGGTGAGTTACAAGAAAAACTATGTTGAAATAACTCCATGGTATAGGCAAGACAAGCCTAACCTTAAGGGATCTAGCTCATTTCATCATGTTCTATCTTAGAAAATCTCAAAATCTAAAACTCATAGCATTATTCTAAGTTTGTAACTATTCATGCTCATCCTACATAATGTATGTATCGTTGGCATGCAAGAACACAAAAAAAAAAGGTTTAATGACTTTTTCTAGGGTTACACATAATTATATGATAAGTCTATCTACTCTCTATAGTAGAGGAATTGTCATCCCCTATTGTGGGAGTTAGAGGGTAATGTCTAAGAGAGTCAAAAGTTAGGTGTAGAAAGCCATACCTCTATAGAGATGGTAGGCTCTATGAGGGTTTACCCAAAACCAAGTCATCCACATAGTTTTGTATATATATATGTATATATATATATCTATATATATCACCAAATTGGATAGGGATGAAACCCTAACTGGTAAACACAATTCAGGTTTAGGTATGAAAACAACCTCTAAAGGGTCACCTACCTACTAAGGAACAATCTAGGACAACTTGAAATAGTCAAGTTATCGGCTTCTTAGGCTCTGATACAATTCTTTAAGAGTGGTACCCAATAGTGGGCCCATTTAATGGTATAAACATGAGCCATCAAATATTTAAGAAGTGGAAAACATAACTATTTACAAAGTTACAAAATGTTTCCATATACATAACGTTATCACCCTAGGGGTGGCACATAAAATGAAAATATTACATCTATATACATATGAGCCCATAGGCAACAAGGCTATCTCAAGCTGTCCTTAAGTTCATCAATGAGCTCACGATTCTCCTGAGTCTATGCCCTATAGAGCACCTACACCTGGGTCGAGGGAATGCCCAAGAAAATAGTAAATAAAAGAGTTAGAGTTAACAACAGCTGAGCATGTACATTAGAAGATCAACTATGACATTAATTGTTTTAAAAGTAAAGTAAGATGTTCCCATAAAAAATGGGGGCATTAAAGCTAGGTAAGTTTCAATGAGAAGTAACAAGAGAAAGAACTTTCAAAATAATGAGGCAGTACAATTAAATAGTTAAATCAGAATTCTTTCCATTATCAACATTTCAATCATATAAGTATTTGCATGCCGATATATTTGACTAAAGTAATTATAGCAGGGCCATGACACCACTGGGTCATTGTCCTAAGTAAAATGGGTGGAAAAGCACACCCTAGGTGGGAAAGCAAGTCTCTATATTTATAAGGGTAGAAAAGCATACCCTAATGGCTTTGCATAAGCATCTACAATAGTTAAACTAGTCGAGTTATCTAATATGCATAAATAGAGTGGCAAGATACACCTTTCACAAACATATGTGGCATGATTTATGTAACATCCCTGACGTGGGATTAGGTCTAACCCTATTTGTTTAGCTTAAATAAGTTTCTTATAACTTTAATATAATTCTCTAAAGTTTTTTGTTATCAGGGGAAAAACTTATGTTTCATGTTTGGTCCAGTTTGAATAAGGTTTGAGCAATGTTCTCTTGTTTTGAACCAAAATGCAATTTACCCAAGATGAGAGGTTATATTGAAATATATCACATGTTAAATATACCTCATGTGTTTTAGAATCATAAGAGAGAGAATGATGCTAGGCAGTGGCTTGTAGAAATCCTAAATTCCAAGTTTGAACTTGTTTGAATAATGCTAGTGCCTTGTGTACCAATTTTGGTGCAAATTGTAAATTACCCAAAATGTAGGGGTAATATGAAAATTACTGCCTCTAGAGTGTCCCTACTCCCTCTATGTATCATTTGTAGGAGATATAAATAAGGAGACACCATGGTGAATCATCTTTGAATGATGGTAATCCTGGTGATGGAAAGACCAAGAAATGTGTATAGTTGAAACCCTAAAATGAGTTGTTATGAGTTGTAAGGTTTATATGGGAGTGCCTATCGACCAAGAAGCCATAGAGGAGGTCCCATGTCACTTTGTTAACTTCTTGGAAGTATTCATATCGGATTATCACCTAAAGGAGGTGATCCATGATGAGTTAGATGCTCCTTTCAAAAAGTTGTATCAGTTTGCATACTTTGTGATATAAAGATGAGATATCTTTTCAAACAAGATAACTAATGGATGAAATCTTATTTCTATATTATCCCCAAGACTTTTCATGTCAAGATATAAATGTGTGCATGCATGGACACGTGTCAACCATGCATGGCCACGTGTCACCAAGTAGTATATGGTGATGACACCTCTTATACACTCTCTCCCATGAACCCCAATTATATATACCTCTCCTTTAAACTACTAGTGAAAGTTTATGAACCCTACAACTTTCTTTCTCTGAAATATCATGCATATCCTCTTAGATATCATGTATAGTAACTCAAGGAGCATGGGGAGATTGATCACCAAGCTTAAGGTAAGGCCATGGTCATCTTCAACCATGGTTGAAGCATGATTCTCGGGTTATAGTTATTCCTTTATTTTCTTCCTCACCAAGTTCTTAACTATGGTGATTCCTTGTATATGGAGGAGTTGTGAACGATCCTTGGATTTTTGATAAGTAATATTCAACCTTAGGAACGTGAATCCTTGGATCTTGGAGCTTTGAAGTTGTTTTTGAGGTGGGTTATATAACTTGAACCCAAACATGTTATTACTCACCATCTTTCTTGCTATATTTGATGATCTACTTTCAATTCCGAGATTTTATTGAATATTCAATATATCTATGAGTTCTAATAGTTTCTTAGACCTGTTATCCATGTACTAGGACAAGTAGAACAAAGGTGTAGAGCTTGAAGATGATGGTATCACCTTACAAAGTGATATCGGGTTCAAGCACACAAGCAAGCACCTCTAACCTGATATGGTGATGCACATACACCACTAAAAGGATATGGATATAAGTTTATACTTCCTTGCATGATATGGTGATGAATTAGACACCCTATACACGATATGGTGTCAACTATACATCTCTTGCACGATATGAGGTCAAGCAAAGACCCCATGCATGATATAGTGTCAAGCACTTACCTCTTTGCCCAATATGGTGTGAAGCACACACACACCTCTTTACCCGATATGGTGTGAAGAATGCACGCACCTTATTTCCCGATATGGTGTGAAGCACACACACACCTTGGGATTGTCCCTCCATTGGGCAAGTCGTTGATGAGGGAGGAGTGAAGTTAATTAGAAGATCACATGCTGCTATTTCACAGCATCCAAACACCCTTATCTCGACTCTTGATAGCCAAGGTTTGTTCTGGATTAGATCAGCCAAGGCCACCTTTGTCTGAGCTAGTGCCACTACTGCCTCACCTAGAAGGGGATGTCTTTGGAATAGCTCCACATCGCGGGCCAGAACGATCATGTGGAAGCTGGGGCACAACGCTTTGTTTATGAATGATAACATTGCTAGATGAATGATCCCAATTGTTTCTCGATGCTCATGTTTCCGCCATCACTCATCAGAAACGTCTGAACACCTGTTTCTTCACAGTGAGATTGCTGCCACACTGTGGATAGCAGAAACCAAGCTCATCGACATACCAGACTTCATGCCTCCATCTATCACCGATATGATTGAGCTGAGTGCATCCCAGCAACAAGGCACTCTCCGTGGATGGCTCACTATTGAGTTGATTTCTCTGGTGTGCTAGTCAATTTGGAGAGCAAGATGTGCCCGAAGGTTCAACAATCAATTCGATGCTGATAGGCTATGGAATGACATTGTTGCTCGCATCACCAATGAAGTGCAGAGCAGATACTTCAAGAAATCTGATAGTCCCAACTTTTACGTGCACTTGCATAGAGAAGGCATTATGTAGATGAAGATGAAGCTCAGAGTGATAAATTCCATGAGATGGGTCCCTCTAGACATCACCAATCTCAAGCTCAATGACACTACCAGTAGATCTAATGACCCACCCGGTAATAGTAGACGATGGGTTGCTGGTATTATCTACAACAATCACAGCTACATCAGGCTAGCTTTTTGCTACTGGATGAACTTGACTGACTACATCTCCACATACATCATAGGCATCCTAGTCGCCTCAAAGACGGTTGATGACAAGAACCTAAACATTTCGGTCATTGAATTCGATGACTCATACACATATTAGATTCTCTGGAAAAACTAGACATGTCCGTGAAAGGATATCATGATCACTAGAGAGATCGGGAAGGTCTTACAAGACAAAGAAATCATGGGTTATCTGGTGCCTAAAGTGGTTAATTCTGTTCTTAAGGAGTTAGGCATTTGGGGAAGCGACTCTGAGTTGGTGTTCATAACAATGGAACCTTATATCCTCCCCATGAAGATCAGAGGCATGGCCAATCTTAAGAGACAAGGGCTTCCTTACATTTACTTCAACTAGGCCGAGGCCAAATAGCTTATGTTCATTTTGTTTGTGAGGGCTAAGATGTTCAGTTAGGTGTTTTGCTTGCGAGGGTGATATACCTGCCTGCTGAGCAGGAGATGTAATCATTTCTCATATTATTTAGCCCACAACAAGGGGGTGGGATGAATAGAGTACCCCTGACTTACTTAAAAAAAACACATACACACCTCTTTGCCCGATATGGTGTGAAGCACACACCCACCTGTTTGCCGGATATGGTGTGAAACACACACACACCTTTTTGCCCGATATGGTGTGAAGCACACACACACACACCTCTTTGCCCGATATTGTGTGAAGAACGCACACACCTCTTTGCCCGATATGGTGTGAAGCACGCACACACCTCTTTGCCCGATCTAGTGTGAAGCACACACACACTTCTTTTCCCGATATGGTGTGAAGCATTCATACACCTCATGCCCAATATGGATGCATGATATTATGATAAATTGCACACCTTGTGCATGATATGAGGTCAAGAACTCACCTCATACACAATTTGGAACTAAGTAACTCTAACTTGAGATGAAAAGCCCTAAATGTTGGGCAACCCGATATGGGTACAGAATATGGTAATGGGGGATACACCTTATATATGATACAGTGATGAGGATACACCACAAGCACCATATGGAAGCATGATATGGTGTCAAGTAACACCTTTATACCCTATATGGTGGAAGCACCTTCTTTCAATGTATTTGATGGAGTAACACATAAGTTGTGTTATGTCAAATGATACATTAAGATATAAAGAGTTTAATGTAGTGTGTTAAGTGTTGGTAAATTTACCTTGGGAGAAGGATTGAGCAAACCTAATAGAGTACGATGTAATCAACATCCTAATGAGGATAAGAGAGAAACTTATATTTGTATAATAATCATGTACTGAGCATACATTGATACTCCTAATTTGAGTGGAGTATGAATTAGGGTTTGATTCTTTGATAATATGATCTTTATGCCTAATTGGTTAATAAGGGGAACCCCTAACCCTAATGAAGGGTGATAGTATGCCTTTGAAACCCTAATCAGATAGAATGAGAAACCCTAACCCTGATAATGGGAAGGTTGTATTTATCTTAAGATTGCATGGTGATGTCATATACTACTAGTGTTTTTATCATGAAGTGCTAACCATGCAGGATTAATGAGATGATGAGCATAGCCAGGTATGAGCTATGATGTTTTATATGATACAAATTTAAATGGGCTCTATGATCCATGTTAAATACTTGTATAACAAGTATAATGTATATATAGTTTGATGACCTAAAAACATAGTTGTTTCCTAGTGAAAGGTGATAAGATATTTAAATGGGCCTGGTGAGCTGTGTGAAATACTTGTGCAACAACTATAATGAATACCATGGTCTGAGGACCTAGAGGTAATAGTTACCTATCAAAGAGGTAACATTGTTTAGTGATGACCTAAGGGTTTGAATACCCAGATCTAGTAATCATGATGATGATAATGTTAAGGGATGAGAATTCCCAATAATGTGATAAGGGACTAAGATCCCGAGTGTTATGCATTCAAAGTGATCCAAAGGTTATAAAAGTACTTGATAAATATATTACTCTTTTCTTTATAACATGTGTTATAATTCATGTTTGAAATTTGGTTGATGCTAAAAGATACTGTAATGCACCTAATGAATCAAGTGGAATCTCATCATGTAGTTTCCCTGACCATAGATCCATTCAACGTCAAAATTTGCTGAATGGTGAAACGAGTTTACCTCAGAGAGCATATTTTTGAATATGCGGGGGTGAAGGATGAAGTATATGCATGCATACTAATGAAGAATTGATGTAGCACCTTCCTTATTTACAACAGGATGATATGAATCTCTTGACCAAATGAGGAATTGATGTGTAAATTCTTCTTCATTATTATTATGTGTTGTCGGGATTGATGAGAATCTCCTGACCATGTGAGGAATTGATGTACAATCTTCCTTATACTTATAATTTGGGAAAGCTCAGTGGTCTTCTCCCGAAGAGAGTGCATGCTGTGGATGTAACTCTATAGCAAAGATACTAGTATATCCTGGTAAGCTAATTGTAGTTGACACAAGATGGCCTACCAATAGTTGACACAAGATGTCCTACTAGTTGTCTCATACTCATCGAGGCGGGAGAGGACTTGGCCGTCGACTCTTCCATTGACCTTGTATGGTACTGATTTTGACTAAGAGGTGGTTGGTTGGAGTATGAGTAGTATACCTCATCTCCTCATGGCATAAGTGTGATTGTAAATATGTTATCAAACGTGTAGCGTATTTGCTTAAGGATTGAATACAAACAACACTAGCTGATGTTCACTTCTGTTACACATCTTAAATAGTTAGATGTTATACATGTCCTTAATATTCATTATAAAGTGAATAGATGATTTATTGCCCCATCAAAGATAGTTGCATTACTTTAAAGGATGGGACTGCTATGTTTTGCTTATAAACAATGATGAATCTTGCTTATTTATATAAAGAATCCTCTGCTCAGTTTTATACTGTTTACTTGTGATAATAATATTGTTGGCAGAGAGTTGTATCTCTCATTGGGATAATTGTCTCACCGTTGGATCCACATTTTTTTAGGTGGAGTTTCATGAGGGGGTAGAGATCGTATTGCAAAGGGAGAACAACAACAACAGGGGCAACAGTAGCAGCTCAGGTTAAGTGTACTGTCTGTCGTGTCTTGTAGATAGAAGTCCTATGTGTCGTTTGTGTACTCTCAGGTCCTTAGATTTAGTACATGATGGTTTTATGAACGATCTGAGATTTTGGCTTGATTTTCTCAAGGGTTTTATGTTGCTTATATATAGGTTTTGGCAAAGCAACTGTTATATGTTATCCTTGAGATTTGATGGTACAATGTATGTACAATTTGAGCCATGATGTATATAAAGTTTGGTTCTTTCTTTAAGAGTTTCCTAGAAATGGATCTCTTTTGCAAAATGGTTTTAATTTTTAGTGATTTTGTTAATCCACTGCTTATGATTATTCCACAATTATTACTAGCGGCGATTTGGCTTGATTCAATGTCAGGCCGTCACAAAGTTTTGGTATTAGAGCTTAAGGTTTGTTGAGTCTATAGAGATATAGGACTAAGGTGTTGAGTCTATTCTAGTGTCCTATAGTATACCCTATAGTGACTTCTGCTTATGTAGAGAAAAGGGTGAAGTTTAAAAATAACTAGAGAACATGAGGAACATGTAGCTAAGAGCAATTTTGTTGCACCAGGAGAAGGTGCATGGGATCAAGCAATAGAAGAACGAGTGCCTAAGAATTCCCATCTTGACCCAATTAGGATAGAGAATCTGGCTTTTTATGCTCTTGTTGGGCAGGTTAGGACAACAATGATATATATAGTGGGCTGGATACTAGCAATACAACCTAGGTTACCAGTCCTCAATGCAAACGCTTTGGGTTCTGAAAGGGTTCCTGAATGACATAGTACTGTTGGAACAGTGGAAAATGTGGGAAGGATTAACATATGGCAGTAAAATAGACTCTGCCATAAGTATAGACAGATAGTACATCTATGATGACAATGCCCAAGGAAGGGCAATAAATTGAGAATTAAGGAAAGGTCTCTACAATTCTAGAGACATTTTCTTAGTTGTTCTAAAAAGCCAAAGTTTTTGGTTCCACCAGTGCAATAAATGCCTAGTGCACGAGGGCAGTAGTCACTAAGTAAAGGTAAAAGTCCTAACTTTCCACATGTAAGAACTCCTGACTTAGCTTCCACATCAGTAATAAGACCAATAAAACCATGGTACGCAAATAAGACATGTTAAAGATATAGACATGTTGAGCATACTACCCTTTTTATTCAAAAAGAAAGGAGGAAAAGACCCAACAACCAAGGCAGACTCGGTAGGGCTTATGAAAGTTACAACCCAATAGTGTAAAAAGGAAAAAGAAACAACATGAAACAACTAGACTCTATGTTTTGAGTCAACCTGAAGTGGTAGATGACTGCGAGGGGTGACAATCAGATATAGTTTTTTCATTCTGATATGTCTTCTCTTGATTTTATCTGATAATCATAAGAAGTATTACTATTATTGACTTCTCTTTGGTTGTCCTATGGGAATAGGGGGAAGAAATGACGAGGACTAGAATTTATATTTTGTCCAGTATTCTTTTAAATGCTTTATAATTTTTTTTTGTCCATATAAAAGAGGCAGAGATGTAAATGAGATGCCTGGATAAATCCATGGATATTAAGTCATGTGACTTGGATGATATGAAAAGTAAAGTATTCAATGTAAAACACGATGCATACTACCTAACCTCAGTACTTGTATACCCTGGCCAGGTATTCATCTATTAAAGGAAAGGTAAGTATGAGACTCTTAGATTGTTATCTTTCTGATTACTTTGATCAAGTAATCATTTTGAGACAATCTAAAGAGCATAATGAAATTGAAAATATGGCACACATGTTTCTATCACATCCTAAGTGCAAAAAAGTAAAATCTGAGATGATCTCAAATCAACCTATGAGTATGAGAAAGTACCAAGTACAATTCTCATGATAAGTGAAAGGGAACAAGGAAGATGATCCCTGCTCAAATAAAGAATATGTGAAGGACAATGATCACTTCCATAATGAGAAAATGAGAAATGTGATAAAATCATAAAATGTTCATGAACATGTCAGATAATAACAAAGAAAGGAGTAATGACATGTAATCATCCTTATAACTCCTATGTTGATGGAAAGAAACCTAGGATGAAAGAAGAGTAAATGACTCATGGATAGCTAAAAGTTCATGTAATAAACAGAGGAGATGATAATCTCTTCTCTTAGATAAACAACCCAGGGTGATGATGGGCTAATAAGAGGAATATGTTTCTTTGTGTTCTTTTCTTTCAGGGAGATGGAAATCAAGTGAGTCTTATGACACTTGATGTGCATGAGTTAGAAGTGTTCTTTTGATGGATACTTAGAAAAGTATCAATTCATCTTGGACTTTGGTTCCAAGATAAAGATATATGTAATAAGTAATGTCCCAAGATGTAAGAAAGATCCTTTTATATGTTTGGCTTTGGTATTAATAATAGAGAGATGGAAATGATGAGGATGTGATGTGTTTTTGGCACATATAACGGATACCAAGGTAAAGAATCTTGGTATCCAAGAACTTTCAATGGTATGAGAAAATGAGAATATGACTTCTAATAAGATGATTAATGTTTGGTTGCCTAGAAGGGCCAACTTTGAGATTTGTCTAGTTACATACTATAGTATGTGTAAGACCCCTAACTTGGGTTATGGCTTAAATCTAGAAGTTTTTCTTAAATAAATTATTTACAAACTTGTTCTAATCTTTTGAAAAGTAATTAATAATCTTTGTGAATTTTATTTTCAAGTGTGAGCTTAATTGCAAACTAATTGTGCATTATATGATAGTCTGAGTGTAAAGTGTAATTTACCCAAGATAAGGGGTTAAATTGCAGTATGTCACATTTTGAATGTGCCTTAAGTATTTTATTATCATAAGAGAGGGAATGATGCCAAGTGGTAGCTTGTGGAAATCCGAAAATCCAAGTTTGATGTTGTTTGAATAATGTTAGTGCCTTGTGCACCAATTTCGGTACAAATTGTAAATTACCAAAAATGTAGGGTTAATATGAAAATTATCAACTCTAGAGTATTCCTACTTCCTCTATGTATCATTTGGAGGAGAGAAAAATAAGGATACACCATGTTCGAATCATCTTTGAGTGATGGTACTCTTGGTGATAAAAAGACTAAGAAAGGATTGAATGTGAAAGTCCTTACTTGAGTTCTATCGAGTTGTAGACTTGAAATGGGAATGCCTATCGGCCAAGGAGCCATAGAGGGGATCCAATATCAGTTTGTGAACTCTTGAAAAAGTCCATGATGACCTAAGCACCTCAAGGAGGTGATCCATGACGAGTTAGATGCTCCTTGCAAAAAGTGTATCAGTTTGCATAACTTGTGAGATAAAGATGAGATATCTTATCCAACAAGATAAAGGATGGACGAAATATCATCTCTAGATTATCCTCAAGACTTTTCCATGTCAAGATAAATATGTTTGCATGCATGGACATGTGTCAACCATGCATGGCCACGTGTCACCTAGTAGCATATGGTGAAGACACCTCTTATACACTCTCTTTCATGAACCCCAAGTATATATAACTCTCCTTTCACCTACTAAAGGAAGTTTACGAACCCCAAAACTTTCTTTCTTTAAGATACCATGCATTCCACTTATATATCGTGCATATTATCTTAAATAACAAGAGGAGATCGAGCACCAAACTTAAGGTAAGGCCATGGTCATCTTCAACCATGGTTGAAGCATGAATCTCGGGTTATGGATATTCCTCTCTTTTCTTCTACACCAAATTCTTAACTATGGTGATTCCTTGTATATGGAGGAGTTGTGAATGAGCCTTGGACCTTGGATAAGATCATATTCAACCTTATGAACATGAAGCTTTGGATCTTGGATCTTTGAAGTTGTTCACAAGGCGGGTTATATAACTTGAACCTAACTATGTTATTATTCACCTTCAATATTGTAGAACTTATTGAACTACTTTCAATTTCGAATTACTTTGATAAATAGATGATCCTTTGAGTTCCAAAAGTATCTTACAAATGTTGTTAATAATCTAGAACATTAAGAACAAAAATCTATAGGTTGATGATGATGACATCATCAAGGTCTTACCCGATATGGGTGGAATCTCCTCTAACTCGATATGATGGAGTGAACACATCATTAACCCGATAAGGTAATGAGTATGTATCTTTTGCATGTTATGATGATGAAGTGCACCCCTTGTGCATGATATGTTGTTAAGCATACATTATGTGTAGAATAGAAGGTCAAGTATATACCCTATGCATGACATGGAGTCAAGCATATATTCCAAACCTGATATAGTAAACCCTAGAGGATAAGTAATCCAACATGTTGATATAAACATACCATAAACACGATATGGTGAGGAGTGTGTATCCCATGGGTGATATGAGTAATACATAGGTAACCCTTGAATATGATATGGGGTCATATATTCATCTCCTACATGATATGGTGTGAGGATTATACCATAACCCGATATGGGTTGAAACCCTAGTTGATGACATGAAAACTGATATGATAAACCCAAGATGATGTGTAACTTGATATAAAGATGAGTGAACATCTCATGAATGATATGAGTGATACCTATAGGTACCTTGTGCACGATATATTGCCAATTTAACTTTCTAGCCGATATAGCATTGAAACCCTAGGAGATGGAAATAAACCTGATACACCCTATCATTTTGTGTAAAGGGTTATTTATGAAAGAGTCCAATCAGATATCTGTCTTGTCATTCATATATATGATGGACTGATCCTTGGAAGGAATGAAAGGATACAAGCATAGTGGTATACCCAATATGATGACCTGATATGTTACCCAACATGATAGCCCGATATGATAATCCAACATGGGGACTCGATATCGTTTGTGTATATACCACTTGAACGATACCATGATGAGGCATATAGCCTATGCCCGACATGGTGCACACTTTGTGTACGATATGGAAGCAAGTGTACCCTTATACCCGATATGAAGTCAAACTTTCAATTATAAACAATATGAGGACATATAACTTCAACTTGAGATGACAGAACCTAAGTGATAGCCAATCCAACATGAGTGCATGATATGGTAGTAAGGGATACACCCTAAAACATGATATGATGATGTGGTTACACCACATGCCCAATATGGATAAACGATATGATGATAGGTGTATCTCAAGCACATATACACTTTGATACCCTATATAAGATGCAATGAGTTTAATGCAATTTTATAATGGTGAACTAATGTACCTTAAGAGGAGAATTGAGCCAACTTAATAAAAATATGGTGCAATCAACATCCTAGTGAGGATGAAAGAGAAACTTATTTTTGAATAACAATCACGTAATGTGTATATGTTGATATTCCTAGTATGTATGGAGTATGAATTAGGGTTTAATATTTTATGATGTGATTTCAAAAATCTAAGTGGTTAATAAAGGTAAATCTTAAATGATGAGTGATAATATGATCTTGAATCCTTAATTTGTTGATAAGGGGAAAACCCTAACCTTAAAGAAGGGTGATGGCATGCACTTAAAACCCTAATCAGTTAGATTGAGAAACCCTAACCCTAATTATGGGAAGGATGTATTTCTCTTACATCACATAGTGATGAGGTGAACCTGAAACTCCATTCTGTTAAAATGGAAATCCTAACCCTAATAATGGGAATGATATATTTCTCTTAAATTGCATGTTGATTTCATATAATGTTAAGAGTTTTTATCATGAAGAGCAAACTATTCAAGAATCATTAGATGATGAGCATAGCCAGGTGTGAGCTATGATGTTTATATGTTACAGATTTAAGTAAGCCTTGTAAGCCATGTTAAATATCTATACAACAAGTATAATGATTATACAATCTGATATCTTGAAAGATAGTTGTTTCCTTGTGAGAGGTGATAATATATTTAATGAACCATGTGAGCTATGTGAAATACTTGTACAACATGTGTGATGAATACCTTGGCCTGAGGACCAAGAGATAATAGTTACCTGTTACAGGGCTAACAATTTTCAATGATGATCTAAGGGTTTGAATACCCCGATTCAACAATCATGGTGATGATGATGTTAAGGGATGAGAATTCCCAGAAATGTGACAAGGGACTGAGATCCCGAGCGTTATGTATCTACATGTGTTCCAAAGCTAAGAAAAGTACTTGATAGATGTATTACACCTTTCTTTGTAGCATTTGTTTATGATTGATTCTTATAATTTTTTTATGTTAAAAGAATATTGTTACACACTTAATATATCATTAGGAACCATAAAATGTAGTTTCCTTGACAATAGATCCATGAGTGTCAGAATTTGCTAAAGTGGTGAAGCGGGTTTTCCCCACGGGATAACCAAGAGCGCATATTTTTGAATATGCGAGGGCGTGAGCTTGGACAACCATATGTGAGCCGATCCCCTTACGTCCACAATCTTAGGGATTGTCTATATGTCATATCTTGGCATGAGTGTGACAACGATCGTAGACTCAGTAACGAGCACAGTGAACTGACCCGTGGCTCAGAGTATGGCTATATGCCATGATTCAATAATTTCATAACTGGGGAAGGTTTTTGGTCTGTTTTCCTCTAAGAGAGTGCATGCTACAACTATAACTCTGAGCAAAGATGCCACTATATCCTGGCATGCCATTTTTGTAGTTTGACATGAGATGTCACTGCCAGTTGTCTCGTATGGACCGAGGCGGGAGAGGTCTTGGAAGCCAGCTCTGTCATTGACCTTGTATGGTACTTACTTGTGAGAAGTTTGTGGTCAGTTGGAGCATGAATGGTATACTTCATCTCCTCAGGGCATAAGTGTGATTGTAACATGTAATAAGCCATGTAGCATATTTTCTTATGGATTGAATACAAAAAACATTGGTTGATGTACATTTCTTTTATACATCTGAGTTACACAGATGTTATTCATGTTTTTTATATTCCTTGTAAAGTGAATAGATGATTTTTTTCTCTACCATAGATATATACATTACTTTAAGAGAAGAGATTACTCTATTCTGCTTATAATAGTGATTAATCCTACTTGTTATTATAAAAGAACCTCTTCTCAGTTTTATACTGCTTAATTGTAATAACAATAATGTTGGCGGAGAGTTATATCTCTAACTAGGACAATTGTCTCACCCCGTGGATTCCACAATTTTTAGGTGGTCGTGCACAACATGATAGACACTGTTCTGCAGAGGGAGAACAACAACGGGGGCAACAGTAACAACTCAGGTTGAGTGTATTATCTATCGTGTCTTGCAAATTGAAGTCATATGGGTTGTCTATGTACGCTCAGGCCCTTGGAGTCAGTAGGTAATGGTCTTATGAACGATCTTAGATTTTGGCTTGTATGCCTCGAGGTTTTATGTTGCTTCAATATATGTTTTGGCAAAGCAACTGTTATATGTTGTCCTCGGGAAAATATGAAACACTGTATGTACAATGTGAATCATGATATGTATAAGTTTTGGAATTTTCAGTAAGAGTTTCTTGGTATTGGGTCACTTTGCAAAATTGTTTTAATTTTTAGTGATTTTGTTAGTTCGCTTCTTATGGTTATGCCGTAATTAGTTAGTGGTGATGGCTTGATTTGATGTCTAGTCATCACAATATGGATATCATATGTTAGGGGTTTATGCTCTGCATAAACATAACATCGATAAGGATGTATTAATTGAAGGAACAATTGTAGAATTGTCTTTGGTAAAGCTTATCAAGCTGAATATAATTCCTTAGAATATCCCTACCTAGACCTATTGAGGCAGCTTATACAAATAACATCTAGAGATACCCCTAAGATAGTTCTTCTTTAATAAGTAGCCTCTCCTTATGATAAGAAAATAAACAACTAACGAGATAGTTGGTACAAGTCATAAATAAGTTGAATATTGTGTCAACAGATTAGAGTGGCACAACAGAAGCATGATAAGACTTGTAGTCCCAAATGGGTGACAGAATGAAACTCTAGTCTTTGCTTGGAGGAGAAATGCTAAACTAAGTGAGGGGGCATGGTAAAGTCCCTAGAATCAAAAATTGTATAACATAAAGTTGTAAGTTGAGAAGGCGACCAATCAGTGAGGTTTGACACCTGAGTTAAATAAGGTATGTATAATGCTTCTCTGACTAAGAAAAGTGTTACCTGACGTAGAATTGACTCTGTAGTCGGTAATGGAAAGGACAGCTAAGTATGTGTCATGTGTGATAGATCTTATGATGATCTTTAATTGAAGAACTTTGTGCTGGACAAAGTTCAATAGTAACTCCATGACATCAAGGAGATATGAGAAGGCTTAAAGATGTAATGAATGAATAATATATGTCTCCCTTTACTAGGAATTTCAGGGACAAAATCCTTGTTAGGGGTTTGTAATTGTAACATCCCTGACCTGGGTTGAGGGCTAACCCTATTTGTTTGGCTTAAATAATTTTTTATAAATTTAATATAATTCTCTAAAGTGTTTTTTTATTAGGTGGAAAACTTATGTTTCAAGTTTGGTCCTATTTGAATAATGTTTGAGCAATGTTCTCTTATTTTGAACCAAAATACAATTTACCAAAGATGAGGGGTTATATTGAAATATATCCCATGTTAAATATACCTCATGTGTTTTAGCATCATAAGAGAGAGAATGGTGCTATGTGGTGGCTTTTGGAAAGCCTAAATTCCAAGTTTGAACTTGTTTGAATAATGCTAGTGCCTTGTGTACCAATTTTGGTGCAAATTGTAAATTACCCAAAATGTAGGGTTAATATGTAAATTACCACCTCTAGAGTGTCCCTACTTCATCTATTTATAATTTAGAGGAGATACAAAGAAGGAGACACCATGGTGAATCATCTTCGAATGATGGTAATCCTGGTGATGGAAAGACCAAGAAATGTGTATAGTTGAAACCCTAAAATGAGTTGTTATGATTTGGAAAGCTTATATGGGAGTGCCTGTCAGCCAAGAAGCTATAGAGGAGGTCACATATCATTTTGTTAACTTCTTGGATGTATTCATATCAGATTATCACCTCAAGGATGTGATCCATGATGAGTTAGATGCTCCTTGTAAAAAGTTGTATCGGTTTGCATAATTTGTGAAACAAAGATGAGATATATTTTCAAACAAGATAGCTAATGGAAGATATCTTATCTCTAGATTATCCCCAAGACTTTTGCATGTTAAGAATATATATGTGTGAATTCATGGACAAATGTCAACCATGCATGGCCACGTATCACCTAGTAGTATATGGTGATGACACCTCTTATACACTCTCTCTCATGAACCCCAATTATATATACATCTACTTTCACCTACTAGTGAAAGTTTATGAACCCTACAACTCTCTTTCTATGAGATATCATGCATACCCTCTTATATATCATGTATATTAGCTCAAGGATCAAGGGGATCTCGAGCATAAAGCTTAAGACAAGGCCATGGTCATCTTCAACCTTGGTTGAAGCACGATTCTCGGGTTATAGTTATTCCTTTCTTTTCTTCCTCACCAAGTTCTTAACTATGGTGATTCCTTGTATATGGAGGAGTTGTGAACGAGCCTCAGACTTTTGATAAGTCATCTTCAACCATAGGAACGTGAAGCCTTGGAGCTTGGAGCATTGAAGTTGTTTTTGAGGCGGGTTATATAACTTGAACCCAAACATGTTATTACTCACCATCTTTCTTGCTATATTTGATGATCTACTTTCAATTCTAAGATTTTCTTGAATACTTGATATATATATGAGTTCTAATAGTTTCTTAGACATGTTATCCATGTACTAGAACAAGTATAACGAAGGTCTAGAGCTTTAATATGATGGTATCACTTTACAAAGTGATATCGGGTTCAAGCACTCAAGCAAGCACCTCTAACCTGATATGGTGATGCACATACACCACTAAAATGATATGGATATGAGTTTATACTTCCTTGCATGATATGGTGATGAAGCATACACCCTATGCATGATACGGTGTCAACCATACACCTCTTATATGATATGAGTTCAAGAAACGACCCCATGCACGATATAGTTTCAAGCACATACCTCTTTGCCTGATATGGTGTGTAGCACACACACACCTATTTGCCCAATATGGTGTGAAGCATACACACCCCTCTTTGCCCGATATGGTGTGAAGCACACACACACCTCTTTTCCCGATATGGTGTGAAGCGCGCACACACCTCTTTGCCCGATATGGTGTGAATCACACACACCTCTTTGCTTGATCTGGCGTGAAGCACTCACGCACCTCTTTGTCTGATATGGTGTGAAGCATACATACATCTCAAGCCCAATATGTATGCACGATATGATGATGAAGTGCACACCTTGTGGACGATATGAGGTCAAACACTCACCTCATACATGATATGGAACTAAGTACTTCTAACTTGAGATGACAAACCCTAAATGTTGGGCAACCCGATATGGGTACACGATATGGTAATGGGGGATACACGTTATATATGATATGGTGATGAGGATACACCACAAGCACCATGCAAAAGCATGATATGGTGTCAAGTACACACCTTTATACCCAATATGGTGGAAACACCGTAATTCAATGTATTTGATGGAGTAACACATAAGTTGTGTTATATCAAATGATACATTAAGATATAAAGAGTTTAATGTAGTGTGTTAAGTGTAGGCCAATTTACCTTGAGAGAAGGATTGAGCCAACCTAATAGAGTATGATGTAATCAACATCCTAATGAGGATAAGAGAGAAAGTTATACTTGTATGATAATCATGTAATGAGCATACATTGATACTTCTAATGTGAGTGGAGTATGAATTAGGGTTTGATTCTTGATAATATGATATTGAATCCCTAATTGGTTAATAAGGGGAAACCCTAACCCTAATGAAGGGTGATAGTATGCACTTGAAACTCTAATCGATTAGAATGAGAAACCCTAACCCTAATAATGGGAAGGTTTTATTTCTCTTAAGATTGCATGGTGATGTCATATACTACTAGTATTTTTATCATGAAGGGCTAACCATGCATGAATTATGAGATGATGAGCATAGCCAAGTATGAGCTATGATGTTTTATATGATACATATTTAAATGGGCCCTGTGAGACATGTTAAATACTTGTATAACAAGTATAATGTTATATAGTCTGGTGACCTAAAAAGATAGTTGTTGCCTAGTGAAAGGTGAAAAGATATTTAAGTGGGCCTTGTGAACTGTGTGAATTACTTGTGAAACAAGTATAATGAATACCTTGGTCTGAGGACCTAGAGGTAACAATTACCTGTTAAAGAGGTAACAATGTTTAGTGATGGACTAAGGGTTTGAATGCCCAGATCTAGTAATCATGATGATGATAATGTTAAGGGATGAGAATTCCCAATAATGTGATAAGGGACTGAGATCCCGAGAGTTATGCGTTCAAAGTGTTCCAAAACATTATAAAAGTACTTAATAATAATATATTACACTTTTTTTAATAGCATCTATTATAATTCATTTTTGAAACTTGGTTGATGCTAAAAGATATTGTAATGCACCTTATTAATCAAGTGGAATCTCATCATGTAGTTGCCTTGACCATAGATCCATTCAGTGTTAGAATTTGCTGAATCACTACTATAGAAATGGCTTATAACATCACATTTACAGCCGTCAGTTTTATATAATAATCCAACGCCTAAGGTGTACAGCTTCGACTAAATACAAAAACTGACATATATAAGTGAAGAGAAGCCAGACATGGGTATCGCTTTTAATTTAGCATAGATTTGTTAATAAGCAGCCGACGCCTAAAATTGACCGTCAATTCCAAATTTTCCAGTGAAAAATATTAACTTGACAATATACCATATGACGTCGGTTATTAACTAAAAAGTCGACGACGAAAGGTTTTTTGTGAGATAGAAATTAGCCGCATTTTTATCATCGGTTGGCTTGCAATAATCATCGCCAATGGTTTTTCCCGTGCTGTTCGTCCAAAAAATTTTACACCCCTGTGGCGTCGGTTATTCTATGGTAACTGACGACTATTTTTATTAGCGTCGATTTTTTAAATAATCGATGCTGATGGTTCACATTATAGTGCCCGCATGAAGTCGACTCTTCCCCTTTCTCTATTTCATCCCCATGAGAATAGGCCTGGCAATTTGCTCCGTGATCTGCCACCCGCCGCTGCTCTGTGCTCATGTCGACGCACCGCTCCCTGCCCTCTATGCTTGTGCAGCTGCTTTATGCTCCCACCGCCGCCGCCCTCTCCCTCTCTTCTCATCGGCCTTCTGTGCTCGCCATCCCTCTCCCTCTTTGCTCACCGGCCCTCCATGCCGCCGGCTCCTGTTCACCACTGCCGGCTCCCAGATGTCCTCTCTGCCTGCTCCATGCTCGTCTTCCTCTGTCTGCTCCCTGCCCTCCGCCGCCCAAGGTCAACCCCCTCTGCTAAGTGATGGACTTTGTCCTAAGTTCCTGATTTTGATCAACTGATTAGTTTTTTTTAATCTACTGATTTGTATTTACTTATCTACTAATTTGTATTTACTTCTACTGATTTGTATTTACTTATAAACTGATTTAAATTTACTTATCTACTGATTTGAATTTATATATCTATTGATTTGTATTTACTTATCTACGGATTTGTATTAATTATCTACTGATTTGTATTTACTTATGTGTTGATTTATATTTACTTAAATACTGATTTGTATTTACTTATCTATTAATTCGTTCATCTAATGATTTTGTATTCATCATATTATTTAAATTTAGGGCTTTGTATTTGTTCATCTACTTTTTAAAATTATTTAATCATCTACTGATTTATATTTGTTTATCAACTGAGCTGTACTTTTTTAGGGCTTCTAATTCTCATGCTTGACCTAATTCAGTAAATTTTGATACATGTTGAAATAAGATTTAAACTTGTCCATTCTATCATCCAAATTTGATTTGATTATGTGTTTTGAACCTTGAAACATGTGTGCTAAAGATATATTGATGTCTCAAACTTAACTCACATGTGGGTCTTCAATTTCTAAAATTATTATGTGACCTAGTATGTATGTTGATATACGAAGCTCTTGTTAAAACTTCAAGATTGACCCCTAATTAATACATTATAACAAAATTGAATCATGCATTTGTGTTGTTGCAGGTGTTGTTGACTTGCTATTGATTTGCATATATTTCTTCTTCAACCTTCAAGTGAGGTATAATATTCTCACTCTCCCAATATTCCATTAGGCTCCATTTTGATTCAAATCTTTGATATATGGAATCATGATTTATTTACTATTTAGTATTTACTGACAAGCATGATTAAATGATGTTACACAAAACTTAAGATATGAATGATGAAACTATGATTGTAGGTATAAGAATGACAGCACGTGTATTTGTTGGCCTAGAAACCCGTCTAAGATTTACTCATTAGGAGTAAATCTTGGATAGTCCCCGGTTTGGGACTATTCTTGAACACCTAATCTCACTTAGGATGTAAGTGTATAATGTGTATTGGGTTTTCAAGAAAATTTCGGTAGCATTTCCCCATTTGTTCTCTAAGTACATATGTACTTGGAGAACAGTGGGGAAATGCTACCAAAATTTTCTTGAAAACCCAATACACATTATACACTTACAAGTGAGATTAGGTGTTCAAGAATTGGATAGGTGGTACACATTTATTATATATAAGAATAACAACACATGTATTTTTTGGCCTAGAAACTCATCCAAGATTTAGTCATTAGGAGTTAATCTCACTTAGGATGTTTTAACCATTAATTATATATACGACCTTAAACCCTAAAGGTTTAACCCTAAACCCTAATCTTTTAACCCTAGACCCTAATCTTGTTCTAATATATACTTATTTTTTGTTTGATCATAGAATGGATAGATCATGGATGTCCATTCCAAATCGATGCACCCCGAGTTTATTTCCGGTCTTGACCAGTTTATTAGATTTCCCGAGGAACATAGGAAACAACCTGGAGATAGGTTCCACTGTCCATGTAGGCATTGCGGTAACAACTTGAAAGTACACACTAGTGACGAAATCAAAAGTCATGTCATGTGCAATGGGATTGTACAAGGCTATACAAAATGGCACTGGCATGAAGAGATTTCAAACTGAAAATCAGTGGATGTCGATAGCAATGCTTGTGTGGAAGAAGAAATTGCCTCCGATGACATAGATGTGAACGAACCAGTTCCAGTAGACATCATTGATGCGATGCTGGATAGTTGTGGGGTAGAGCATACTGATCCACCTCCCATGTTTAGAAACATTGTGCATGATGCTGAGATACTGTTATACACAGGTTGTAAGTTTACGAAGCTCAGCACTGTATTGAGATTGTCTAAACTGAAAGCTAACAATCTATGGAGCAACAAAAGCTTCACGTCATTGTTGTCTTTGTTGAAACAAATTCTTCCTGAAGGAAACGAGTTGCCGATCTCAACATACCAGTTAAAGAAATTGTTGTGCCCAATGGGAATGGAGGCCAAGAAGATACACACATGCTAGAATGATTGTTTATTATTTCAAAAGGACTATGTGGATTTAAAAGATTGTCCAAAATGTGGTGCGTCAAGGTATAAATTGACGACTTCGGGGGAGTGCAAAATTGGTTCTCCTGCCAAGGTCATGTGGTATCTACCTATAATACCAAAGTTTCAACACTTGTTTGCCAATCCTATAGATGCGAAGAATTTAAGGTAGCATGCAGATGTTAAGAAAAATAATGATGGGATCCTATGACATGTGTCTGATTCCCCACAGTGGAAGAAGATTGATTTATTGTACCCTAAATTCAGTGAAGAAGAGAGGAATCTAAGACTTGGGCTTTGTACAAATGGGATGAATCTGTACGGGACATTTAGCAGCCAATGTAGTAGTTGGCTAGTTATGCTTATTATATACAATCTTCCTCCCTGGTTTTGTATGAAAAATAAGTATGTTATGCTGTCGTCTTTGATATCGGGCCCTAAACCTAAAAATGATATCGACGTTTATCTTGAACCTATGATTGATGACTTGAAGAAGCTCTGGGGTGAAGGTGTGATGACCTATGATGCTTCACAAAGAGAGACATTTCACTTGCACGCTATGTTGTTTCACACTGTGAATGACTTTCTAGTGTATGGGAATTTGTCTAGATATAGTGTCAAAGGATCTAAAGTGTGTCCTATATGTAATTGGGTTGACAACAACAAAGAAGTTATAGTGGATGAATTGGGTTTCACGTTAGTGAACTTTGAAAAGATTGGCGAGAAGGGTGAACCATTCATATTGGCGTCCCAGGCAAAACAAGATTTTATATCGATGATCCTGTAAATGATAAATGATTGGTTGTTCTTCATGGTAAAAGACATTTCATTGAAGATTCTATAAATGAAGAAGAGTAGTATGATAAGTATGATGACTCCAGTCAATTCTTAGTTGGGTTGCCAACACCACCAAACATTGAAGATGGAAATCACAATGACTTGTATGTTCACGGGGATCACAATGAAGGATTGTTAATTGATAAAAGATTACAATATTAGAGGCATGAATGTTTATATTTTTTATATGTTTTATTTTTCAAAATGTGAACTTTACAATGTGAACTTTACAATGTGAATGTGGACTTTACAATGCAAATTACTTTACAATGTGAATGTGAACTTTACAATGTGAATTACTTTACAATGTGAACTTTACAATTAGTGTTACTTTACAATGTGAAATTTATAATTTGAATGTGAACTTTCAGATGGTTGAGCATTCCCATGATGACCGTACTGATGATCATCGTGAGGGTGAGGATGTGCTTGCGCTGCCTAACAATGTAAGTTTTAAGAATATATCCCTGAGGTTTCTATCTATATGTTCATTTATAATTATATCTTGTAAGTGTGTTTTTTAATCAAATTTTAGGTTGGTGATGTACCCCCTGAAGAAATTATAGCACTTGATGAGCAGCAAAAGAAAATTGAGAAAGTGAGAGGCATTACAATGATGAACAAGTTAATACAATAAAGGGGCAATGGACCCAAATTGGCTATGGATTTTGATCATGCAGGAAATCCGTATGGAGTAAACCACAACTCATTTGGTTCATTTCTTGGGGTTCTTATTCATAGCCATTACAGTCCTAACCTAGAATCCTGGCATAAAGTTCCTAAGGGGAAGAAAGAGCACATATGGAAGGAACTACGTGTGAGTTATTATTATTTGTAATTCTATTTGTGTAGATTACTAATTTTTATGATACTAGTTAATAGCAATTATATTTAATTTGCAGAGCATATTTGATCTGGATGAAAAGCTAAATCATAAATGTGTGATGCAACACTATGGGAGGATCCTAAGGAACTATAGGACCAATCTCACCCGAGATTACGTATGCGATGCTGAGAAGAGGTTCTTGATTGATTTCCAATTCTAGACATTGATCATTATATCACTAACTCTACACTAATATTTTTTGTTTGTATTATCTTTTTAAATTAAATTTAGGCAGAAGGAAGCCACATAGCAATGGAATTACTTGGACCCCAAAGATTGGGATGTGTTTGTTACCCAAAGAAAAATAGATGAATTCAAGGTATTAAGCAACATTACCAATTTAATTAATATACGCTTTTATGTATTCACCTATTCAAGATTAACCTTTAGTGTTACTAACCAAATCAATATGCTAAATAACTAGGCTATCAACGATGCTCAATGAGCAAGGAATGCTCTGAATGTGCACGACCACACAATGGGTCCAAGAGGATATGCATGCATTTGTCGAAGATTACAGGCTAAGTCTGATCAGCATCTTGCTACTCAGGAGACTGTAGAGTCCTCTACTACTGCTCCCGCACCTCTACATCATTATGCTATGTGGATAGCTGGGAGGAAAAAAAAGAAGGAAGACATACCAAAGCCCGCAACTACTGAGGTGGCTGCAAAATGGTTAAAATCAACTCTTAGAGAAATTGATTGATATTGATTATTGTTATGTTTACTTTCTAATTTTTGTTGATGGTGATTAGCGAGAGCTGCACGAGCAGAGGAAGGAAGGGAAGTTTGTTCCTCAGGGCACAAGGGATGAACTGATAGTTGCTCTGGGTAACCCAGAGCATCCTGGACGTGTGGTGTGGGCATCAAAGCGTTCTTTGGGCCATCCCAGCGCAAACCTATCCCAAAAGTGGGACTTTCACAAGCTGAGGTAACCTATTCTTATTTTTGAATATAATTGTGAAAGGGAATTCAATAATCAGAAGCTAGCGTTTCTTTTATCCATGTATAAGTAGATTCGTTAATTGATAGGAGAGTCAAGGAAGTACTTGATAAGAGACTCCATGAAGCAATTAGCAAGTGGAAGGCGTCTCAGACTACCACTCAGACAGTACCTGTGGTGGGAGTAATCCTATAGACCCACCACCTAGCATGTCCTCTGTAAGTATTTTTATGACATAGTAGCTAGACTGTTGAAGATGACATATTTGTGTATATATGCATATAACATTCTTTACATAAATTTGTAGGGGTTGAAGCCATGCTGACTAAAAAGTCAAGAATATATCATTGTAGAGGCGTCGGATTACCCACCCCTTAAAGGGTGCATGTTTCATGGGTATCAAGTACCAGATGGTGTGGTACGTGTGTGCCCGATACATGTACTCCCTAAATGGATGGATCTTGCACTGCCTCATGCACATCCAGATGCTGAAACACTTGGTGAGGTAGTAGGCAGAGTAATACTGTGGCCTGAAGCGGAAGTCCTCTATACTGATATTGTATGATAAATTTCCATTACTTTATTTTGTTAGAGTGTATATATCAGTCAATTGATCTGAAATTATATGTACATGTCAAAAAGATGAGACCCACTACATCTCGGCCTCCATCTCCTCGACTACCAAGTTGACTTCCAAGGGACCTACACACCTCGATAGGTCCTAATTGTAGGGGTGTGGCAGTATGGATCGGTGAACATAATACAAATTGCCCTATAAATGTTACTATTCCGAAGGATGCTACAAGTAAATCATACAATAACAATCAATTTATACAAGTCTAGCATACATATCATCGTATACATAATACAAGTTCTGCATACGTATTAATGCATAGGTATTAATGCAGGTCAATCATACAAAAACAAGATATTTATACAAGATATTTTGGAGTTATTTAGTTATGAATGGCTGAACACATCTATGATAGAGCTATGGATATGATGAGATCTTTTTTATACATCCATATACCTTTTTTTATATACGGTGATCTGGTTCTTATATATTATTGCATACATAATACATGTTTTGCAGCCACTTACACAACATATGTACAGAGTTTGGGTTTTCCCATGTGGGATTTTTGATTCCATCTTTGATTAGTGTTATAGATGCAAACCCATATTCAGTTAATTCATACTATTGTGATGCTTTTCAATATTTTGGTAAAAAATAATAATACGGTGATAATAGCTCCATTCAATGTCAAGTAAGTTTACTTTGCTTATAATTTGGACTTAAGCAAATTATATTTTTATTGTGGATTTTGAGTTATTAATTTTCTACTTTCTTACTTGTAGTGGTAAGCATTGGGAGTTACTAGTTATTGTCCCCAAGACGTTCACTGTCTATTATCTAGATCCTATAGGGAATGAGTTGTATACATTATATGGACATGCAATTAAAAGGCCATTATTCTTGTGAGAAATATTTCATGTTTTTAAATCTATTAACATCTGTTACTACATTACTATTTAATTATGCAATTCAGTGTGCTACATTAACATATGTAGCGCTTTACAAGAGTACAAAAAAGCTGGAGGAAAGGTCCCCAGGAAAAAGGATTCATCACTAATTTGGGAGAATGTGAAAGTAATTTCCTGACTCCAATGTATATATTATTTATGTGAACTGTGCTTATTTGTATTTTTGAATATTTTGTATATTTCAATTTATTCTGTGCTACACAAGACAACGGTTGGGCATGTGCCTACTATGTGATGCGATTTATGGACCTAATCATCAAACATGTCGTAATGGAAATCGATACGATACAACAGGTATTATACATTGTCTCATTAGATAATATGAAATATATCAATCTTATTATATATTATTAATTATATATACGTCATTCTCTTTGCAGGTCTTTAGACCTGCTAACTTCATCATAGGTGGAAGGCGTTTCGATGTACATTCTCCCTATACGAGAGATGAATTAGATGTTGTAAGAGAAGAATGGGAAAAAGCCCTACAAAGAGTGGGAATTTTTAAATATAATTTTATTGACAATGATGACAATGATGAATAAAGAATAATTTTGTTCTCATAATTATTTTTGTGTGATTGTGAATGAATTTTTATGAATTGTCATATGTGTGTGAAGATGATCAATACATGAATGTTTCTACATGTGTCTGAATGTGAAAAGAGATGAAATGAATGTAACTGTAGGTTTCTACTAGTTTCTACATGTGTTTGTTGAAAAAATAATAAGAATTAAATGTGCTTATACATATATGTGTGTGAATCACATATATATAATATTGTCCATCTTGATAATTTTGTAGGTTTGTGGACTGTTGTTGACTGATATCAATGGATGTCGTAAACCTACAGTTCAGAACTGAACCATAGGTTCTGCATCCTGCTGACCAGCCATACAGTAGGCTTCCAAACTGATAAGAAAAAAAAATCATAACATAGGTGTTAGTTATTTGAATAAAACAGGCACCAAAGACATACGACAGTGGTTTTTGAAAAAAATCAACGTCTATGTGGCCAGGAACCACGATCGTGCTGGGAAGCACGACCGTGGTGGCAGGGGATATGGCGTCGGTTATTAGCAAAAAACTGACGTCATTTCAGCTGATATGGCATCAGTTATATTTAAAAACTGACTCCTATAGTCCCTTTACTGGCGTGTTTTCGGTGGCGGGAAGCATTTTGGCATCAGTTCTTTTAATAATTGATGTTTGTAAGAATTCTATAGTGTCAATTTTATTGAATAATCGATGCCTATAGTCCCTTTGCTGGCGCATTTTCGGTGGCGGGAAGCATTTTGGTGTCGGTTGGGAACCGACACGAAAGGGGTCCACCTTTAACGGTGCCCACTTGGGTGTCGCTTGAAAATTGACACTAAATCCCTTAATTAACCGACACTAAAGGCTTGTTTTGTAGTAGTGAATGGCAAAATGAGTTAAACTCAAAGAGCATATTTTTGAATGTGCGGGGGTGAAGGACGAAGTATATCCATACATCCTAATGAAGAATTGATGTAGCACCTTCCTTATTTACAACAAGATGATATGAATCTCTTGACCAAATGAGGAATTGATGTGTATATTCTTCTTCATTATTCTTATGTGTTGTCGGGATTGATGAGAATCTCCTAACCAGGTGAGGAATTGATGTATAATCTTCCTTATCCTTATAATCCGGGAAAGCTCAGTGGTCTTCTCCCGAAGAGAGTGCATGCTGCGGCTGTAACTCTATAGTGAATATACCAGTATACCACAGTAAGCTAGCTGCATTTGACAGAAGATGTCCTTCCAATAGTTGACACAAGATGTCCTACTAGTTGTCTCATACTAAATGAGGCGAGAGAGGTCTTCGTAGCCGACTCTTCTATTGACCTTGTATGGTATCGATTTTGACTAAGCAGTTGTCGGTTGGAGTATGAGCGGTATACCTCATCTCCTCAAGGCATAAGTGTGATTGTAAATATATAATTAGCCATGTAACATATTTACTTAAGGATCAAATACAGAAAACACTGGTTGATGTTCATTTATGTTACACATATTAAATAATTAGATGTTATACATGTTCTTCATATTCATTATAAAGTGAATAGATGATTTATTGCTCTATTATAGATAGTTGCATTACTTTAAAGGATACAACGATTAATCTTGCTTATTTATATAAAGAATCCTTTGCTTAGTTTTATACTATTTACATGTGATAATAATATTGTTGACAGAGAGTTATATCTCTCGCTGGGACAATTGTCTTACCCCGTGGGAACCACATTTTTTTAGGTGGACGTGTACGAGGGGGTAGAGACCATATTGCAGAGGGAGAACAACAACAACAGAGGTAGTAGTAATAGCTCAGGTTGAGTGTATTGTCAATTGTGTCTTGTAGATATAAGTCGTATATATATTTATATATATATTTATATTTATATATATATATATAAATAAATAAATAAATAAATATATATATATATATATATATTCTTCTCTGTACTCCCAGGTCCTTGGAATTAGTACGTGATGGTTTTATGAATGATCTGAGATTTTGACTTGATTGCCTCAAGGGTTTTATGTTGCTTATATATAGGTTTTGGCAAAGAAACTTATCACGACCTGATTACAAATCAAGCGATCACCAGTAATAATCGCGAAATAGCCATAAGAAGAGGAATTAACAAAAATCACTAAGAATTAAAACCATTTTGCACATAGATCCTTTTCCAAGAAACTTTTACAGAAAGAGCCAAAACTTTATATACATGTGGTTCATATCGTACATAAATTATATCATCTCATCTCGAGGATACCAAGTAACAGTTAATTCACTGAACTTATACAATAGTAACATAAAACCTTGAGGTCATTAAACCAAAATCTAAAGTCGTTCGTAAAAACCACTAAGAACTATCTCCCACGGACCTGAGAGTATAGAGACAACACATAGAACTTCTATCTACAAAATACGACAGACAGTGTACTCAACCTCAGCTACTACTGCTATCCTTGCTGATATGGTCCTTACTCTGCAGTCCGATTTCTACTCCCAAGTCTGTGTCCACCTAAAAAATGTGGATCCCACTGGGTGAGACTATTGTCCTAGTGAGAGATATAACTCTCTACCAATAATATTAATATCACAGGAAATAGTATATAGAACTGAGCATAAGATACTTTATGCAAGTAAGCAAGTTTACTTATAGCGCAAAGTATTAACATTGATAACAGAGTTATAAGTCATCTTTTTTCTTTAAAATAAATATGTATAACATCTATCTACTAAGATGCATAAAGTAATGAAGCATCAACCAATGTTTTCCGTATTTGATTCTTAAGCAAATATGCTACACGGCTGATTACAGGTTCACGTTCACACTTATGCCCAGAGGAGATGAGGTATACTTCTTATACTCCAACCAACCACTAGTAAGTTGAAATCGGTCATACAAGGTCAGTGGCAGAGCTAACTGTCAAGACTTCACCTGTCTCAGTCAGTACGAGATATCTTGGTAGGGCATCTTATGTGAACTACAATTAGCTTTGCTAGGATATAGTGGCAACTTCGCTATTGAGTTACATATGTAGCATGTACTCTCTTCAGGAGAAGACCACTAAGCTTTGTCATATTATTTGTTATCAGGAAGACCACTGAGTGATCCTAGTTCAGTTTCATCAGGAAGTCCACTGAGCAACCTGGTGTAGTTGGGGAGTCCACTGAGCACCCCAGTTTAGTTGGGGAGTCCACTGAGCACCCCAGTGCAATAATTACATATTCAAAAATATGCATACTGAGTAAATTTCATTTCACCTTTCAACAAATCCTGACACTGAATGGATCTATGGTCTGGGCAACTACATGATAATACTTAGCTTGATTAATTAAGTACATTGCAATATCTTTTAGCATCAATCAAGTTGGAAGTAATAATTATGTCAAGTGCTATAAAGAAAGGTATAAATATGTTTATGAAGTACACATATAACACTTAGAATCTCAATTTCTCAAGCCTGGGTATTCAAACCATTAATTCATCACTGATTATTGTCACCACTTAGCAGGTAACCATTAGCTCTAGGTCATTAGACCAAGGTATTAATTCACATAGTTCACAAAGTTCAGTGACAATGTATCATATAAGCATTATAGCTCTTACTTAGCTATGATCACCACCTCATGATTCCTTCATGTTTAGTATATCATGCTAACAACAATATCAAATACATGTCATAACCCTATAATGCAAAAGAAACACATTCTTCCCATTAATTAGGGTTAGAATTTCCCTTCATCAACCGATTAGGGTTTCAAAACATCACATCACCCATTATTGGGGTTATGATTTACCTTTACTAATCAATTAGGGTTTCAAGATTACATCACAAAACATTAATCCTTAATTCATACTCCATTCGTCTTAGGAATATCAACATATACTTATCATATCATTATTATAAGTTTCTCTCTCATCCTTACTAGGATGTTGATTGCACCTATACTTTTATCAAGTTGACTCAATTTCTTCTTGAGGTACATTAGTTCACCATTAACAAGTTTCATCAATCTCATTGCATCTTAATGTTTTATTTAACACAACACACATCATATATCACTTAGTTAAATACATTGGATTGAAGCATAACTACCATATGGGGAATCATGGTGTATATATGCTATCATATTGTGTTTGAGATACAACTTTCTCATCCTATCGTGTACCCATATCAGTCATGTGGTGTAACCACATCCTCATATCATGTTTAGGGTATATCCCCCAACACCATAACGCATATCCATCTTGGATTAGCTATCACTTAGTTCTTCTCATCTCAAGTCAACCTCATATCGTGTATGGGTTAGGTTCTTGACCTCATATCAGGCATATGGATATATTTGGTTTCTATATCGTGCACAAGGGTGCCCCATATTAGACATAGGAATGTACTTACTACCATATCGTGCACATTGTGTGCAACATATCGGACATAGGATGTATTGCCTCATCACATATCATTTAAGTGGTATATACATAATACCATGTCAGGTTTCCATGTTGGATTGTCATATCGGGTTACTATATTGGCCATCATATTGTGTAGACCATCATATTGGGTTACCAAGTTGGGTTGACTATTTGGCTCATAACCCTTTAAGCCTTCAAGAATCAGTTCTTTCATATGTTTGAACTCCTTCTCAACAACCCTTTTATAAAAGGATAGGATTATATCGGGTTTCAATCTATCATCTAGGGTTTCAATCTTCATATCGGTTAGGGGTACCATATCATGTAAAATATATAATCTTAACCTTGTATCGTGTATAAGGTGTATGTAGGTACCTCCCATATCATTCATAAGACATGCCTCATATCGTTTGTGGTATCCAACTCACAAAAACAAGTTTAATTTAAGAGGAAGCAAATTATTTGTAGAGGATTACTGAAAATCACTAAAAACTAAAACTTTTTGCAAAGAGATCCACACATAGGAAATCTTTTCCATCAAGAACCATTGTATAACATTTACATTCTAGTTCAAACGTACATAACCTGTACCATCTCTTTTCAGAGACTACAATATCAACTGTCTTATAAACATTATATACAAACAACATATGAATCACGAGGCATCAAGCCAAAACCTCAGATCGATTTATCAAAAACACTGACTAAAAACTCCAAGGACCTGAGAGTACAGAGACGACACATAGGAATTTCTAGCTACATAACTTGACAGATAGTATCTCCACCTGAGATCTCACTACTGTCCCTAATGTTACTACTGTTGTCCTTTCCCTGCAATAGGATTTTTGCTTCTTTGTCCGCGTTCACCTAAAAAGTTGGATCCCATGGGGGTGAGACAATTGTAAATTGGCCCAACGGGAGATATAACTCTCCACCAAAACATTGTTATAGCAGTTTATTAAAAAAATTTGAGCAGAAGGATTTATATATATAATCAACAGTAGGTAAGTCATTGTATGAACAAAGTGAAGTAATCTCCTTTCCCAAGGAGAACATTGCATCTACACATGGTAGAATCATAGCTCATCCATCTACTTGTAATGAATATAAATAGATATTAATAACATCAATGAACTAAAGTTATATAAAAGAAATGTAACATCAGCCAATGAATTTCCGTATTCAATCCTTAAGCAAACATGCTATACGGGCGATTTCATTTTACAATCACACTTATGCCCTGAGGAGATGAGGTATACTGCTCATACTCCAACTGACCACTGCGAAGTCGAAATCGGTACCATACATAGGTCAATGGAAGAGCAAGATTCCCATGACCTCTCACATCTCGGTCAGTGCGGGACCACAAACAGGACTATGTTAACTGCTCAAAATAGCTTTCCAGGGTATACTGGAACTTCGCTATAGAGTTATAGCGTCAACTGCACTCTCATCGACCATAGAGAGATTTAATGTTATTCTCCTCGACCCGACATTAAAAATCATTGGGAGATTAATGTTACATCTATCCCAACCATCGGGAGATTTACGATACATCCATCCCGACACATGAAGGATTGAGAGGCTTGTTATTTACCTTCCCTCAATCTCTTCACCAGATGTAAGGATATTTTTCGCCCATTTACCCCCACATATTCAAAATATGCGTTCCGGTTTTGCTGCGGAGAACCCGTTTCACCATCACCTAAATACTGACAGTGATGGATCTATGGTCAGGGCTCTACATGATATGATTTCATTTGATTAATTATGTACATTTTCACATTCTTTTAGCATCAGCCTAGTTCTCAAGCATGACTTATTACAACAATGCTACAAAGAGACATGTACTATTTTCATCAAATACTTATCAGTCTTTAAAAGACCTTGGGAACTCAGTCCTTCATTTGAATATTGAAAATTATCATCCCATCACAATCTCATCACCATAATCATATGGTTCTGGGTATTCAAACCCTTAACTCATCATTGAGCATCCTTACCATTTATTAGGTAACTATCACCTTCAGGTCATCTGACCAAGGCATTCATGATACTTGTTACACAAGTATCACACATGGCTCACAAGGCCACTAAATATCTTATCACCTCTTTCTAGGTAACAACTTACTCATATGACTCATAAAATCCATGCACATATGTTACTTTTACTAAGCAACAACAAAATTAAGGCACATAAGGCCAATCAACATTTATTATATAAATGTCACAGCTCAAACCTGGCTAAGTTCATCATCTCATAAAACCTACATGGATATTAGGCATGATAACAGTCATACAAGTTATTCATCACATCATTTAATACAATACTAACACTATTATTCTTTTACCAGGAATTAGGGTTTACTATCAAATAGGGCTTTTCATTCCCTTTACCCAAAATTAGGGTTAGGGTTCCCATTTCTTATTAATTAGGGTTTCATGATTATATTATCTATCCAACCCTTAATTCATTATTCCATACCTCTGGGGCATTCAAAAATATCATAAATAATTATTCAAGATCATTGCTCTCATCATATAGCATTAATGATCATCAATTCAAGGTATGAGTTCATCTCTCATCCTCATCATGGTATGAATACATCATACTCATTAATTTGGCTTAACCCCATTCTCAAGGTACATTAGTCAACACTTATCAAAGTGCATCAACTCATTACATTTTCATTGTAATAGTTGCATAACACACTTCATATGTTTCTTATCCAATTATATTGGATTTGAAGTGTATCAAGGTATATAAACCTTGAAGTGCTGAATGTGATAACTATCATATCTTGATGTATCACTTTCTCATCATTTCAGACTCTCTTAAGTTAACCACTTTATCTCGTATTAAGGTATTTCCCTCTTAATACATTCAATCACTAATCTCTCACCTTTAGCATGTAATTCATAGGCCACACATTAGAATTGTCCAACTATCTTTAATGTTATGGACTTATCTAATGGTAAAGACATTGCTTACAATAAGGTTTCTTATAATCAACCAGATGAAATGTTTCACCCTAATAAGGCAATTCCTCCTATCTCATCATCAGGGTTTCCTTATACCCTCACTTAAAATTAGGATTAGGGTTTATTGTCATATTACCCAGGATTAGGGCTTTATGCATTATGAATCCACATTAGAGTCTTACACACCTTCACCCTTCTTAGGGCCTTCTCATCACAACATTGTATCAAAGCTTCATGTGGTGTTAATTCTTAATCAGGGCTTCTCATGGAATCTCCCTCAACTAGGGCTTCTCATGGAATCTCTTTCAACTAGGGTTTCTCATGGAATCACCCTCAACTAGGGTTTCACATGGAATCATCCTTAACTAGAAATTTCCACTATAGTCACCCACAATTTGGGTCTACTATTCATCTCCATTAGGATTTCATTCAATTGTCCATAATTAGAGATTCACTATTCATCTAAATTAGGGTTTTGTATCTCATTACCCTAAATTACAGTTATACATATCATTATCCTGGATTAGGGTTACATCCTCACCCTAAATTAGGGTTCCATTTAGAATTTCCCTCAATTAGGGTTAGAATTCAATAACCTTATCAATTAGGGTTTATACTCATGATTAGGGTTTCATGATCTCTTTAATAAGGATCATACCCTTAATCACCACATGAATCATATTCATGTAATTGTTCAATTAAACAATTGACCTTTAATCACTTTGAGTGCTCATACGGTTTGGATAATTACCTTTCAAACGATCTCAATCATTTAGACCCCAAACGGTCTTGACCAATTAGGCCTCAAACGGTCTTGCTTGAAATACCTCCAAACGGTCTTGAACAAACCATTGAAACTGTTTGGTAAAGTTAACTCTTGAAACCGTTTGACAAAGTGATACTTGAAACCGATTGCCAAAGTTGAAGTTGAAACCGTTTAAGCCTCAACCGGTTTGGGATCATTTGGTCCCAAACGGTCTTGGGACCGTTTGGACTCAAATGTTCTTGAGACCGTTTGGTCCAAACCTCCTCAAAACCGCATGGACCAAATATGGTCTCAACCAATCAAATTGGATTAGGGTTTCCAATGTTGATTCCTGCAACCATTGAGTTCATGCACTCAATCATCAATTAGACCTATCATCATACTTCTATTGAGTTAAATAGGTCAACCTTCAACTGATTTGACCCTCAACTGACCCTCAATTGGTCATCAATTAGGGTTTGAATCAATTGGATTAGGGTTTGGAATCTATGATCCTTAAACATTAATCAATGTAAGATTAGTTACTTTGAAATCATTGAACCATCATCCAAATTGAACATGACCTGACCCCAAACGTTCATGAGGTCGTTTGGATGACCTCCAAATGGTCTTGAGACCATTTGCTCATGTCAACATCAAAACCCAAGTCAACCAATTAGGTTTTGGATCATTGGATTGATCACCAAATCAACATTTGATTGCACTTCAACTTAGTACCTTTGGGTCTTCAACCACCTAACCATACTCAACCCTAGACCTCCAAATGATATTGGGTGACCACAAAATGGTCTTGAGACCGTTTGGGTGATCCCCAAATGGTCTTGAAACCGTTCAACCCAAGTTTCCAACTTAATCAAATTAGAAATCAGCACTTAACCCGATTAGGGTTTTGGTGATTTATTGACTTTCAACTCATGAACCAATTGGAACTAATCAATCATAATTGATGGGTCATTAACCTAGATCATTTTAAACAGATCTCCAAACGGTCAACCCTAGTCAACACCACCAAATGGTCTGAAACCGTTTGGCCTCATGCAGTTTGGTGAAACCGTTTGCTTCTAAACGATTTGAAACCGTTTGCTCCCAAACGGGTTGGGAAACCGTTTGAGCAACAAAATGTAAACCGTTTGCCTTGGATATTAGGAGAGGTGTTTTATTATCATCTTCAAGCTCTAAAATCATGAAACCTACTGTGGTTTCCATGGCTATTTCATCCATCAACCAAATCAATTATCGTGAATGTGGAAATGATCATTATTTGATAAGGAATTGAATGCAATAACAAAATCAAGGGTTCAAGTTATAAAACTCGCCTCCAATTGAGCTCCAAAGCTCCAAGCTCATGGAAAAAATGGTTGATGCAACTCCTTTCATCATTCCAAGGCTCGTCCTCAAGGTTTGAGTGAAAATGAATGGTTAGAAATAAAGAGGGGATCGAAATAGGAAGAATTCATGCATTGATTTGTGATTTCCACCATGGATTAAAGGTGAACAAGGGTCAAGAAGCTTACCAACAGGTAGGGATTCGTCCTCCTGGTCCTCCCAAGTCCTTTGGTCGTTTTCCAAGCAAAGGGAAGAAGTGGGATTGGGAAAAGCCTTTCATTTGGCTTGTAAAGAGTATTTTTATAAAAATTCAATGAGAGAGAATATGCTTTATAAAAATTCATTTAATCCCTAAAGTATAGCCGCCTCTTCCCCCTCAACTTCCTTGGATCCGAGGCTATCTTGTGTGCCTATCATTCCTCTCAATTATCCATGATTTAAAGAAAAGCAAATTAAGCAGCTCAAATGATATTATACTAATATCCATATGTGAGTGAATAATTCTTTTTCTTATAAAATTGTGAGTGAGTTATCCACTCCCTTGGATATTTTCGTGGTCCTTGCAAAGCTCAAGGACGTAAAAACACATCTGAATCCAACCATTTTAATTTTGTTTGAAGGCCCTTTAATTAATACATTTATTTTTGCCCTAAATTGAATTAGGGTTTCAATTAGAATTAAATCTTGAATACTTTAATATCAAGGTTCTCTCTCCTCCAACTTAATTCGAATGAGGCACCCCTCTCATTTTCTTTTCTCTAAATGATGCCAAGAAACATTAGGGACCTTATTGAAGTGGTAATTTGCATATTGAACCCCAGGTTTTGGGTAAATTGCACATTACTCCAAAACTAGGTTTTAATGCACATACATTGCTTTATCAGCTCTTTGTTGGTACCAGGCTTCCATAAGCCATACCTGTGGCAACACAACCCACTATCACACAGACAACGAGGTGTTACGCGAAAATGTGCGGAAATCACCATAACCACAGATTATCGAAAAGACGGGTTAATTAAAACCGAATTCGAAAAATTGATAAACTGAGAAAATTTTACATTCTAGTCCACATCCTGTAAGAAAATAGGTTACACACATATATACAAGCATGTTACATGTCCACAGATTAGAGCAACAGCTGTCTTGTCGTCACATGAGTTCATCACCTATTCATACATATAGAGGCCTACATCCGGCCAACAACAGGATATACAAAAACATCTACAGTTATTCATCGTGAAACAACGTCAAAACACCGCCAAGGACCTCAGAGTACAGGGTTGACTCTAGACTCTAAAACATCAAAACAACAACATATCCATTGCTTTCCTTCTATGGTTCTTCTTGCTGCTCGGCCGCAATTTCGCGACCACCACCACGCCTAGCTCGACCACCTAAAAAGGGTGTAAACCAGCGGGGTGAGACAATTGAACATTGTCCCAGCGGGAGACATAACTCCCCGCCCAAACCACATAACCTCAGATGAACATATGCATAAGCAGTTAACTGATGAGAAGTATAGCAGGAGCAGTATTATGAAATAAAGCTATCTAAGCTTACCAGATGTAGTTAAGTATTACATGTGAAACATGATTAACAAGACAAGATATCCAAGTTCTACTACATATCGAGAACATATAAGTAACTGCAAGATATAAAGAGAGTATCTACACAAACAAGGTCTCAACCAATGTTTCGTGTTTGACTTAGGCAGTAAGAACTAAACGGCTGGATTACATTTTATTATGCCCTGAGGAAGTGAACCATACCATTCAAATCCAACCTTCGGCTGCGAAGCCCATAACCGGTGCCATACAAGGTCAATGGAAGAGCCGTAATCCACGACCTCACCCCACGTGGTCAGTACACGAGAAACACAGCAGGACCGCAGTCTCATGCTCAAGTGGTCTTAGCTACAGGGTCAGCTCCTCAGGCTACCCTTCCTCTAGCCCTCCTTGGTACAGGTCACAACGCTAGTAAAACTGAGCCACGGGCCTGATCACTGTGCTCTGAGTCATGAACACATTCATGCTCATCGTACCATATATCCGGAGCCATGGGTCTGTCCACCATGCTCATTACATATCCGAGTCTGCAACCACAACTACACTCGTTTCCCTCTCTATTTGAGGCTAGGAGAAACCTCACATATTCAAAAATATGCGCTCCGGGTTAGCCCGCAGGAGAACCCGTTTCACCATCACCAAATCCTGACGATGATGGATCTATGGCCAGAGCAACTACATGATAGATTTCACTGTGATTAATCAGTATCTTTTAGATGGATTGCAAGATTCAACCAAGTTGTATAACATGCAAGCTATAAAAGGAAATAAACAACATAAACTCAACATTATGCTTTCACTACAATTCACATCATATTGATCCATCACAAGGATCCCACATCACATGTTATCACTTGGCCTCTTGCCAATCATCCGGATCCATCTCAAGGATCATCACATACCACGAGATCTCAATCCCTCATCACATAGTGCCACTGCCTCTCAAGGCCTATATCATCATCATGGAACATCATTCATAATGTACCTGTCATCTCATTGTGCACATATAATCATTCCTCATAGCCTTTCATTTGGCTATGCATTACCTGCATGGTTAGCATCATCCAATAATCAACATGAATAACTTAGAGACTTATATTATCAACACAGGGTGACATTTAGGGTTAAGCATATTACTAACACAAAATAACATTAGTGGTTGTATCCTTTTCATAATCATGCCTCATCTTATGATCTCATGTATCAGTCATAGCATTAAGCAAACCCTAGTGCATGTTCATTATTGCTCTTATCATAACAAGACAATCAAGGTGCTCACACTCATGTATATTGTTGACTCAAGGTCAATTAGGTCAATGTTGACTCACGTCTAAATTGACTAAACCCTTGTTTTGATGATGACTAACCATTCCACATATTGGTGTCTAATGCTTCTACATTGAGTGATTTCAAATTAGGTTTAGACACACTCCAAATGCCCTATCTTGCGCATATCAAATTGGAGAAAAGACAAGTCAAAATAGCTACAAGTGTGCAATTTGGGATCTCAATGTAAATGACCTTAGAATTGCTTTGTAACCACTTGTAATGATTGTATGACTTGTAATTAAGATTATAAATATTATTGGGACACAAAAATCCATCATTTGTATAGTCAAACGAAAATTCCAAAATACCCATAACAGGGATTTTGTCGGCCGAATTCCAAACTCGGCCGATCCATATATTCTGGAATTTTTTTTGCAATCGGCCGAGTTACAAACTCAGCCGATTCCCGTTCGGTCGAGTTTCTAGCTAGGAAACTCGGCCGATCCACTGATCGGTCCAAGATGAAAGTCGACCGATCGGCCGAGTTTCTCCAAAGGAACTCGGCCGACAGTCTAGCTTTCAGCCTTGTCTTTTAGTGGTTCGGCCGAGTTACCTTTATATAAACTCGGCCGATCAGACTGTACGAAAAAGTGCAGAAAAGTGATTCTAGCCGTTGTGGAGTAGCAACAAGTGAAAATAGATCCGTTGCAAGCCACAAAATGGCTAGTTTTCATTCACAAGTGTTCCCAAAGGCTAAGAGGCATCCCCAGCTATAAATAGGACCCCTTGGGCTTCATTCCAAGGTTGAGAATTCATTGCAAACTCTTTGTGAGGCTCCTATTCTATAGTTGAGTGCTTCCTACAACCTCCTCTCTCTCTCTAAGCTTAATCACTTGCTACATCCATTAGAGTGAGTAGGAAATCTGTAAGAGAGCTAGTCCTACATGTATATCTTGTGAGGCTCTCACTTCCACCACCTCCTATCTCTTCTTTCAACCATGAAGATGAAGGTTCTCTCTCTTGTCCAAGAGAGGTGAAGAAGAACAAGGGAAGGCGTCCCTTGGTGAAGATCAAGGCTGAAGACTTGGAGCTAGAGTGGGTAAGTCCTTGGAGAAGGCAGAAGACTCAAGCTCAAGTGGGTAAGACCTTGGTGGAAAGCTTCTTCGAGTGAAGGCGAAGTCAAAGGCGGAAGATCCAAGAAGAGTGGGTAATTCCTTCTAGGACGAAGACTTGTGCAAGAGTGGGTAAGTCCTTGGAGAAGGCCGAAGACTCTTGCAAAGTGGGTAAGTCCTTGGTAAGGTTGAAGACTCTTTGTATTGGATAGGTAAGTCCTTTGTTGGTCATGTATTGTAAGTCTTATAAGTGAATATAAGAGTGCAATTGTTTGAAGTCCTAGAGGTTGACCTCTCTAGGCAAGTGGACTGACACACTTCTAGTTTGAAGTGTGGAACAACTCTAAATAGCTTGTCTAATTGGTGCATGTTCAATCTCTCTTATCCTTGCTATGCATGATTTAGTTGCACTCAAATTACCTATTTAGCAACCTTATCTTGTCATATATTTTGAAGGTTTAATGAATTTTGTGTAAGTGCTTTCAGCTCTATTCACCCCCCCTCTAGAGCACCTAAGTCACCCATCTAGGATCCAACAAGTGGTATCAGAGCGGGTCTTCTCCAAGCATACTTCAACAAGTAGGAGAAGATTGGTGACTACCTAGGAGGGAGACTCTCGACCAGCCTTCCAATCTTTGATGGGAGCAACTTCCTCTATTGGAGAAGAAGAATTCAATTCTTCATCCAAGGATCAAGTCTCGAGATGTGGCAAATGGTGAACAGCCCATACATTCTACCAAAGACAAACATTGAAGAATGGGATGAAGCCACCTTGATGAAAGCAACCTTGAACGCAAGAGCCATGCACATCCTTTATGCCTCCATGACCCCCACCGAGTTCAACCGGATTTCCTCTTGTGAGACGGCCTATGAGGTATGGAGAAAGCTTTGCATCACTTATGAAGGGACAGATCAAGTGAAGGAAAGCAAAGTGTACATGCTCAAAGGGTTGCTTGAGAACTTCAAGATGGGAAAGGAGGAGAGCATAGCCAACATGTACTCAAGGCTCAACACCATCTTGAATGGTCTTGCTGTTCTAGGACATCCTATGTCTAGTGGAGAGATCAACTCATAGATACTTAGAACTCTCCCCAAGAGATGGGAATCCAAGGTGACTTCTATTGAAGAAGCAAGGTCGCTTAGGGATATTCCTATTGAAGAGCTCATTGGAAATCTTCAAGCACATGAAGCTACACTTGACAAGAGGGAGGAAGTAGAAAGACAAGAGAAGAAAGAGCTTAAGAGAATGAAGAAGGCTGAAATGAAGGCTCAAATTGAAGCTATCATGGAACAAGTCTCTCCATCCTCTCAAGCTAAAGAAGATGCCATGTACTCCAAAGGTCGACTCTACAAAGGCAAGTCCTCCTCCATCCGGTGCTTCACATGTGGAAAGAAGGGTCACTACAAGGAAGATTGCCCACAAGGCAAAAAGACCCATCTTCACAAGAAGAAATGGCAATCAAGCTCAAGTGGCTCCTCCAACTCAAGCTCAAGTGAAGATTCATGTGAAGGATCAAGCTCAAGCTCTAGTGATGAAGGAGAATGCCATTTTGCTCTTATAGCATCAAAAAGTGAAGACTCAAATGAGGTAAATCTAGACTCTTTAGATAAAGAATCTTTAATTGCTATTATTCATGATATTTGTGCCTCTTATAAGTCTTCTAAAAAGAAAAAGAAAAAGCTTGCTAAAATTGTTGATAATTTGCATATAGAACTAGATGATCTTGAATATGCAAATTCTTGCTTGCTTATTGATAAAAATGATTGTCTTAGCCAAGTAGAATCTCTTAAACTTGAAAATGCTAGTTTACTTGATAAGATTAAATTTCTAGAAGCTCAACCTCTCATGCCTAGTTTTAATGAAGAGCATACTTTAATTGTTGATTCTCTCATGCATGAGCTTGATACTCTTAAAACTGAAAACATAGAACTCAAGCTTATTGATGATTCTAGGAGAGAAGAAATCTATTCTTATCAAAGAGAATTAGTGGTGCTTAATTCTAAAATGCCTCTTTGCTTGCTAAAATCAATGGGCATGAACCTTGTTCTAGTTATACAAATAGAGAGAATGATGTTGCTGCTCTTCATATTGATAGAGATTCTTATTTAACTAAAACTCTTTGCTTAGAAAATGATCTTCTACATGCTAGAGATAACATTAATCAATTGTCTTCTACTATTGCTTCTCTTAAGCATGATAATGATAGTTTAAGATCTTCTTTGCAAAGATTCTTAGTTGGTAAAAAGAATCTTAATCAAATCCTAGACCATACTACTAAACAAATTGGTAGACATGGTTTAGGGTATGATAGTAGTCAAGGGAACAACAAAGATAAAGGACCTCCAATATTCCATGGAAAATCCTCTAGTTCCAAGACTATGGGCACATGCAACTATTGCAATGATTTTGGTCATTATTCTTCATGTTGTCCTTTTAGGAAAGCACCCAAGAGCAATAGGATTTGGGTTGCTAAACTAACCCCTCCGGACCCAAAAACATGATTGGGGACCATTTCATCTTTCTTCTTGTAGGTACGTACAAATGGATTGATTTGAGCTATTGAATTGCAAATTGACTTGTCAATCCACATAAAAGAAGAAAGGTGAGATGTGTAGAGGGTGACAACAAGTGTAAAAGCAATGGTAAGCACAAAGGTAATGGTTTTATTGCTTATAACCATTTCTAACTTGTTTTTGTCAAGTTAGTATGCACTATACATATGGTTTTTGAGTCAAAAGTGGCATTTTGTGATTATCTTCACACTCTTGCTCAAAAATTGTTTCTAATGCTTCGATAGTGCATTACTAACTTGCTTAGACATGTTTGGATATGGTTTGTATATTTTAGTATGCCTTTAAATATGTTTTTATGAAATATATGTGCTTTTTGACAGCTGCTCTGTCGGTCGAGTTTGCCCTAGTGAAACTCGACCGATAGGCACCAATGGGTGTTGCCAGCAGTTTTCATCGGTCGAGTTGCCAATGCACAAAACTCGACCGATTACACTGTGCACAGAATATAAATTTGGCTTATTGAGTGAGAATTTCCCTCTCAACTAGATTTTCTCAACCAATAGCCTTATTCTTTGGCACTCTCATTTGGTACCTGTATATATGCATACTGCCATGTTCTAAATTGCCTATCTTGCTTACAACTCTATCTCTCTAATTGCTCTAAATTGGTATATCTATATCTTGCAATTACTTGCTTTGAGTTGTTTTGTAGGTTTTGATGATGATCTCTTTGGATCTCTTGGTTGTGTCTAAATTGCTTCCATTGTGCTCTATCTTGCTACATGTATCTAGGTGTATATCTTGTTTTGATACAACCTTGAGGTTCATAGGGGTAATCATCTTATGGTAAGGATGCATATCTAGTGAGTTATATCCTTTCATGCGTCTAAAATTGCATATCTCTTGGTTTGGATATATCTCTATATCTACTCAATGCTTGCTTTATCTTGTGTATCTCTTGCTATGATCTAGATCCTACTAGTAGTCCTAACTTGTGATATCATCTACTAGTAGTTCATTTACATGTAGTTCTAGCCTTGTTTAAAATTGCCATCTTTGATCATCTATATGTTATGCTTGTATCTTATCTCATACATACTCAAGATTGTTCCTTGAACTGCATATCTACTATCTTGAGTTGCTTGCATAACATTGTGATGCAGGGCACATAGAGCTACATTATATGTAGAAATTGGAGTATTTTTGGATTTTATGCAGGTTTTGCTCCAATTTTAGTTTTTGCTGCAAGTATAGTGTTTTTTATGCAGAAACACCCTTATGAGCAAGACTCATGGCTTTGCCATGAGCTCCGATGGTTTTTGGTCAAATTCCATCATCTTGAGGGTCAAAATTATGATTTATTGTTTTTCTGTAGCACTTTATCTTGCATTTTTGGGATGTTCAAGTATGTGCTTTAACTTGCTTTTCTTTCTATGCTTGGACAAGCCCCTATCTGTGCTCTTCTACTCTCCTCATATATATTTTGTGTTATCTCCTTTCTCTTTAACAAGTGATGTTTCTTTTTTTATAACCCCCACCTTTTTGAAATGACAAAGGGGGAGAAATGTAACATCCCTGACCTGGGTTATGAGTTAACCCTAGGTGTTTTGCCTAAATATGTAATTAAACCTTTGTGATTAACTCTGAGCATGTAATTAAGTTTCTCAGAAACGTATATTTCAGTATTTGCTCCTTTTTATTTAAAGTTGTAGCATTGTTTTGATATACAGGGACTTATGTGCAATTTACCCAGTTAAAAAGGGTTAGTTTGCAATTTTTCACATGTTGAGATGTTCCTCTAATGTTGAGACATCATGAGAATCTCTTTGGCAAAGTTTGAGGGATTTCCCAAGCTAGAGCACCAAGGTGCAGCTGTGGAAGCAATCCTAGGGCTTGAAACCCTAATTTGGGGTAAAATGCAATTTACCCAAATGATGGGATGCAATTTGTAAAGAATGTCATCTAATGTATCTTTTTAGACTTTTTCCATCATTTAGAGAATAAATGATGAGGAATTCACCTCAATTGAGTTATCAAGTTAAGAAATAGGCTTTGTGATTGAATAATCAGGGTATATGTGCAATATCCCTTTGAGTATGAACTTTATTATTAGATTGTTCTTCCTTGCCTTCTTTTCTATAACTTAAGTTAAGGTTTGTCCTTAGAATAAAGAGGAAGGGACGAGCAAGTAATAAAGGAAGGATTTAGTTGGAATTAAGGGAAACTTATGAACTAATGTTGAAAATCCTATCCCATGTATATAAGCTCTCCTTCCCTTAGTTGCAAGGGAACTTACCCTTCGTTCCCTTACTGTTTCATTTCACCAAAGACGACCAAGGACTTCCTTGGAGCTAAGGAGGACGAACAAGGGGTGCAAGGTAGGTTTAAACCCCTCTTCTTGCCTAATTCCATGGTTAGAATTCAAATTCAAGGTCAGCTTCATGGCTAATTTTCGAAACCCTATCTTTCTAGCCGTCTCTTTTCATCCTTCCTTGGAGTTTTCACCTTGGCCAACCTGTGGGAACTCAAGGACGCCATTAGAGCTTGGAGCTTGAAAGCTTGGAGCTCAAGAAGCAAGCTTTAGGCGGGTTTTATAACTCTAAACCCATGCTTTACTATGTGCATCCTTATATGCGTTTTAATGATAGCTCTTAGTATTTCCCTACTTTTCCCTGCTATGTTGCAAGAAAACCCGTGGGATATCTGTACTGTTCTTGAGCTAGAAGATGAAGGCGTGATTTCCAAGGAAAACCCACCGCTTTTCTTTTCGTTAAACGGTCCTAACAGTTTGCCCTCTCAGACTCAAGACCGCGAGGTGAGCAAACGGTCTCGAGACCGCGACAGGGCAAACGGTCTCAAGACCGTTTGGCCCCATTGAGCGAGCGGGAACCGTATAAGAAATCTGTTCCTAATTATATAGGTTAATTACCCTAAAAATTTGGGAGACTAACTCCAAAGGAATCGGGAGATATGACCTTTTTAAGTCACAACTTTAAATGAATTAATTGCTGATTTTCAAACGGTCTAAAATTGCCTTTTTGGGGAAACGGTCTCAAGACCGTGTAAGGTCGTTGACTAAGCGTTGACCGTATGAGATTACTGTTCAAAATTATGTTAATTAACAACTCACCAAGTTTGATGGTCTAATTCCAAACGGGCTAAGAGTTGAAGGGTGAATACTAGGGCTAACCCTAGGTGAAATCAGTACTGAAATTATGGTGACCTAACTAGGGTTTTTAGGGTTGATTGACCTAAACGGTCTCAAGACCGTTTGGGAGTCACCAAACGGTCTCAAGACCGTGAGGGAAATCAACCAAGACCGTTTGGAGGTCTGGGGTCAAGGATAGTTGACCAATTAAAGGTACAATTACACCAAATTACATTGCAATTAAATATTGACATGATCATCAACTCAATGGGTCAGACCTTGATGAATCTGCATTAGAATCCAAAATTTGGATGGGCAAACGGTCTCAAGACCATTTGGAACTCATCCAAACGGTCTCAAGACCGTGAGGGCAATCAACCAAGACCGTTTGAAGGTCTAGGGTTGAGTAATTTGACCAATTGAGGACCCAATTGCAAATAAGTTAGTAATTTAATCAAAATTCTGTTTTGTGGTTCAATCATGGTTCAACCCCTATCAAATCACCTTAGACTTTGATGAAATCTTGGGCAAACGGTCTTAAGACCATGTGGGGTCCACCCACATGACCTCAAGACCATTTGGGCCAAGTTTGGGCCCAATTGGAGCTCAATTGAAGGGTTCAACCATGTGTTGATGCACACTGTTGAGTGATGATGGGTGAACATTGATAGACCCTAATTGAATCGATTTCAACCATAATTGGTTAACTATTATGGGTCAATTGAATGACCAAGTGATCAAGCATAACCTTAATTGACTAAATCCATGAGTGGTCAACATAGCTTTGACCATTTGAGGGCTTCAACATGGGTTGACATTATCGGTTGCACCTTTGAGCCTTGTTGAAGGACCAAGCGGCTGAGACCATGAGAGCCTCGCGGTCTCAAGACCGTGAGGGGGCTCACGGTCTCAAGACCGAGAGGAGGCTCACAGTCTCAAGACCGCGAAGGGCCTTGCGGTCCTGAGGTCAAAGAAGGGCAAACGGTCTTCATGACCCTCGTGGTCTCAACTCAAATTGGTCTTCGCGGTCTCAACATTAACTTGAACCAATGGGAGGCTTCGCGGTCTTGAACCCTTGAAGAGGCTCGCGGTCTTGAATGCATCATGGCTCGCGGTCTTGGGGTTAGAAATAGGCTTGCGGTCTTGGAGGGTCAAAGTGGGCAAACGGTCAACACTTTCAACCAATTTCAACCCAATTGATGATTAATGATTGAAATCAATCAATGTGATTCAAGGTTGACCTCATTCAATCACTTGATGATGTGAATGGTTCAATGTTGCCCAAATCAAACCCTAATGATAATCTAGGATAGTAAGGGGTTATTTGACTAAGGTTTTTGACCATGATGATGATCAATGGGGTGAATTACCAAAATACCCCTGAAGGGTCAATTAAGTTATACCTTGCTCAATTCAAACCCTAATTACATGAGAATGATGTTTTTAGTCATAATGACTCTATCCAACTTGATCTAGTGTAATGTTACCATAAACCATTAGTATGATGAAAGAGAGAGTACTCTAGAGAGAGAAAGTAACCTAGAGAGAGAAAGTAACTCTAATCACATAATGGTGATGTTTTTGGCTATGTTAGCCTATGATGACTCAACCCAACATGTTTTAGAGTGACGTTGACATCACCTAACCTTATGATGAGAGAGAAAGTACTTCTAGAGAGAGAAAGTACCCTTTTTAAGTAGAAACTCAACTAAAGCACCTCCAATGCACATGAGTGAGTATAATTAGGGTATGATCCACCTGTGTGAGGTCATAGAAACCCTAATTATGATAAATGATGAACCTTTAACCAATCTAAGAGTATCACTGAAGATGTTACTCATACATGATGATGTTATGAGTTTAATTCACCTTAATGTGAATAGTAAACCCTAATTCAAGGGTAATGGCATGCTTTTGAGTATTAAACTCCATTTGATATGAATTAGAGATTTAACTCTTATGACAAGAGTAGGAAGTACATTCTTTATTGTTGTATTACCTTTATCAGATGTATTAACCATGCAGGTTCTGATATGAAGGTAATCATATCCAGGTATGGATGTTGATGTTATATTCATTAAGGGCATGTTGTTAGCCTTATGAATGAGTAAAGTAATTTGATGCCTTGCCAGTGGCATCCTATGCTGATAATGGGCTATGAGAGCCATGAATACCATAAAAGTCATGCCTTAGAGGTGACTTGTGATGAGGATAATGAGAAATGATGATTGATATGAGTTAGGCCTGTTACATTTAGTATTCTTCTTTTATAGCTGTTATGCTATTGTTATTGTTTGCAGAACAATGTATGCTGTTAAAGAATACTGAATGTACCTAACTAATCAAGTATAATGTAGAGCCCTGATCATAGATCCATCATTGTCAGAAATTAAGTGATGGTGAAATAGGTTTTCCTCAGGGAACTCCTGGAGCACATACTTTTGAGTATGTGGGGTACATGGATGTGTAGAACCTTACATCCTGGTGTAGGAAAGTGATGTAGATGTGGAATCCATCCATCCTTCACTATAGTTCCATACCGTATCAGTGGTAGGTAAACATGAAACCTCCTGATGACGAAGAAAGTACAGATATCCGTATCAGTGGTAGGTAAATATGAAACCTCCTGATGACGAAGAGAGTACAGAATGCCACTGTGACTCTAGAATAGCGAAGGACCAGTTTACCCTAGTGAGCTATAGTAGTAGAGACATGATATGTCCTACAAGTGATCCTCTTACTGACTGAGGAAGGTGAAGGTCATGAGAATCCGGCTCTCTTAATGACCTATGTATGATACTGATGCGGCTTCTCAGCGATCAGTTGGGGTATGAGTGGTAAGCCTCATCTCCACAGGGCATAATGTTGTTTGTAAAACACAATCAACCATGTAGTATAACTTGTTAGAGATGACTCCAAGTTAGTTGATTGATGTTACATTGCAATAATGTTGATATTCTCCATATCTCCTAAATTGTAGAGATCTTGTTATACCTGCAACTGTTATAGAATGCTTTGAAGGCTTTACTGCTTAAAATATTCTTTGATGTTATAATAAAGCTTCCGGCGAAGAGTTATAACTCTCGCTGGGACAATTATGTATAATTGTCTCACCCCGTAGGCTTCAACTTTTTAGGTGGACGTCGGAGACGAAGGAACCAACCTGCAGGTGACCAGTCTCAGCAGCAGCAGCACCAGGGGCAGCAGTAATCTCAGGTGGAGATTTTTCCTGCCATGCGGTGTAGTTAGAGTCAGTCCTATGTGTCCTCTGTACTCTCAGGTCCTGGAGTTTTGTGTTATGTGATCTTGAGATTTTGTATCTTGATGTATATAATTACTCAAGAAGTAATTATCCTGAGATGTAAACAGTTACCTCTCTTTATGAAAGGAGTTTTTATGAATACAAGCTCTTGTCTCGAAAAGTTTTAATTTCCCATGATTTCTGTCTTCCGCTGATTACCGATTCGCTTCCGCTAAGTTTTAATTGTGTTTATGTCATGGTTTGGAGAACAGAGCCCACAACTAGTGGTATCAGAGCTCCAGGTTCAGTTGAGTCTACAGAGGCATAGGACTTAGGATGTCGAGTCTACCTTTAGTACTCCTTCCTTATCTAATAGAATCTTCTACTCCTTAGGAGAAGAAGATACATAAGAATGTCAGAACATCATGATGAGCACGTGGCAGAAAGTAGTGCTAGTGCACCTCGAGGCGGTGCAAGGGTTCCGAGAATAGAACAACCTGCACCTGAGTCGCCAAGAGAGCCACCCCAGTTCGACCCAGCTGACATGAGTGATCCAGCTGTACAGACGATGTTCGGGCAGTTCATGACTGCCATGACACATATAACCGATAGGATGCCCATTCCTGCACCTAGGGCACCTGTCCAGCCTAAAGCACAAGGTATCGGTAAGACATTCGAACGACTTCGTCGTGTCGGAGCTACCGAGTACTTCGGAACTGCCGACCCTGCAAATGCTGACTTATGGTTGATAGAGTTGGAGAAGGCTTTCAGGATTCTTATGATTCCGGAAGCTGAGAAGGTTAGACATGCTGTTTATCTTCTCAAAGGCAGTGCTGGTCACTGGTGGAACATGGAAGAGCAGAAGAGACCTGGAGTAGAGTTCTCATGGGAAGAGTTTCGTCGGGAATTTATCAATAGATATTTTCCAAAGACCTTCCTAGATGAGAAGATCTCTCAGTTTGAGAAACTAAGGCAGGGTATGATGAACATTAGTGAGTATGAAACTAAATTTATGGAGTTATTGCGGTTCTGTCCGCACATGGCTGCTACGGATGAGGAAAGAATCAGAAGATTCGAGAAGGGTTTGAATTCTGATATGTCAACCCCTGTGTCTGCCTTAGAAAACAGAGAGAGATTCTCTACCTTCGTTGAGTCAGTCTGAAGGATAGAGAGATCTGTGGTTGAGAAAAGACAAACCCATAAAAGATATCCACAGTTCTAGGGTTCTTCATCTAGGGATTCCAAGAAACCTAGATTCTCTACACCTAACCCTCCACCACCCAGATTAAGTTTTCAAACTCAATGGACACCAAGCAGAGGTAGAGGGCGAAGTCAACCGCTTCAAGGGACACATAGTTCTGCATCAGTGTCAGTTATTGGACCACCCAGACCACAGCAACAGGAGAAGAGTTGCTACAACTGTGGTAAGGTGGGACACTTGATGAAGGATTGCCGTTCTAGGCCTGTCGGTGTGACACAACAACCTCCGAGACAGAATCAACAGGGATCTCAGAATAGACAACATCAAGGAGCAGCTCGAGGACGTGGACAAGCGTCTCAAGCTGGATCATCAGCACCACCTCAACACCAGGCGACTGCGAGGTTCTATGCTATGAACCCACCAGAGGCAGTGGTCAATCCACGGGTAATGGCAGGTCAGATGAAACTTTTATATTCTGATATGTCTATATCCTGTGATGTATCTGTTCTGATTGATCCGGGTGCTACGCACTCTTTCATCACTCGTGAAATGATTCATAACTGCAATGTGACTGTTAGTCATAGAGCAGATAGTTTGTTGTTAGAGACTCCGTTGAGTGGGTCTGCCGTTTTGCAGGAGGTATGTTCTCCCTGCATCCTTTTCTTTTCTGACCATCGCATTCAAGTGGACCTTATACCACTTGATATGCAGGGGTTTGATATAATCCTTGGGATGGATACCTTAGAAAGGTATAGAGTTATCTTGGATTGTGAGTCCAAGTTGGCTGTGTTTGCTGATGAAAGCAGCACATGGATCTTTCAAGGTGAAAGAAAGATTCTGCCCACCTGTCTTGTGTCAGCTATGGTTGCTGATAAGCTGTTGAGGCAAGGATGTTATGCCTTCTTAGCCCATGTGGTAGATGTTACCAGGGAAAGTTCCAATCCTGCCGAAGTTCCCATAGTCAGGGAATTCGAGGATGTGTTTCCTGAAGAAATTCCTGGTATACCACCACCTCGGGAGATTGATTTTGAAATTAATCTGATCCCAGATACAAAACCCATAGCTCAAACTCCGTATAGGATGGCGCCTGCCGAGATGGCAGAACTCAAGAAACAGCTTCAAGAGTTACTTGAGAGAGGTTTTATCCGACCAAGTACTTCACCTTGGGGTGCTCCGGTCTTGTTTGTTAAAAAGAAAGATGGGTCAATGCGGTTGTGCATCGACTATAGACAACTCAATAAAGTAACAATAAAGAATAAGTATCCTCTGCCGAGGATTGATGATCTCTTTGACTAGTTGCGTGGTGCAACAGTCTTTTCAAAGATAGACTTGAGGTCTGGATATCACCAACTCCGTATTAAGGATAGTGACATATCCAAGTCTGCCTTTAGGACAAGATATGGTCACTATGAGTTCACGGTGATGTCATTTGGACTAACTAATGCACCAGCTGCATTTATGGAACTCATGAATAGAGTTTTTCGACCTTTCCTTGATCAGTGTGTTGTCGTCTTCATAGATGACATACTGATTTATAGTAAAGATGCTCAACAGCATGAGCAGCATCTTCGCCAAGCTTTGACCTTGCTAAGAGAACATAAGTTGTATGCTAAGTTTAGCAAGTGTGAGTTCTGGCTGCCGAAGGTATCTTTTCTTGGACATGTAATATCCGCCTCAGGAATTCGTGTTGACCCTGTAAAGGTAGAATCTGTTCTACAATGGGAACAACCGAAGACACCGACGGAGATTCGAAGTTTCTTGGGGTTAGCTGGCTATTATCGAAGGTTCATAAAGAACTTTAGTTCTATAGCTTTACCTTTGACCAAGTTAACCCGGAAAGATGTTCCTTTTTCTTGGAGTGATAAGTGTTAACAATCTTTCCAGTTGCTGAAGGAGAGGTTGACAAGTGCACCTGTATTAGTGCTACCTGAACAAGGAAAAGGATATGTAGTTTTCTGTGATGCTTCTAAAAATGGACTAGGATGTGTGTTGATGCAGGATAAACAAGTGATTTCTTTTGCTTCCCGACAGCTTAAGAAACACGATGAGAATTATCCAACACACGATCTGGAATTAGCAGCTGTGGTTCATGCTTTGAAGATCTGGAGACATTATCTCTATGGAGAGACATTCCAAATTTTCACAGACCACAAAAACCTTAAGTATATCTTCTCTCAGCATGAGCTCAACATGAGGCAACGTCGCTGGATGGAGTTAATCAAGGACTACGACTGTACAATTGATTACCATCCAGGTAAGGCCAATGTTGTTGCAAATGCCTTGAGTAGGAAATCAGCAACATCAACCATGAATAGAGCACAACTAAACTCTTTAGTATGCTCTAGAAGAGATGTGCTTATCTCTTTAAGACAAGACAATGTACAATTGAAGGTGTCATTGCTAGCCGGTTTGTTAGCTGAGATGCATATTAAACCTACCCTAAGAGAGCAAATTAAAGAAGCACAACTAGGTGATGCTGCAGTTCAACATATAAGATCTGAGTATGGGAATGAGAAGCAAGATGGGTTTCATGACTCAAAAGATCAAGTAGCTTGTTATAATGGAAGAATGATAGTGCCGGATGTGGACAACTTAAGGAAGTTAGTCCTGGAAGAAGCCCATTCTTCCATGTATGCTATGCATCCAGGGAGCACCAAGATGTATCGGAATTTGAAGAATCTGTATTGGTGGCCTGGGATGAAGAAGGACGTTGCAGAGTTTGTTCTGAGGTGTCCTGTGTGTCAGCAATTTAAAGCTGAACACCAGAAGCCTGCAGGAATAATGCAACCTTTACCCATATCACAGTGGAAATGGGACCATGTGACCATGGACTTTGTTGTTGGCCTACCCAGGACAAGCAAAGGGCATGATTCCATTTGGGTAATTGTTGATAGGTTGACTAAGACAGCACATTTCTTACCTATCAAAACAACCTATTCTGCTGAAAAGTTATCAGAGTTCTATGTTCAAGAGATAGTGCGTTTGCACGGAGTTCCTGTCACAATAGTTTCTGACAGAGGTCCTCAGTTTACCAGTCGTTTTTGGGAACAGTTGCACAGAGCCTTAGGCACTAAGATGAGGTTTAGTACGGCCTTTCATCCACAGACTGATGGACAGTCGGAAAGGACCATACAAACCTTAGAAGACATGTTGCGAGCATGTGTTCTCTAGTTCACCGGAAGTTGGGATCTACACTTAAGCCTGATAGAGTTTGCCTATAACAATAGCTACCAGCATAGTATTGATATGGCACCTTATGAAGCCTTATATGGTAGACGTTGTAGATCACCCTTGTGTTGGTTTGAGACTGGTGAGCACCAGTTGTTAGGTCCTGACCTGGTGCAGCAAACCACAGAAAAGATTAAAGTTATACAACATAAGATTAAGACTGCTCAGGATAGGCAGAAATCTTATGCTGACAAACGTCGTAGACCCTTAGAGTTCCAGGTTGGAGACAGAGTGTATCTTAAGGTCTCACCTTGGAAAGGGGTCCTTCGTTTTGGAAGGAAGGGGAAGTTAGCTCCTAGATATATGGGGCCTTATCCAATCATTGAACGGATTGGAAAGGTAGCATATAAACTAGAGCTTCCCCCAGAGTTACAGAGGTTACATCCTGTGTTTCACATTTCTATGTTGAAGAAATGTCACCCAGACACCGAGTCAGTTCTACAACCTATGGAGGTAGAATTGAATGATGACATATCCTATGAGGAGGGACCAGTGTCAATCCTTGATAAAAGAATTAAAAAGCTAAAAAAGAAAGATATAAGTCTTGTGAAAGTCCTCTGGAACCATCGTGGTATTGAAGAAGCCACTTGGGAATTAGAGGATGAGATGAGAAGGAAGTATCCTGCCCTTTTCTCTTAGTATGTTTTATCGATTTCGGGGACGAAATCCTTGTAAGGGGTGGATAATTTGTAACATCCCTGACCTGGGTTATGAGTTAACCCTAGGTGTTTTGCCTAAATATGTAATTAAACCTTTGTGATTAACTCTGAGCATGTAATTAAGTTTCTCAGAAACGTATATTTCAGTATTTGCTCCTTTTTATTTAAAGTTGTAGCATTGTTTTGATATACAGGGACTTATGTGCAATTTACCCAGTTAAAAAGGGTTAGTTTGCAATTTTGCACATGTTGAGATGTTCCTCTAATGTTGAGACATCATGAGAATCTCTTTGGCAAAGTTTGAGGGATTTCCCAAGCTAGAGCACCAAGGTGCAGCTGTGGAAGCAATCCCAGGGCTTGAAACCCTAATTTGGGGTAAAATGCAATTTACCCAAATGATGGGATGCAATTTGTAAAGAATATCATCTAATGTATCTTTTTAGACTTTTTCCATCATTTAGAGAATAAATGATGAGGAATTCACCTCAATTGAGTTATCAAGTTAAGAAATAGGCTTTGTGATTGAATAATCAGGGTATATGTGCAATATCCCTTTGAGTATGAACTTTATTATTAGATTGTTCTTCCTTGCCTTCTTTTCTATAACTTAAGTTAAGTTTTGTCCTTAGAATAAAGAGGAAGGGACGAGCAAGTAATAAAGGAAGGATTTAGTTGGAATTAAGGGAAACTTATGAACTAATGTTGAAAATCCTATCCCATGTATATAAGCTCTCCTTCCCTTAGTTGCAAGGGAACTTACCCTTCGTTCCCTTACTGTTTCATTTCACCAAAGACGACCAAGGACTTCCTTGGAGCTAAGGAGGACGAACAAGGGGTGCAAGGTAGGTTTAAACCCCTCTTCTTGCCTAATTCCATGGTTAGAATTCAAATTCAAGGTCAGCTTCATGGCTAATTTTCGAAACCCTATCTTTCTAGCCGTCTCTTTTCATCCTTCCTTGGAGTTTTCACCTTGGCCAACCTGTGGGAACTCAAGGACGCCATTAGAGCTTGGAGCTTGAAAGCTTGGAGCTCAAGAAGCAAGCTTTAGGCGGGTTTTATAACTCTAAACCCATGCTTTACTATGTGCATCCTTATATGCGTTTTAATGATAGCTCTTAGTATTTCCCTACTTTTCGCTGCTATTTTGCAAGACAACCCGTGGGATATCTGTACTGTTCTTGAGCTAGAAGATGAAGGCGTGATTTCCAAGGAAAACCCACCGCTTTTCTTTTCCTTAAACGGTCCTAACAGTTTGCCCTATCGGACTCAAGACCGCGAGGTGAGCAAACGGTCTCGAGACCGCGACAGGGCAAACGGTCTCAAGACCGTTTGGCCCCGTTGAGCGAGCGGGGACCGTATAAGAAATCTGTTCCTAATTATATAGGTTAATTACCCTCAAAATTTGGGAGACTAACTCCAAAGGAATCGGGAGATATGACCTTTTTAAGTCACAACTTTAAATGAATTAATTGCTGATTTTCAAACGGTCTAAAATTGCCTTTTTGGGCAAACGGTTTCAAGACCGTGTAAGGTCGTTGACTAAGCATTGACCGTATGAGATTACTGTTCAAAATTATGTTAATTAACAACTCACCAAGTTTGATGGTATAATTCCAAACGGGCTAAGAGTTGAAGGGTGAATACTAGGGCTAACCCTAGGTGAAATCAGTACTGAAATTATGGTGACCTAACTAGGGTTTTTAGGGTTGATTGACCTAAACGGTCTCAAGACCGTTTGGGAGTCACCAAATGGTCTCAAGACCGTGAGGGCAATCAACCAAGACCGTTTGGAGGTCTGGGGTTAAGGATAGTTGACCAATTAAAGGTACAATTACACCAAATTACATTGCAATTAAATATTGACATGATCATCAACTCAATGGGTCAGACCTTGATGAATCTGCATTAGAATCCAAAATTTGGATGGGCAAACGGTCTCAAGACCGTTTGGAACTCATCCAAACGGTCTCAAGACCGTGAGGGCAATCAACCAAGACCGTTTGAAGGTCTAGGGTTGAGTAATTTGACCAATTGAGGACCCAATTGCAAATAAGTTAGTAATTTAATCAAAATTCTGTTTTGTGGTTCAATCATGGTTCAACCCCTATCAAATCACCTTAGACTTTGATGAAATCTTGGGCAAACGGTCTTAAGACCGTGTGGGGTCCACCCACATGACCTCAAGACCATTTGGGCCAAGTTTGGGCCCAATTGGAGCTCAATTGAAGGGTTCAACCTTGTGTTGATGCACACTGTTGAGTGTTGATGGGTGAACATTGATAGACCCTAATTGAATCGATTTCAACCATAATTGGTTAACTATTATGGGTCAATTGAATGACCAAGTGATCAAGAATAACCTTAATTGACTAAATCCATGAGTGGTCAACATAGCTTTGACCATTTGAGGGCTTCAACATGGGTTGACATTATCGGTTGCACCTTTGAGCCTTGTTGAAGGACCAAGCGGCTGAGACCATGAGAGCCTCGCGGTCTCAAGACCGTGAGGGGGCTCACGGTCTCAAGACCGAGAGGAGGCTCACGGTCTCAAGACCATGAAGGGCCTCGCGGTCCTGAGGTCAAAGAAGGGCAAACGGTCTTCATGACCCTCGTGGTCTCAACTCAAATTGGTCTTCGCGGTCTCAACATTAACTTGAACCAATGGGAGGCTTCGCGGTCTTGAACCCTTGAAGAGGCTCGCGGTCTTGAATGAATCATGGCTCGCGGTCTTGGGGTTAGAAATAGGCTCGCGGTCTTGGAGGTTCAAAGTGGGCAAACGGTCAACACTTTCAACCAATTTCAACCCAATTGATGATTAATGATTGAAATCAATCAATGTGATTCAAGGTTGACCTCATTCAATCACTTGATGATGTGAATGGTTCAATGTTGCCCAAATCAAACCCTAATGATAATCTAGGATAGTAAGGGGTTATTTGACTAAGGTTTTTGACCATGATGATGATCAATGGGGTGAATTACCAAAATACCCCTGAAGGGTCAATTAAGTTATACCTTGCTCAATTCAAACCCTAATTACATGAGAATGATGTTTTTAGTCATAATGAATCTATCCAACTTGATCTAGTGTAATGTTACCATAAACCATTAGTATGATGAAAGAGAGAGTACTCTAGAGAGAGAAAGTAACCTAGAGAGAGAAAGTAACTCTAATCACATAATGGTGATGTTTTTGGCTATGTTAGCCTATGATGACTCAACCCAACATGTTTTAGAGTGACGTTGACATCACCTAACCTTATGATGAGAGAGAAAGTACTTCTAGAGAGAGAAAGTACCCTTTTTAAGTAGAAACTCAACTAAAGCACCTCCAATGCACATGAGTGAGTATAATTAGGGTATGATCCACCTGTGTGAGGTCATAGAAACCCTAATTATGATAAATGATGAACCTTTAACCAATCTAAGAGTATCAATGAAGATGTTACTCATACATGATGATGTTATGAATTTAATTCACCTTAATGTGAATAGTAAACCCTAATTCAAGGGTAATGGCATGCTTTTGAGTATTAAACTCCATTTGATATGAATTAGAGATTTAACTCTTATGAAAAGAGTAGGAAGTACATTCTTTATTGTTGTATTACCTTTATCAGATGTATTAACCATGCAGGTTCTGATATGAAGGTAATCATATCCAGGTATGGATGTTGATGTTATATTCATTAAGGGCATGTTGTTAGCCTTATGAATGAGTAAAGTAATTTGATGCCTTGCCAGTGGCATCCTATGCTGATAATGGGCTATGAGAGCCATGAATACCATCAAAGTCATGCCTTAGAGGTGACTTATGATGAGGATAATGAGAAATGATGATTGATATGAGTTAGGCCTGTTACATTTAGTATTCTTCTTTTATAGCTGTTATGCTATTGTTATTGTTTGCAGAACAATGTATGCTGTTAAAGAATACTGAATGTACCTAACTAATCAAGTATAATGTAGAGCCCTGATCATAGATCCATCATTGTCAGAAATTAAGTGATGGTGAAACAGGTTTTCCTCAGGGAACTCCTGGAGCACATACTTTTGAGTATGTGGGGTACATGGATGTGTAGAACCTTACATCCTGGTGTAGGAAAGTGATGTAGATGTGGAATCCATCCATCCTTCACTATAGTTCCATACCGTATCAGTGGTAGGTAAACATGAAACCTCCTGATGACGAAGAAAGTACAGATATCCGTATCAGTGGTAGGTAAATATGAAACCTCCTGATGACGAAGAGAGTACAGAACGCCACTGTGACTCTAGAATAGCGAAGGACCAGTTTACCCTGGTGAGCTATAGTAGTAGAGACATGATATGTCCTACAAGTGATCCTCTTACTGACTGAGGAAGGTGAAGGTCATGAGAATCCGGCTCTCTTAATGACCTATGTATGATATTGATGCGGCTTCTCAGTGATCAGTTGGGGTATGAGTGGTAAGCCTCATCTCCACAGGGCATAATGTTGTTTGTAAAACACAATCAACCATGTAGTATAACTTGTTAGAGATGACTCCAAGTTAGTTGATTGATGTTACATTGCAATAATGTTGATATTCTCCATATCTCCTAAATTGTAGAGATCTTGTTATACCTGCAACTGTTATAGAATGCTTTGAAGGCTTTACTGCTTAAAATATTCTTTGATGTTATAATAAAGCTTCTGGCGAAGAGTTATAACTCTCGCTGGGACAATTATGTATAATTGTCTCACCCCGTAGGCTTCAACTTTTTAGGTGGACGTCGGAGACGAAGGAACCAACCTGCAGGTGACCAGTCTCAGCAGCAGCAGCACCAGGGGCAGCAGTAATCTCAGGTGGAGATTTGTCCTGCCATGCGGTGTAGTTAGAGTCAGTCCTATGTGTCCTCTGTACTCTCAGGTCCTGGAGTCTTGTGTTATGTGATCTTGAGATTTTGTATCTTGATGTATATAATTACTCAAGAAGTAATTATCCTGAGATGTAAACAGTTACCTCTCTTTATGAAAGGAGTTTTTATGAATACAAGCTCTTGTCTCGAAAAGTTTTAATTTCCCATGATTTTTGTCTTCCGTTGATTACCGATTCGCTTCCGCTAAGTTTTAATCGTGTTTATGTCATGGTTTGGAGAATAGAGCCCACAACTAGTGGTATCAGAGCTCCAGGTTCAGTTGAGTCTACAGAGGCATAGGACTTAGGATGTCGAGTCTACCTTTAGTACTCCTTCCTTATCTAATAGAATCTTCTACTCCTCAGGAGAAGAAGATACATAAGAATGTCAGAACATCACGATGAGCATGTGGTAGAAAGTAGTGCTAGTGCACCTTGAGGCGGTGCAAGGGTTCCGAGAATAGAACAACCTGCACCTGAGTCGCCAAGAGAGCCACCCCAGTTCGACCCAGCTGACATGAGTGATCCAGCTGTACAGACGATGTTCGGGCAGTTCATGACTGCCATGACACATATAACCGATAGGATGCCCATTCCTGCACCTAGGGCACCTGTCCAGCCTGAAGCACAAGGTATCGGTAAGACATTCGAACGACTTCGTCGTGTCGGAGCTACCGAGTACTTCGGAACTGCCGACCCTGCAGATGCTGACTTATGGTTGACAGAGTTGGAGAAGGCTTTCAGGATTCTTATGATTCCGGAAGCTGAGAAGGTTAGACATGCTGTTTATCTTCTCAAAGGCAGTGCTGGTCACTGGTGGAACATGGAAGAGCAGAAGAGACCTGGAGTAGAGTTCTCATGGGAAGAGTTTCGTCGGGAATTTATCAATAGATATTTTCCAAAGACCTTCCTAGATGAGAAGATCTCTCAGTTTGAGAAACTAAGGCAGGGTATGATGAACATTAGTGAGTATGAAACTAAATTTATGGAGTTATTGCGGTTCTGTCCGCACATGGCTGCTACGGATGAGGAAAGAATCAGAAGATTCGAGAAGGGTTTGAATTCTGATATGTCAACCCCTGTGTCTGCCTTAGAAAACAGAGAGAGATTCTCTACCTTCGTTGAGTCAGTCCGAAGGATAGAGAGATCTGTGGTTGAGAAAAGACAAACCCATAAAAGATATCCACAGTTCTAGGGTTCTTCATCTAGGGATTCCAAGAAACCTAGATTCTCTACACCTAACCCTCCACCACCCAGATTAAGTTTTCAAACTCAATGGACACCAAGCAGAGGTAGAGGGCGGAGTCAACCGCTTCAAGGGACACATAGTTCTGCATCAGTGTCAGTTATTGGACCACCCAGACCACAGCAACAGGAGAAGAGTTGCTACAACTGTGGTAAGGTGGGACACTTGATGAAGGATTGCCGTTCTAGGCCTGTCGGTGTGACACAACAACCTCCGAGACAGAATCAACAGGGATCTCAGAATAGACAACATCAAGGAGCAGCTCGAGGACGTGGACAAGCGTCTCAAGCTGGATCATCAGCACCACCTCAACACCAGGCGACTGCGAGGTTCTATGCTATGAACCCACTAGAGGCAGTGGTCAATCCACGGGTAATGGCAGGTCAGATGAAACTTTTATATTCTGATATGTCTATATCCTGTGATGTATCTGTTATGAGTGATCCGGGTGCTACGCACTCTTTCATCACTCGTGAAATGATTCATAACTGCAATGTGACTGTTAGTCATAGAGCAGATAGTTTGTTGTTAGAGACTCCGTTGAGTGGGTCTGCCGTTTTGCAGGAGGTATGTTCTCCCTGCATCCTTTTCTTTTCTGACCATCGCATTCAAGTGGACCTTATACCACTTGATATGCAGGGGTTTGATATAATCCTTGGGATGGATACCTTAGAAAGGTATAGAGTTATCTTGGATTGTGAGTCCAAGTTGGCTGTGTTTGCTGATGAAAGCAGCACATGGATCTTTCAAGGTGAAAGAAAGATTCTGCCCACCTGTCTTGTATCAGCTATGGTTGCTGATAAGCTGTTGAGGCAAGGATGTTATGCCTTCTTAGCCCATGTGGTAGATGTTACCAGGGAAAGTTCCAATCCTGCCGAAGTTCCCATAGTCAGGGAATTCGAGGATGTGTTTCCTGAAGAACTTCCTGGTATACCACCACCTCGGGAGATTGATTTTGAAATTAATCTGATCCCAGATACAAAACCCATAGCTCAAACTCCGTATAGGATGGCGCCTGCCGAGATGGCAGAACTCAAGAAACAGCTTCAAGAGTTACTTGAGAGAGGTTTTATCCGACCAAGTACTTCACCTTGGGGTGCTCCGGTCTTGTTTGTTAAAAAGAAAGATGGGTCAATGCGGTTGTGCATCGACTATAGACAACTCAATAAAGTAACAATAAAGAATAAGTATCCTCTGCCGAGGATTGATGATCTCTTTGACCAGTTGCGTGGTGCAACAGTCTTTTCAAGGATAGACTTGAGGTCTGGATATCACCAACTCCGTATTAAGGATAGTGACATATCCAAGTCTGCCTTTAGGACAAGATATGGTCACTATGAGTTCACGGTGATGTCATTTGGACTAACTAATGCACCAGCTGCATTTATGGAACTCATGAATAGAGTTTTTCGACCTTTCCTTGATCAGTGTGTTGTCGTCTTCATAGATGACATACTGATTTATAGTAAAGATGCTCAACAGCATGAGCAGCATCTTCACCAAGCTTTGACCTTGCTAAGAGAACATAAGTTGTATGCTAAGTTTAGCAAGTGTGAGTTCTGGCTGCCGAAGGTATCTTTTCTTAGACATGTAATATCCGCCTCGGGAATTCGTGTTGACCCTGCAAAGGTAGAATCTGTTCTACAATGGGAACAACCGAAGACACCGACGGAGATTTGAAGTTTCTTGGGGTTAGCTGGCTATTATCGAAGGTTCATAAAGAACTTTAGTTCTATAGCTTTACCTTTGACCAAGTTAACCCGGAAAGATGTTCCTTTTTCTTGGAGTGATAAGTGTCAACAATCTTTCCAGTTGCTGAGGGAGAGGTTGACAAGTGCACCTGTATTAGTGCTACCTGAACAAGGAAAAGGATATGTAGTTTTCTGTGATGCTTCTAAAAATGGACTAGGATGTGTGTTGATGCAGGATAAACAAGTGGTTTCTTTTGCTTCCCGACAGCTTAAGAAACACGAGGAGAATTATCCAACACACGATCTGGAGTTAGCAGCTGTGGTTCATGCTTTGAAGATCTGGAGACATTATCTCTACGGAGAGACATTCCAGATTTTCACAGACCACAAAAACCTTAAGTATATCTTCTCTCAGCATGAGCTCAACATGAGGCAACGTCGCTGGATGGAGTTAATCAAGGACTACGACTGTACAATTGATTACCATCCAGGTAAGGCCAATGTTGTTGCAGATGCCTTGAGTAGGAAATCAGCAACATCAACCATGAATAGAGCACAACTAAACTCTTTAGTATGCTCTAGAAGAGATATGCTTATCTCTTTAAGGCAAGACAATGTACAATTGAAGGTGTCATTGCTAGCCGGTTTGTTAGCTGAGATGCATATTAAACCTACCCTAAGAGAGCAAATTAAAGAAGCACAGCTAGGTGATGTTGCAGTTCAACATATAAGATCTGAGTATGGGAATGAGAAGCAAGATGGGTTTCATGACTCAAAAGATCAAGTAGCTTGTTATAATGGAAGAATGATAGTGCCGGATGTGGACAACTTAAGGAAGTTAGTCCTGGAAGAAGCCCATTCTTCCATGTATGCTATGCATCCAGGGAGCACCAAGATGTATCGGAATTTGAAGGATCTGTATTGGTGGCCTGGGATGAAGAAGGACGTTGCAGAGTTTGTTCTGAGGTGTCCTGTGTGTCAGCAAGTTAAAGCTGAACACCAGAAGCCTGCAGGAATAATGCAACCTTTACCCATATCACAGTGGAAATGGGACCATGTGACCATGGACTTTGTTGTTGGCCTACCCAGGACAAGCAAAGGGCATGATTCCATTTGGGTAATTGTTGATAGGTTGACTAAGACAGCACATTTCTTACCTGTCAAAACAACCTATTCTGCTGAAAAGTTATCAGAGTTCTATGTTGAAGAGATAGTGCGTTTGCACGGAGTTCCTGTCACAATAGTTTCTGACAGAGGTCCTCAGTTTACCAGTCGTTTTTGGGAACAGTTGCACAGAGCCTTAGGCACTAAGCTGAGGTTTAGTACGGCCTTTCATCCACAGACTGATGGACAGTCAGAAAGGACCATACAAACCTTAGAAGACATGTTGCGAGCATGTGTTCTCCAGTTCACCGGAAGTTGGGATCTACACTTAAGCCTGATAGAGTTTGCCTATAACAATAGCTACCAGCATAGTATTGATATGGCACCTTATGAAGCCTTATATGGTAGACGTTGTAGATCACCCTTGTGTTGGTTTGAGACTGGTGAGCACCAGTTGTTAGGTCCTGACCTGGTGCAGCAAACCACATAAAAGATTAAAGTTATACAACATAAGATTAAGACTGCTCAGGATAGGCAGAAATCTTATGCTGACAAACGTCGTAGACCCTTAGAGTTCCAGGTTGGAGACAGAGTGTATCTTAAGGTCTCACCTTGGAAAGGGGTCCTTCGTTTTGGAAGGAAGGGGAAGTTAGCTCCTAGATATATGGGGCCTTATCCAATCATTGAACGGATTGGAAAGGTAGCATATAAACTAGAGCTTCCCCCAGAATTACAGAGGTTACATCCTGTGTTTCACATTTCTATGTTGAAGAAATGTCACCCAGACACCGAGTCAGTTCTACAACCTATGGAGGTAGAATTGAATGATGACATATCCTATGAGGAGGGACCAGTGTCAATCCTTGATAAACGAATTAAAAAGCTAAAAAAGAAAGATATAAGTCTTGTGAAAGTCCTCTGGAACCATCGTGGTATTGAAGAAGCCACTTGGGAATTAGAGGATGAGATGAGAAGGAAGTATCCTGCCCTTTTCTCTTAGTATGTTTTATCGATTTCGGGGACGAAATCCTTGTAAGGGGTGGATAATTTGTAACATCCCTGACCTGGGTTATGAGTTAATTAAGTTTTGCCTAAATATGTAATTAAACCTTTGTGATTAACTCTGAGCATGTAATTAAGTTTCTCAGAAACGTATATTTCAGTATTTGCTCCTTTTTATTTAAAGTTGTAGCATTGTTTTGATATACAGGGACTTATGTGCAATTTACCCAGTTAAAAAGGGTTAGTTTGCAATTTTGCACATGTTGAGATGTTCCTCTAATGTTGAGACATCATGAGAATCTCTTTGGCAAAGTTTGAGGGATTTCCCAAGCTAGAGCACCAAGGTGCAGCTGTGGAAGCAATCCCATGGCTTGAAACCCTAATTTGGGGTAAAATGCAATTTACCCAAATGATGGGATGCAATTTGTAAAGAATGTCATCTAATGTATCTTTTTAGACTTTTTCCATTATTTAGAGAATAAATGATGAGGAATTCACCTCAATTGAGTTATCAAGTTAAGAAATAGGCTTTGTGATTGAATAATCAGGGTATATGTGCAATATCCCTTTGAGTATGAACTTTATTATTAGATTGTTCTTCCTTGCCTTCTTTTCTATAAATTAAGTTAAGGTTTGTCCTTAGAATAAAGAGGAAGGGACGAGCAAGTAATAAAGGAAGGATTTAGTTGGAATTAAGGGAAACTTATGAACTAATGTTGAAAATCCTATCCCATGTATATAAGCTCTCCTTCCCTTAGTTGCAAGGGAACTTACCCTTCGTTCCCTTACTGTTTCATTTCACCAAAGACGACCAAGGACTTCCTTGGAGCTAAGGAGGACGAACAAGGGGTGCAAGGTAGGTTTAAACCCCTCTTCTTGCCTAATTCCATGGTTAGAATTCAAATTCAAGGTCAGCTTCATGGCTAATTTTCGAAACCCTATCTTTCTAGCCGTCTCTTTTCATCCTTCCTTGGAGTTTTCACCTTGGCCAACCTGTGGGAACTCAAGGACGCCATTAGAGCTTGGAGCTTGAAAGCTTGGAGCTCAAGAAGCAAGCTTTAGGCGGGTTTTATAACTCTAAACCCATGCTTTACTATGTGCATCCTTATATGCGTTTTAATGATAGCTCTTAGTATTTCCCTACTTTTCCCTGCTATTTTGCAAGAAAACCCATGGGATATCTGTACTGTTCTTGATCTAGAAGATGAAGGCATGATTTCCAAGGAAAACCCACCGCTTTTCTTTTCCTTAAACGGTCCTAACAGTTTGCCCTCTCGGACTCAAGACCGCGAGGTGAGCAAACGGTCTCGAGACCGCGACAGGGCAAACGGTCTCAAGACCGTTTGGCCCCGTTGACCGAGCGGGGACCGTATAAGAAATCTATTCATAATTATATAGGTTAATTACCCTCAAAATTTGGGAGACTAACTCCAAAGGAATCGGGAGATATGACCTTTTTAAGTCACAACTTTAAATGAATTAATTGCTGATTTTCAAACGGTCTAAAATTGCCTTTTTGGGCAAACGGTCTCAAGACCGTGTAAGGTCGTTGACTAAGCATTGACCGTATGAGATTACTGTTCCAAATTATGTTAATTAACAACTCACCAAGTTTAATGGTCTAATTCCAAACGGGCTAAGAGTTGAAGGGTGAATACTAGGGCTAACCCTAGGTGAAATCAGTACTGAAATTATGGTGACCTAACTAGGGTTTTTAGGGTTGATTGACCTAAATGGTCTCAAGACCGTTTGGGAGTCACCAAACGGTCTCAAGACCGTGAGGGCAATCAACCAAGACCGTTTGGAGGTCTGGGGTCAAGGATAGTTTACCAATTAAAGGTACAATTACACCAAATTACATTGCAATTAAATATTGACATGATCATCAACTCAATGGGTCAGACCTTGATGAATCTGCATTAGAATCCAAAATTTGGATGGGCAAACGGTCTCAAGACCGTTTGGAACTCATCCAAACGGTCTCAAGACCGTGAGGGCAATCAACCAAGACCGTTTGAAGGTCTAGGGTTGAGTAATTTGACCAATTGAGGACCCAATTGCAAATAAGTTAGTAATTTAATCAAAATTCTGTTTTGTGGTTCAATCATGGTTCAACCCCTATCAAATCACCTTAGACTTTGATGAAATCTTGGGCAAACGGTCTTAAGACCATGTGGGGTCCACCCACATGACCTCAAGACCATTTGGGCCAAGTTTGGGCCCAATTGGAGCTCAATTGAAGGGTTCAACCTTGTGTTGATGCACACTGTTGAGTGTTGATGGGTGAACATTGATAGACCCTAATTGAATCGATTTCAACCATAATTGGTTAACTATTATGGGTCAATTGAATGACCAAGTGATCAAGCATAACCTTAATTGACTAAATCCATGAGTGGTCAACATAGCTTTGACCATTTGAGGGCTTCAACATGGGTTGACATTATCGGTTGCACCTTTGAGCCTTGTTGAAGGACCAAGCGGCTGAGACCATGAGAGCCTCGCGGTCTCAAGACCGTGAGGGGGCTCACGGTCTCAAGACCGAGAGGAGGCTCACGGTCTCAAGACCGCGAAGGGCCTCGCGGTCCTGAGGTCAAAGAAGGGCAAACGGTCTTCATGACCCTCGTGGTCTCAACTCAAATTGGTCTTCGCGGTCTCAACATTAACTTGAACCAATGGGAGGCTTCGCGGTCTTGAACCCTTGAAGAGGCTCGCAGTCTTGAATGCATCATGGCTCGCGGTCTTGGGGTTAGAAATAGGCTCGCGGTCTTGGATGGTCAAAGTGGGCAAACGGTCAACACTTTCAACCAATTTCAACCCAATTGATGATTAATGATTGAAATCAATCAATGTGATTCAAGGTTGACCTCATTCAATCACTTGATGATGTGAATGGTTCAATGTTGCCCAAATCAAACCCTAATGATAATCTAGGATAGTAAGGGGTTATTTGACTAAGGTTTTTGACCATGATGATGATCAATGGGGTGAATTACCAAAATACCCCTGAAGGGTCAATTAAGTTATACCTTGCTCAATTCAAACCCTAATTACATGAGAATGATGTTTTTAGTCATAATGACTCTATCCAACTTGATCTAGTGTAATGTTACCATAAACCATTAGTATGATGAAAGAGAGAGTACTCTAGAGAGAGAAAGTAACCTAGAGAGAGAAAGTAACTCTAATCACATAATGGTGATGTTTTTGGCTATGTTAGCCTATGATGACTCAACCCAACATGTTTTAGAGTGACGTTGACATCACCTAACCTTATGATGAGAGAGAAAGTACTTCTAGAGAGAGAAAGTACCCTTTTTAAGTAGAAACTCAACTAAAGCACCTCCAATGCACATGAGTGAGTATAATTAGGGTATGATCCACCTGTGTGAGGTCATAGAAACCCTAATTATGATAAATGATGAACCTTTAACCAATCTAAGAGTATCAATGAAGATGTTACTCATACATGATGATGTTATGAGTTTAATTCACCTTAATGTGAATAGTAAACCCTAATTCAAGGGTAATGGCATGCTTTTGAGTATTAAACTCCATTTGATATGAATTAGAGATTTAACTCTTATGACAAGAGTAGGAAGTACATTCTTTATTGTTGTATTACCTTTATCAGATGTATTAACCATGCAGGTTCTGATATGAAGGTAATCATATCCAGGTATGGATGTTGATGTTATATTCATTAAGGGCATGTTGTTAGCCTTATGAATGAGTAAAGTAATTTGATGCCTTGCCAGTGGCATCCTATGCTGATAATGGGCTATGAGAGCCATGAATACCATAAAAGTCATGCCTTAGAGGTGACTTGTGATGAGGATAATGAGAAATGATGATTGATATGAGTTAGGCCTGTTACATTTAGTATTCTTCTTTTATAGCTGTTATGCTATTGTTATTGTTTGCAGAACAATGTATGTTGTTAAAGAATACTGAATGTACCTAACTAATCAAGTATAATGTAGAGCCCTGATCATAGATCCATCATTGTCAGAAATTAAGTGATGGTGAAACAGGTTTTCCTCAGGGAACTCCTGGAGCACATACTTTTGAGTATGTGGGGTACATGGATGTGTAGAACCTTACATCCTGGTGTAGGAAAGTGATGTAGATGTGGAATCCATCCATCCTTCACTATAGTTCCATACCGTATTAGTGGTAGGTAAACATGAAACCTCCTGATGACGAAGAAAGTACAGATATCCGTATCAGTGGTAGGTAAATATGAAACCTCCTGATGACGAAGAGAGTACAGAACGCCACTGTGACTCTAGAATAGCGAAGGACCAGTTTACCCTGGTGAGCTATAGTAGTAGAGACATGATATGTCCTACAAGTGATCCTCTTACTGACTGAGGAAGGTGAAGGTCATGAGAATCCGACTCTCTTAATGACCTATGTATGATACTGATGCGGCTTCTCAGCGATCAGTTGGGGTATGAGTGGTAAGCCTCATCTCCACAGGGCATAATGTTGTTTGTAAAACACAATCAACCATGTAGTATAACTTGTTAGAGATGACTCCAAGTTAGTTGATTGATGTTACATTGCAATAATGTTGATATTCTCCATATCTCCTAAATTGTAGAGATCTTGTTATACCTGCAACTGTTATAGAATGCTTTGAAGGCTTTACTGCTTAAAATATTCTTTGATGTTATAATAAAGCTTCTGGAAAAGAGTTATAACTCTCGCTGGGACAATTATGTATAATTGTCTCACCCCGTAGGCTTCAACTTTTTAGGTGGACGTCGGAGACGAAGGAACCAACCTGCAGGTGACCAGTCTCAGCAGCAGCAGCACCAGGGGCAGCAGTAATCTCAGGTGGAGATTTGTCCTGCCATGCGGTGTAGTTAGAGTCAGTCCTATGTGTCCTCTGTACTCTCAGGTCCTGGAGTCTTGTGTTATGTGATCTTGAGATTTTGTATCTTGATGTATATAATTACTCAAGAAGTAATTATCCTGAGATGTAAACAGTTACCTCTCTTTATGAAAGGAGTTTTTATGAATACAAGCTCTTGTCTCGAAAAGTTTTAATTTCCCATGATTTATGTCTTCCGCTGATTACCGATTCGCTTCCGCTAAGTTTTAATCGTGTTTATGTCATGGTTTGGAGAACAGAGCCCACAAGAAAGGTAATGTCTTCTTTTAAAAAGAGGAAGAAGGCATGTCTTACATGAAGAGGAGAAGAATGTCCATGTAAAGGGGAGAAGGTAAAGGGGAGGAGACATATATGTGTAGAAGACATAGTTTATATAAATGTTATGAAAGCTAACCATGTAGGAGAAATAACATCAATTGAGGGGGAGTATGAGAACTCCACTATCATCAATTGAGGGGGAGCATATGAACTCCATTCTATTGAAACCCCTAGGTTTCTCCAAAGGTATGAATTTACTTAAATGCTTTCAATACATTTATGGAATGGTTTGTCATCTTCAAAAAGGGGGAGAATGTTGACTCAAGGTCAATTAGGTCAATGTTGACTCACGTCTAAATTGACTAAACCCTTGTTTTGATGATGACTAACCATTCCACATATTGGTGTCTAATGCTTCTACATTGAGTGATTTCAGATTAGGTTTAGACACACTCCAAATGCCCTATCTTGCGCATATCAAATTGGAGAAAAGACAAGTCAAAATAGCTACAAGTGTGCAATTTGGGATCTCTATGTAAATGACCTTAGAATTGCTTTGTAACCACTTGTAATGATTGTATGACTTGTAATTAAGCTTAGAAAAATTATTGGGACACAAAAATCCATCATTTGTATAGTCAAACAAAAATTCCAAAATACCCATAACAGGGATTTTGTCGGCCGAATTCCAAACTCGGCCGATCCATATATTCTGGATTTTTGTTGCAATCGGCCGAGTTACAAACTCAGCCGATTCCCGTTCGGTCGAGTTTCTAGCTAGGAAACTCGGCCGATCCACTGATCGGTCCAAGATGAAAGTCAACCGATCGGCCGAGTTTCTCCAAAGGAACTCAGCCGACAGTCTAGCTTTCATCCTTGTCTTTTAGTGGTTTGGCCGAGTTACCTTTATATAAACTCGGCCGATCAGACTGTACAAAAAAGTGCAGAAAAGTGATTCTAGCCGTTTTGGAGTTGCAACAAGTGAAAATAGATCTGTTGCAAGCCACAAAATGGCTAGTTTTCGTTCACAAGTGTTCCCAAAGGCTAAGAGGCATCCCCAGCTATAAATAGGACCCCTTGGGCTTCATTCCAAGGTTGAGCATTCATTGCACACTCTTTGTGAGGCTCCTATTCTATAATTGAGTGCTTCCTACAGCCTCCTCTCTCTCTCTAAGATTAATCACTTGCTACATCCATTAGAGTGAGTAGGAAATCTGTAAGAGAGCTAGTCCTACATGTATATCTTGTGAGGCTCTCACTTCCACCACCTCCTATCTCTTCTTTCAACCATGAAGATGAAGGTTCTCTCTCTTGTCCAAGAGAGGTGAAGAAGAACAAGGGAAGGCGTCCCTTGGTGAAGATCAAGGCTGAAGACTTGGAGCTAGAGTGGGTAAGTCCTTGGAGAAGGCATAAGACTCAAGCTCAAGTGGGTAAGACCTTGGTGGAAAGCTTCTCCGAGTGAAGGCGAAGTCAAAGGCGGAAGATCCAAGAAGAGTGGGTAATTCCTACAAGGCCGAAGACTTGTGCAAGAGTGGGTAAGTCCTTGGAGAAGGTCGAAGACTCTTGCAAAGTGGGTAAGTCCTTGGTAAGGTTGAAGACTCTTTGTATTGGATAGGTAAGTCCTTTGTTGATCATGTATTGTAAGTCTTATAAGTGAATATAAGAGTGCAATTGTTTGAAGTCCTAGAGGTTGACCTCTCTAGGCAAGTGGACTGACACACTTCTAGTTTGAAGTGTGGAACCACTCTAAATAGCTTGTCTAATTGGTGCATGTTCAATCTCTCTTATCCTTGCTATGCATGATTTAATTGCACTCAATTTACCTATTTAGCAACCTTATCTTCTCATATATTTTGAAGGTTTAATGAATTTTGTGTAAGTGCTTTCAGCTCTATTCACCCCCCCTCTAGAGCACCTAAGTCACCCATCTAGGATCCAACATATATGTCCATATCAAGTTTAGATGCACAAGCTTTATTATAAAGAACATTATCATGCAACGAGTCACTATGGGTTAACATAAGTAAAGACGACTCATCGGCTATTCATGAAAAATGGAACCCTCACAAGAAGTACTCACATCCCTCACTAAAAACTATATCTGGCATGCAGCCTGTCGGGCGTGCAGCCTGCCGGGCGTGCAGCCTGTCGGGTATGCAGCCTATTGGGCGTGTAGCCTGCCGGGCATGCAGCCTGTTGGGCGTGCAGCCTCCCCATGCTCATATCGTCCAAGGTGTTAACTCCCAAGGTCATCTACCACCTCACACATGGGCACCCGAAACCCTAGAAAAGGGTCACCACCAAACCGAGCTCACCCTTCTAGCCCATGGTGAGAAGAGACTGTTGCTTAAGCGACTAGGACACAAGCTCACCTCAATCGACTAAGAAGGAGGGGTGTTTCTCATGGCACTAGAAGCTCAAACTCACTCTTCTAGACTAAGGGGAGAAAGGAGTGTTGCTCACTTACAAACCCTAGATCATAAGGATCGGCCAACATGAAAGCTAAGCAAGAAACTAAGCTACTAACATGCATATAAACAAGATCATAGAAAGGTATAGTGTAACTAGGGTTAGAAGTTATGCAACCCGCCTTAAGCACTCCAAGCTCGAGGCTCCAAGCATGGTAGAGGGAGACTCCAAGGCTATCGGCCACCACTTGCTCCTTCAAGGTGTGTCGGCTGACAAGCTTGCTCCTCCAAGGGTGTATCAGCCACCACTCTTCTCCTTTAAGGGGATATCAGCCACCACTAGCAAGGTAGAGGGGTTGTGTCGTGCAACAAGGTGGATAGGGACCAACGAACCAAAGGAACTCCTAGCTAAGGGAAGGCCACACCTATATAGAAGGAAAGGGAGGAGAAAACAAGGTTGGTCCACGCAAGGTGTCGCTTGCCTAGGGACACTTGTCCTAGAACACAAGCCACCACTCTAGTAAGCTTCATCCACATGTCCAAGATGTTCTCCAAGTGTCCTCTAAACAAGGTCAAGGCTAGGTCAAGCATCATGGGCGACACAACATCTGCTCCTAGGCAACACACTCCATTTCCATGGGCGACACACCCCTTGGTCGATACACATCCACACTTGGCCGATACACATCCACACTTGGCCGATACAAGGCTCAACCCTAAGCAAAACAAGGCACCTCAAGGCCCAACAAGATCAACAAGGCCCAAAAGAACTCAAGCAACGAGCCCAAGCCTACCTCTCTACACAAGAGGAAACAAAGAGAGGGAGGAGCACCTCACACGGTGGAAAACTTGCCCACAAAACCCTAGACTTGGGTTATTTGCAAGTAGCACCTCCAACTCTCAACAAAGCACAACCAAACCCTAATCACCACTAAAGGTGATTAGCAAGACCAAAGCACCAGGGTTTAGACAAAACAAATAGGGTAACCCATAAATAGGGGTCAGGGTCCTTACAAGCCATAAACCTCTACAAAGGGATTTCGTCCCCGAAATCCGAAGAGAAAAGTGAAGGATACTTCCTCCTCATCTCTTCCTCAAGCTCCCACGTGGCTTCCTCAACACCACGGTGATGCCAAAGGACCTTTACAAGAACCAGGTCCTTCCTCTTAAGCTTCTTAACTCTCCTGTCAAGGATTATCATAGGACCTTCCTCATAAGTCACATCTTCATCAAGCTCAACTTCAACTGGTTGTATCACTGTTACTGAATCTGGATGGCTTTTCTTCAGCATACTGACATGGAACACTGGATGTAACCTATGTAACACTGGAGGTAACTCTATCTCATAAGCTACCTAACCAACACGTGCTATGACTGGGTAAGGCCCCATATACCTAGGTGCCAACTTACCCTTCCAGCCAAACCTCAGCACACCTTTCCACGGTGAGACTTTAAGATACACTTTGTCTCCCACCTAAAACTCCAAAGGTCGTCGACGATTGTCTGCATAAGACTTTTGCCTGTCCTGTGCCACTTTCAACTGTTGTTGTATCACCTTGATCTTTTCTGTCGTCTGTTGTACTAATTCAGGACCCAAAAGATGATATTCACCGGACTCGTACCAACACAAAGGAGATCTGCACTTCCTTCCATACAAGGCCTCATAGGGAGCCATATCAATGCTCCACTGATAACTGTTGTTGTAGGAAAACTCTATCAAACTGAGATGTACATCCCAACTTCCTAGGAACTGCAAAACACAAGCACAGAGAAGATCCTCCAAAGTCTAAATAGTCCTCTCAGACTGTCCATCTGTCTGTGGGTGGAAGGCAGTACTGAACTTCAACTGCGTTCCCAACGCTTCATGCAACTGTTCCCAGAAACGACTTGTAAACTGAGGACCTCTGTCGGAAACTATCGTTGCTGGCACACTGTGTAAACGCACTATCTCATCCACATATACCCGAGCGAGCTTCTCAGCTGTATACGTTGTCTTTACTGGTATGAAATGGGCATACTTCGTCAATCTGTCCACTATCACCCAAATGGAATCATGATTCCTAGTTCTCCTGGGTAGACCAACTACGAACACATTATCTTTATATTCAACACAATTCTACACAATCTTTTCCAAGGAAGAGTTTCAACCGATACATTTGACTTCCTTGAAGGGCCTAGCACGTCATGGGAAAATCCAAGAATTAAAAAACCAATAGGAGACTTCCTCTATGGATCCATGGCCGATAGGGACTCCTATGTTCAAGTCTTCAACTTGATTGAACTCATACAAGGGCTTTAAGTTAGTCTTTTTATCACTAAGAGTTCCACCACTCTAGGATGATTCAAACATAGTGTCTCCTTCTTTATCTCTCCTATAGATGACACTAGGAAGGAGTAAGGACACTCTAGAATTGGTAATTTACACATCAACCCTACATTTTAGATAATTTACAATATGTACCATAATTGATGCACAAAGCATTTAGCATTATTCAAACAAGTTCTCACTTAGAATTTAGGCTTCACACAAGCCACCACTTAGTATCATTCTCTCTGATGATATTAGAACACTTAGGATACATTCAACATGTGACATTTTGCAATATAACCCTCATCTGGGGTAAATTGCACTTTACACTTAGACTATCATATGATGCAGACATAGTTTGCAAATAAGATAAAATTTGAAAATAAACTTCACAAAGAGCCTTAATTACTTTTCAAAAGATCAGAACAAGTTTGCAAATAACTTACTTAAGAAAAACTTCTAGGATTAATCCATAACCTGGGTCAAGGATGTTACAATTATCAACCCCTAAAAAGGATTTTGTCCCCGAAATCTTAAGAGTCATCATCCATTCCTCTAGCTCCCATGTGGCTTCTTCAATGCCACAATGATGCCAGAGAACTTTCATATGAACTATGTCTTTCTTTTCCAACTTCTTGACTCTTCTGTCAAGAATCATCATAGGACCTTCCACATAGGATATATCTTCATTCAATTCAACCTTTACATGTTGCAACACCATATCTTTATCGGGATGACACTTTCTCAGCATAGACACTTGAAACACTGGATGTAGAGTATGTATTTTAGGTGGCAATTCCAACCTATAAGCTACCTTTCCAAATTATGTTGTCATTGGGTAAGGTCCCATAAATCTAGGAGCTAACTTACCCTTCTTCCCAAATCTGAGAACACCTTTCCAAGGAGAGACCTTGAGATACACTCTATCTCCAACTTGGAACTCAAAAGGTCTATGATGCTTATCAACATAAGATTTCTATCTATCTTATGCAGCCTTCAACTGTTGTTGTCTAATTTTAATCTTTTTAGTTTTTTGTTTCACTAACTCGGGACCCAGAAGTTGGTATTCTCCTATCTCAAACCAGCATAACAGAGATCTACAACGTCTATCATATAATGCTTGATATGGTTCCATGACAATACTAACCTGATAACTATTATTGTAGGCAAACTCTATCTAGCTCAAATGTAAGTCCCAACTTTCTACAAACTGATGAACACATGCTCTAAGCAAGTCCTCCAAAGTCTGTATAGTCCTTTCAGACTATCCATCTGTCTGAGGGTAAAAAGTTGTACTAAAATTCAACTGCGTACCCAGAGCTTTATGTAGTCGTTCCCAAAAATGACTCATAAACTGGGGACCTCTATCAGACACAATCGTAGCTGGAACTCTATGTAACTGCACTATCTCATCTATGTTGATCTGTGCAAGCTTCTCAGTAGTATAGGTTGTTTTGACAGGAAGAAAATGTGTTGTCTTAGTCAACCTACTGACTATCACCTACATGAAATCGTGACTTTTGGCCATTCTAGGTAGACCAACCACAAAGTCCATCTTCACGTGACCCCATTTCCATTGAGGTATAGGTAAGGGTTGTAACATTCCTGCAAGCTTCTGGTGTTCTTCTTTAACCTACTAACACAACATACACTGTATAATGAACTCAGTTACATCTTTCTTTAATCTGGTCCACCAATACATATCTTTTAAGTTACTATACAGTTTAGTGCTCCCTGGATGCATTGCATACATGGATGAGTGAGCCTCTTCCATAACTAACTTTCTTAAGTCATTGGCATCTAGTACTACCATCCTACCATGGTAACAGACTATGCCATCCTGTGACTCATGAAAACCGTCTTGTTTCTCACTACCCAACTCAGACCTAATCTGCTGAATCACAATATCAGCCTATTGTGCCTCATTAATCTGTTCTTTCATAGTAGGTTTCACATGAATCTCAACTAACAAACCTACTAACAAAGATACCTCTAACTACACATTCATATGTCTCAAAGAGACAAGCATATCCCACTTACAACATGCTAAAGAATTTAGTTGTACTTTATCTGTGGGTGGAGATGAAGACTTCCTACTGAGTGCATCTGCCACTACATTAGCTTTCCCTGGATGATAATAAATTGTAGAATCGTAGTCCTTGATTAATTCCATCCAGCGACATTGTCTCATATTCAACTCATGTTGTGAGAAAATGTATTTTGAGTTTTTATGAATTGTGAAAATCTGACACGTTTCTCCATAGAGATAATGCCTCCAGATTTTCAATGTGTGAACCACTGCAGCTAATTCTAGATCATGTGTCGGATAATTCTTCTCGTGTTTCTTAATATATCGAGAGATAAAAGAAACTACATGATCAATCTGCATCAACACACAACCTAGACCATTCTTAGAAGCATCACAAAACAACATATCCTTTTCCCTGCTCGGGTAAAACCAACACAGGTGCACTAGTCAAGCTTTCTTTCAACAAGTGGAAAGAATGTTAACACTTGTCATTCTTGACAAAAGGAATCTCTTTCCTAGTCAACATGGTTAGGGGTAATGCTACAAAATTGAAATATTTAATAAACCTTTTGTAGTAACATGCCAACCCTAGGAAACTGTGAATCTCAGTTGGTGTCGTGGGCTGTTCCCATTCCACAATAGACTACTTTCTTGGGATCAATACGAATACCCAAAGTCGATATAACATATCCAAGAAAAGATACTTCTAACAACCAGAATTTGCACTTGCTAAACATCACATATAACTTGTGCTGTCTCAACAAAGTCAAGGCTTGACAAAGGTGTTGTTCATGTTGTTGTTTGTCTCTACTATAAATCCAGATGTCGTCTATGAAAACCACTACAAACTGATCAAGAAATGGCTGAAAGATTCTATTCATCAGCTCCATGAATGCAGTGGTGCATTAGTTAGTCCAGACGACATAACTGCAAACTCATAATGACCATACCTCATCCTAAAGGTAGACTTAGGTATGTCACTCTCCTTGATGCGTAACTGATGATATCCTGATTTTAGATCTATCTTAGAGAGCACTGTTACACAGCACAACCGATCAAATAGATCATCGATCCTTGGCAAAGGATATTTATTCTTAATGGTCACCTTGTTAAGATGTCTATAGTCTATGCATAGTCTCATAGACCGATCTTTCTTTTTAACTAAAACAATTGGAGCACCCCATGGAAAAGTACTCGGTCGTATGAAACCTTTCTCAAGCAACTCATGTATCTATTTCTTGAGTTCTGCCATCTCATTTGGCTCCATCCTATAAGGTGTTTGGGCTATGGGTTGCGTACCCAAAATAAGATTAATCTCAAACTCAATCTCTTGGGGTGGAGGATCATCAAGAAATTCCTCAGGAAACACATCCCCAAATTCCCAGACAATTGTAACTTTAGAAAGACTAGGATTCTCTACTCTAGTATCTACCACATATGCCAAGAAAGCGAATCATACTTGTTGCATCAAATTCTCTAAAACCATTGCTGACACTAGAGAGGTTGGAAGAATCTTTCTGTTCCCCTGAAAAACCAATGTCATATCACCATGTGTAAACATAGCCTGCTTGGAACCACAATCCATGACAACTTTATACTTCTCTAGGGTATCCATACTGAGAATTACATCAAACCCATGTATCTCAAATGGTATAACATCCACCTGAATGTTGTGTTCTGAGAAAGAAAGAACACATGGAGAGCATATGTTATGACCCCACCTCCCAGTAACCCCCAATTAAGGGAGACCGAAAGGATAGAGCCGTTAACCAATAACCCGGATCAAAGGTTCGGCAATTAACCAAGCACAATTATTAAATTTTAACAGACTAAACTGAAAAGCTGTAAGGAAATAAACTTTTGCATACCTCTTTTTTTTCTTTTTGAAAACTTGGATCTCTAACCTTCTATCCACTTAAGGATTCTACTTTAACTAATCGTCCTTGTATTTTACTTTGTGTATTTCCCAATATGAAGATTTACTGTTTGTTCTTTTGGCTTGTACCTAAAACACCGACAAACAAAACGTCGGTCATCCGAAGCTGGTATGTGGGGGAAACACTAAAAATGCAAATATGTTAATAATGTAATTCTTCAATTAATCATTTTACAATCAAGATTACATTTTTAAGCCACACTACTCAATCCTTACCTATCCCTAACTCTGTGCTATCCTTGCATGCTACCTCTCTTTAGGTAGATCCTTACCCCCATGGTCCTACCTTACCGGTAGCCAATACATAGGGTAATAGAGTCGCATGGCACTACCCAGAAGTAGCCCAATATCTAACTCAAAGTGACTTGATGGACCTACCCCATTGGTAGCCATGCACTAAGTCATCCGATGACCTAATGGACCTACCCCATAGGTAGCCATGTACTAGGTCAACTAATAAGCCACATAGGGGACCAGGATCTGAGCTAGTAGGCACATCTCTTATGTGATAGTCATATCCACGTTATAGTTTGCATGAATTAAAATCATCTAAAAATTAATTCATGTCATCGATGAAAACTTTGGTAAACCTCAGAAAACATAACTCAATATATTCATAAGCGTAACCACATACCTGATTTGATGATTTCACAAGCATTAAGTAAACCCAATCAAGAATGAAATCCAAGCAAGCAATTCAATCATCACATAATTCCTGAAAAGAATATGCACTCTATTTATTACACACTTTATCAAGAATCTACTTTATTGACTTGGATTCACTTTCTAGGGTTTTCGTATCCATTTTAGAGTTTCATTAATCTTCATTATGGTTTCTTAGATCCATTCCTCAAACTCTATCCCTTTTAGGTCAACAAACCCTAAAATACTTTTTTTTCCATTTATATGAACCTTAATTGCTCAACTATCCATTTTAATAATCTTTTATACCCAAATTGACTTAGGATCATCATATCCCTATTTATTCATGGATTTGAACAATTAAACCAATTAAAAGACATATTATCCTAAATTAGTGTTTTCAAGCTCATTAATGCATAATCATACACGAAACCCTAAATTAAGCTAATTATATAAAAAGAACATCTATTTTGATCCTATTTTCACTTTTATTAACAACAGGTTAATATCAGCTTGAATTATCCAAATAAAGTCATTATGTCCATCTATCATCAAATCTAAGGGTTTTTCCTTAATTAAATCATTAAAGATGATAACTTTATGCCCTTTTATGGCTTGCTGTGTTCCCGTCCGGGCGACTGGAGAGGCGATCGGAGGCGCGACGGTTCCTCACCGGCTGCGTCCTTGGTCAAATTTGAGACGGAGGGAGAGTGAACCGATTTCTAATCCTATCATCGGCGGCGTGGTGGATTCTTCAGATCAGATGGGAAAGCCTAGCAACTGGGAGAGTATCAAGCCCAGGAAAAGTGGATATGATACGGATCTGGAAAAAGTGGACGTCATTCTGTTAGATGGGAAGGTTGTTTATCCAAGAAGTGAAGCAGTGGAGAATGCTAGCAAGTGGAGCAATTGTCTCCTAGGTTATGTGATTGACTTCCGGCCACATATCCCCTCTCTAACGAATCACTTCAGCAACATATGGGGTGTCAATGGGTATTTTGAGGTGTTTAACAGAGGCGATGGTTTCTTTCTGATCAGATTCGAGTTGTCGGAAGACCTAGAAATGATACTTAATGGCGACTGGTACGTCTTGGACAGGCCCATCATCTTCAAGAAATGGAGGCCGGGTGAGAAACAAGTAAAGATTCCGCTGCTGGATGTTCCGGTTTGGATTAAACTGAAGAATGTTCCTATTGACCTATGGGATCGGAAGATGTTTAGTAGGATTGGCTCTGTCCTGGGAATGCCTATAAGGATGGATGAATCTACACTGAATCTACAGAGACTTGACATGGCACGAATCCAGGTTCTAATGAATAGAAACGTGAAGTTTCCTGATGAGATCATTATGAAAGACGAATGTGGGAATGAGCACTGCATTGATATTGAATTCGAATGGATTCCTTATGTTTGCAGTAGGTGCGGTTACCTTGGGCACGATGAATGTTCTGTTCAAAACAAATCTGCTGGTCGTGGTTACAGAGGTCGTCAGAACGTGCAGATATGGGAAGTCAAGAAGAAGACTGAGGACTCTGTGCTCGACAAAATACCTGAGAAGGACATGAATTCTGATGATAATTTTATATTGGAAGAAATTGAAGATACGGAGGAGATTAGAAGAGGTGTCGCAAGTAACTACCCCATTGAAATCATTGTTGAAGATGAATTCTTATCTCAACAGGTTAACAAAGGTTTTGGATGTGAGAATCCTGATGAAGGCCAAGCTGGAAAGTCTATCGGTGATGTTATCAGCTGTAATAATGAGTTCACATCTGTTCCTGGTACACCTTCTTCGGTCATTGCTTTTCCTAATACTTCTCCTGTTAGTGAAGGAAGTTCGCAGGCTTCATCAAAATCTATCTGTTGTGATAAAGGAAAAGGCAAGACGAAGGAACCTCCCAAATGCCAAGCTAAACTAAATGTCAATGTGAGACTTGATGACCTTCAATCTGCTCCGACTCCAAGAGAACTAAATTTAATTTCTACTGAAACTGAGGCTGACAGTACAATAGCCAGTAAGATTAAATGACTCTTCAATGTACAATCTCCTCTTGGAACGTTAGAGGAATAAGCAACAAGATCCTTAGCGTTCAAGAGGAGGTGAGAAGGGCAAACTGTGATGTGTTTGTCCTGATTGAAACTAAACTTAGAAAGGATAAGTTAGAAAAGTCGATGAGAAAATATTTCACTGATTATAACTGGATTTCTAATAGTGATTCTCATGTTCTTGGTCGTATCATTGTTTTGTGGAAGAATGATAACTGCACTATTACAAAGTTCTTTGAATCTGATCAAACTTTGCATTTCTTGCTTGAGAAAGATGATGATGCTCTGAATATTACTGCTGTTTATGGTCATAATGGGGACTATGATAGAGAAGGGCTTTGGTCTGATTTGGAGCATTGTAGCAACTCTATTTCTGGTCCTTGGGTCATTATTGGAGATTTTAATGCTGTTCGGAGGAATGATGAGAAAATTGGAATCCTTCCCCCCACTAAGAAGTCCATGGATGATTTTAACAATTTTATGATGGCTAGTGGTCTTTTAGATTTGAACCTTGCTGGTCCTCACTTTACTTGGAGAAACAATCAAGATGGTGATAAGTTTATTGCTACTAAGATTGATAGAATCTTGTATAATCAGAATTTTCAAGCCGGGTTTGATGAGTTTTATGGTGAAACCTTATCTAATACCATCAGTGATCACTGTAGGATCTCCCTGAAGGTTGGTGAACCTATTAAAAGAAGTACTCCCTTTAGGTTTATCAACAGTTGGGTGAATCACGAAGATTTCAGGAAGATCCTTGATGAGAGCTGGAATATTGATATTCAAGGCTATGCTATGTTTCGTCTGTATAGAAAATTGGAACATTTGAAAGTTAAACTCAAAAAGTGGAACAAGACTAATTTTGGGAATGTGGTTGATAAGGCTGCTGAAGCCAAGTTCAAAGCCCTTGAAGCTCAGAAGAAGTCCGACATGAATCCTGAAGATGAGAATCTTAGACTACAAGCTAATGCCCTGAGAAGAGAAGCCAATGATGCATCCATTAGAGAAGAAGCTTTATATAGACATAAGTCTAGGGCGATTTGGTTAAAGGAAGGTAATCTCAATTCCAAGTACTTCTATTCTTCTATGAAAACCAGAAGGTGCAGGAACAATATCAAAAGTCTCAATGTTGATAATGTTATGATTAGGGACAACCAAATCTTAAAGAATGTCATCGCTGACCATTATGAGAAGATTTTCTGTAAGTTAAATGTTGGAGGAGTGTGGAAAGGGGAATGGAAAGGTGATAAAATTAGTCCTAGCCAAAATGAGTTACTTACTAAGGCTGTTACTAGAAAGGAGCTGGATGATGTTGTTTCTAATTTGAATGAGGACAAAAGTCCCGGTCCTGATGGATTCAATGGCTGTTTTTATAAGAAATCTTGGAAAGTTATTGGAGATGATGTTTTTGAAGCCGTTAAGGAGTTCTTTGTGAATGGTTCTCTTCTGAAAGAAGCTAATAGAACGTATATTACTCTTCTGCCTAAAGGAGATGATAAATCGTTGATCACTAATTGGCGGCCTATTGCTTTGTGCAATGTTTTCTATAAGCTCATATCTAAGATTCTTGCCAATAGGCTGCAGGGCTGTATCCCCTCCATCATTGATATGAATCAATGTGCTTTCATCAAAGGGAGAAATATCAAGGATGCGATCCTTCTTTCGAATGAGATCATGACTGATGTGTTTAATAAAAAAGGCAAAAATATGTGCGTCCAGGTTGACATTTCGAAGGCTTATGATTCTGTGAATTGGAAGTATCTTTTTTCTGTGATGAGAAGAATGGGTTTCTCCTGCAAGTGGATTAGATGGATTGAGGTCATCTTCAGTACTACTTCTTATCATATCCTTGTCAATGGAGAGGTTACCAGAAATATTTTTCCTATGAATGGCGTTAGACAAGGCGATCCTATTGCGCCCTATCTTTTCACTATTGCTATGCAGGGTCTATCTGAGATGATAAAAAACGAGCCTAACTATGCACCTATCCAGGTGTCTAAGAATATGAGCTGTTCCCATCTTATTTTTGCTGATGATCTCATGATGTTTTCCAAAGCTGGTAATGACAAGGCTGATAATCTGAGGTCCTTGTTGGATGACTTTGCTTCCTTGTCTGGCTTATGCATCAATAAAAACAAGAGTATGATCCTTATGAACTCCACCAAAGATGCTGAGGATATTTCTAATATCTTGGGTATTAAGATTGGCAAGTTAGAGGATGCTAAATATCTTGGCCTTCCTATCTTTCCTGGTAAAGTCAATAAGAATTATTGTGGTAGACTTATTGATAGAATCAATAGAAGAATGGAAGGGTGGAAATCGAAGACTTTGTCCTTGGCTGGTAGGGTAGAGCTGGTCAAATCTACTTTATCTACTTTACATCTTTATTGGATTCTTTCCTTTCCTTTGCCTAGTTCTGTTTTGGATGACATTGATAGAATCTGTCGCAACTTCATTTGGGGGGACTCTGAGTTGAAATCTAATCTTCACCTTATAAAATGGGAGAGTATCACTTTACCTAAAACTGAAGGTGGTCTTGGTTTAAGGAAAAGCAAAGAGGTGGCAGAAGCTTGTATCATTTTGAATGCTTGGGATGTGGCACGAAAGAAGGATTCTTTGTGGGTGAAATGGGTGAATGAAAAGTATTTAAGGAAGGAAACCTTTTGGAGTGTGAATGTATCCACTAATTTTTCATGGATGTTCAATAATCTCATTCGTATCAAGGATATTTTGCTGAAATATTTTGAGATAAAGATTGGCAAGGGGGATAGTGTTGATATTTGGAAAGATCCTTGGCTTAATGGTAGATTCCTTTATGATTTTGTTGAGCTTAATTATTCTGTTCGTGCTGGTTTACCTAATGGTGCTAAATTGGACACTATTATAAAAAATGGCTGTTGGAATATTAAGGACACGAGGTGCTCCAAGACCTTGTTGGATATTCTGGATAATGTGCATATTTATAAGGATCAAGATGACAGCTATTATTTCAAAGGGCAGAATGAGGTAAGGCTGAAAGTTATTTGGGACCAAATTAGATATAAAGGTGAGAAGAAAAACATTTTCTCGTGGCTTTGGAAGACTAAAGCTAGTATGAATTCTAAGTTCCACATGTGGAAAGCTATCCATAATAAGCTTCCTACTACTGATTACTCCAGAAGAAGGGGGATTTCTGTTGTTTCGATCTGTTACCTTTGCATGAATGACTATGAGGACACGTTCCACATTTGCTTTGGTTGTAGCTTTATGAAGGAGCTATGGAATAAAGCTCTGGATAAAGGGTTAATCAGTCTTATTCCTATGAATTGGGAAAGTATCATCAATTTGAAGAGTCCTAATGCTGGTATTGCTATTCCCTGCATTCTCTATCATTCTTGGCTTGAACGAAATAGAAGGGTCCATGATAATATTAGCAAGGATGTGATTACGCTTTGGAGGATCATTGAACATGACATTACCCTTATCATTCAATGATTTCTGGCTTCCTGTGATCTATGTGATGAGTCTGTTCGTGACCTTGTTTAGAAGCTGCTATAGCTATCCTTTCTGCAGGAGTTGTGTTTGTTGATAGAGTTTCAGGTGTTGGTTTGTTTTTGTTTTTTTTGATGCTGGATGGTGCTGGAATGAGATGGCTTGGTGTTGCTCCTTTTGGATAGTTTTATAGCCTTGTTCTTGCTGAAGATCGACTGTTTCTGGATGCTTTGGTGGTGCTGCTGGCGGGTGTCATGTTGGAGGATCATCTTTGTTCGTCTTATCTTGCTGTTGTTGTTTTGTTTCTTTTGATGGATAGTCTTACATGAGACAATGGCTGCTGAAGTTTGAGTTGTGATGATATATCTTATGTCTCAAATCTGTTCAGCTTGGTGTACAGTCTTGATCTTGCAGGCCCTTTTGTGTGGGATTTCTCAGTTCTGTGGTGAGGCCTTTTGGTGTTTTTATGGTTTGTTTTGCTGCTGGTGGGAGTGAGGTTCAGAGTTTATGTTCTGTGATGGCTGGAAGTGGCTGGAGATTTGAGAGTGCTGCTTGTTTGCTCCTCTGGAGATATGGCTTGCCGTGTTCAGAGTTTATGTTATGTGATGACTGGAAGTGGCTGGCGAGTTGGGAGTGCTGCTTGTTTGCTGCTGATCTTTTCCTTTTCCTTCTGGTGCTGTCCTTCTCCCCTCTCATTACTTTTTGTAATGATGGTCGAGTTCTTTATGTTGATCTGTGATGCTTTGCCCCTCGGGAGTTCTTCTGCTGGTCTGTGATGCTATGGCCCTCGGGTTGTCTTTTGGTCTTCATGACAAATGACATGTGTTTTTCCATCTGGAGTTCCTGATGATTCTTTAAATCTGGAGGAGTTGGAGCGTTACAGTTTGCTTCGTTTTCTCTCTCCTCTTCCTCCCTTTCTTCGTGTACACTGTATAGTTATACTTCCTCTTTTGGTCTTTTTTCTCTCTCCATTTTTCAGTTGAAGATGGATTGCATTGTACAGAAACCAAAAAGAAAAATACAAAAAAAGCAACACGTGTTTTCGACCGACCAAAAAAAAAACTTTATGCCCTTTTCAAATTTCAAGCATATTTCTACACTATTGGTATGTATGCCCAGAGAGCAAGTCATATGATGATTGTAATGGGATACTATGTAAATGATTTGAATAATAATAAAGGCAATTTCCGATCTATATGTTTAAACTGTTTCTGAGATGATGGTGTAACATGATAGATGTCTAAAGAATGGTTTTACTCAATGACGTATGCTTTTGGGTTCAGGACCTAAAAGATGAGATCATACGAATGATAAGAGTTTACATTCTTGTTTGGTCCCTAGTCGGTTGTTATTGTGGAAATAACCATAGACATCAATAACACTAAAGACTAGATTGTGTGTTGATTGATGACAGAATCTCATTAGTCATGATATAGTGATATCAAACCAAGCACATAGGTACTTGTTAGAGAACAAGGTACCGGACATACCCACCGTGAGAGTGACACATGGAACCTTGACTTGGTAGTCACAGTCAGCTCTTACAGTGATGGTGGTGAGTGTGATTCTTAGACCTAAAATCACTACACTCAACACATGTCATTGGGTACACTTTGACATCATCAAACGCAGTCCTGAAACATGGGTTGTTATAAAGGTGATGATTGGGTGGCTTTGACACATGGGGCTTTTGAGGGGTAAGTGATAGATATAAGATTTGTCCCTCCTGAGGGAGTTTGATGTCCTTGGCCACTTGATGAGTAGGATTGAGAAAGGCATGCGCATGCACATGTGAATCAATGTATGATATTGATGTCACACACATCTCACCCAGTCTGCTCTGAGATCAAGGAAATGAATGAACATTGACAGGCTGACTGTTCCATGCCTCGAGTTCATTCAGGATATCAGTGACAAAGGAATTATACATTCATTGTAACACCATTCACGGATTGTAGGATTGAAAGTTGTTCTCCAACTTTCTATTTCACTTGGGTAGCACTGATGTGTGACTAGGCACCGCTCTGTGCTTGTGAAGTCATAAGTGTTATGGACTTTCACTGCCAACGTGAAATTGACCTGCAGGGTCACACACATAGGATTTAACCTGGAATAGGAGTTTGTCCACAAATAATGTTTAGATTGATTGCTAAAGGAGTTTAGTAGTTCAATTAAACACTTAATCAATTGATAGCTCAGTATCATAGTGTTCAAGGTGTTGGACTGATTGATTAGAGTATCGGATTGATTGGAACTGCAATTGACTGATTCTGCATAGTTTGCACTCCCAACCGATCGACTCATGTCATGAACCGATCGACTGAGCTTAGTGAACCGATCGGCTCAACTGGTGAGTCGATTGGCTTATGACCAGAGTGAAACGATCGGTTCAGGGGTTGAACCGATCGGCTCAACTGGTCTAACCGAGCGAGTTGGGAAAGTGAGATTGGTGAGAAACTAATTTTCGTTTCACTTGTCCAATTCGATTGGAACAGGGATTGGTATTTGATATCAATTAGAAACAAACATGAAAGTCAATTTGAGTTGAACCAGGATCACAAACTGATCGACTGGAGTGTCCAACCGATCGGCTCATGGATCCAAACGATCGGCTGGAGGGTCTAGACGATCGTTTCAGGGTTGAAACGATCGGTTCAACTGCCGCAGTTTGTTAGATGTTGTGGAAAATCTTGAACCCTTCTACTCCTACTTTAGTCCCGCATTTCCCGGGATAGAGAACTCTGTCCCATGACCCTCCTATATATAGGGGTATTGGGGGCTTCTCAAAGTACAACTCAGTGCAACCAGTTGCTCTGTAAAGTTGTCGTTCTCTCTGGTTTTGGTAACTGAGAGAGCCCGAGCAAGTGCTACCTGATAAGGGAGGCAAAACAAGGGAAAGACAACTGCAGAAAGCAACTGGTGGCAGGAGAGTGTGTCAGTGACTAGTACACTGACAGGAGGGTGCGACTCCTTCCGATTCCTTGTGGGACAAGGAGATCGGAGTTCCATGCAGTCCGTGTGGACGACTGTAGAGGCGAGAGACCTCTGTCGCTCGGAGGACATATATCAATCCCAACAGTCCCGGTGAGACCAGGAGTCTTCAGTTTTGGTGTGACCAGGAGCTGCACAGACACCGTCCAAGACCAGAGGTGAAGACCGTGCAAGGCAAGAGGTACTATCGCCGAGCGAGCCTCGGGATAAGGTATGCATCCACAAACCTTCTTTCCTATTATATAGACTTTGACGCGATTCCTTATGTTCTAGGTTTTGGGGAGAAATTTTTTTGTTTCCACTGCTTCTCTGCCTCCCGTAAAACCCAACAGTGGTATCAGAGCCATGTCAACTGTTCTATATTTTAGGATTATTGATGTGATCGATTTTGGTTTTTCGCCTTTATTTATTGCATATGATGCGAATAAAATTGGCTTTATGCATGTCCAATCCACAAATCCCAAATATACATATATGATATGTAATATTAATGCACTCGATACGCGTCGCCCTTAAACGAGTTTTGTGGTGGATGTGTAGCATGGTTATGGCCTATAAACCCTATATCTGTGTGTGGTTGTATGTGGTTGCTTGCATCTCGGTCTGTGCACCTATTCCCTTCTCATATTCGTGATGTAACTCGAAATAATTCGAGATTTCTTTTCGTACCTTGGCTCCCCCCGAATGTAACTTGGGGTTTCACAATTCAATTGTAAATAGGATAGATTTTTTGTTATGTCAAAGAACAGTGGACAATCGGTTCGAGGAGCAAGATGAGCGGGTGGTGACCTTAGGAGATGCACGACGATTGATGAACCGATCGATTGGAGGCGCCAGTCGATCGGCTGGTGGTACCCGAATGACTAACTTGTTGGCGAGACGATCAGTCATGGAGATGAGCAGATCAAACCCAGAAAGGCAGGCACATATTTCATCTTGTACAGGTTGCATGTGATGTAGACCTAGATGACCGTGATTCCTCTTGGCTCGAGGAATCACAATAGGATGGCCATAATCATTGCTTTTATCGTTTTGCATGTTTTCAGTGGGATGTAGCATGTATATGATACATACTATATATTGTGGTGATTGGATATGTATATGTATATAAAAACCAAATCCCTCATTAAATATTAAGTTTTAGATGCCTTCCAAATGTGAAACACATGAAAATCTTGATCGACCAAGTGTGGGCACACCCAAACGTGGTGCACCGTCTATCTCGTGGAAGCGTGAAGGATGAATGTGTGGGTCTGCCCAAGCAGGGTGCATATTCATCGTGTTGGCTTTGGGTCGGACTTAACAAGGTGACCTAGATAGGATCTAACACCTTGAGGCATGGAGATGATCATGGCAAGGGGTTGCATATGACATATTTCAAGAGTTGCATATGATGCAATTGGCAAGAGTTTCCTACCTGGAAGATCTGAGTTGTGGGTGACAGCCCAAGATGGTCCATGGCTCAGAGGATTTTAGGATCTTGACCCACTAGAAGATTGTGCACTGCAATCTTCTGAATTGATGGTGAGGGTTGTCAATTTGAGTCAAAATAGTGGGAGCAGTAATTAATTAAAGGTCTAATTTACTATCTTCAAATTTTATTCAAATCAAATCAAAAGGAGTTTTGACAAATGCAACTTTCTCTTGTAGAATGGCAAAGGAATCATCTTTTAAAATGAGCAAAATAATTGAGAATAAATTCCATATCTGGTTGAGGACTGTGAGAAGTGTTCTGCACAATCCAGATATACCAGGAGCCTTTGAATCCACTCTATGTATGCTTATGTGTTGGTGAAGAAGAAAGAAAGTTCATTGATAAAGATCAATGGAACAAAAGGTGAGGGAGAGAAGGGTTCTCTCACCAAACCAATTTCTTCTACATGGAGAGGATGGAAGGAACGATGGAAGAAGAAGTCAGAGATAGAGATCTCTACTTCTGGTGTATACGTGATAGAGATTAACTTTACTACTTCTTCATCATGGGTACTTGATACCGGATTAGGATCTCACATTTGTTCAAATGTGAAGGATCTTAAGAGAAGTAGGCCTTTGGAGAAAGGCAAGGTTGAACTACGTGGGGAAAGGGTTGCCGCCAGTGCAGTAGGAACCTATGAGTTAACTCTACCAAGTGGGCTAATAATTGAGTCGAAGAATTGCTATTATGTACCTGCCATAAATAGGAATATCATTTCCGTCTCTTGTTCGGACAAGGATGGATTTGAATTTCTTATTAAGAATGGAAAGTGATCCATTTCTAAAGATGGGATCTTTTATGGTTGTGCCCCAATGTCTTATAGTCTATACTTGATAGATCTAGAGACAAGTGTATACAACATAAACACCAAAAGGCAAAAACTCAACAACTCAAACAATACATATCTTTGGCATTGTCGTCTAGGGCACATAAATGAGAAGCGCATTTCTAGACTCCATAAAGATGGTTATCTAGACTCTTTTGATTATGAATCAATAGAGACAAGCGAATCTTGTTTATTGGGCAAGATGACCAAGAATCCCTTTTCAGGTAATGGTGGGAGAGCTAGTGATCTATTAGAACTCATACATACTGATGTATGTGGGCGTTTTAGAACTAATGCCAGTGGTGGGTATCAGTACTTCATTACCTTTACTGATGACTTCAGTAGGTATGGCTATGTGTACCTGATGAAACATAAGTCAAAAACCCTTGAAAGGTTCAAGGATTTCATGAATGAAGTACAGAACCAACTTGGTAAAAGTATTAATGCACTTAGATCCGATCGAGGTGGAGAATACTTAAGCCAAGAGTTTGAGGACCTTCTGCGATCCCATGGTATTATATCACAATGGACTCCGCCTGGAACACCATAGCATAATGGTGTCTCTGAAAGAAGGAATCACACATTGTTGGATATGGTGCGATCAATGATGAGTTTTGCTGATCTTCCGATTTCTTTCTGGGGTTATGCTCTTGAAACCGCAGTGTTTACACTTAACCGTGTACCATCTAAATCGGTTCAAAAGACACCATATGTGGAAGCGTCCCGATTTGTCTTTTCTAAAGATTTGGGGTTGTGAGGCTTACGTTAGGAAAATGTTTCTTGATAATCTTGGACCCAAATCCGATAAATGCTATTTTGTTGGATACCTCAAGGAAACAAGGGGATATTATCTATACCACCCTACTGACAACAAAATGTTTGTTTCCAGGACAGTTGTGTTCCTAGAAAAGGAATTTATTTCCAAAGGAAGCAGTGGGAGGAAAATAGAGCTTGAAGAGGTTCAAGCCCAACAAGAAAACATTGAAACGGAAGATGTACGAGAGGAACATGGAGATCCACAAGGTGTTATAGGATCTCAGTCTCCTCAGGTAACACAGGGACCTTGTAGATCTAGTAGGACCCACCTTGAACCTGAGAGGTTTGAATACCTTGTAACTCTGGAAGGTGGTGACTTGATCATAGATGATGATCCAACTACCTACGTAGAGGCTATGGAGGGACCAGATTCAGAGAAATGGCTTGAAGCCATGAGATCCGAGATGTAATACATGTACTCCAACAAAGTTTGGACTTTGGTGGAACCACCCAAAGGGGTAAAACCCATAGGGTGCAAGTGGGTCTTTAAGAAGAAGATCGAAATGGATGGCAATGTGCAAACTTATAAAGGCAGATTGGTTGGTAAGGGATTTCGACAAGTTCAAGGTGTTGACTTTTATGAAACCTTTTCACCAGTTGCCATGATTAAGTCCATCAGGATCATGCTTGCTATTGCAGCTTATTATGACTATGAGATTTGGCAGATGGATGTTAAAACCGCATTCCTTAACGGGAATATAAATGAGGATGTGTATATGACAGAGCCTGAAGGTTTTGTAGATCCAAAGAATGCCAATAAAGTCTATAAGCTACAAAGGTCAATCTATGGATTGAAGCAAGCATCTCGGAGTTGGAATCTTTGATTTGATGAGGAAGTCAAAGTGTTTGGCTTTATTCAAAATGAAGATGAACCTTGTGTGTACAAGAAGGTTAATGGGAGCACGACTACATTCCTCATATTGTATGTGGATGACATACTATTGATGGGGAATGATGTCTTAGCCTTAGAGAAGGTAAATACTTAGCTTAGGAATACTTTCTCAATGAAGGACTTAGGAGAAGCATCCTACATTCTAGGAATTAAGATCTATAGAGATAGATCTAGAAGGCTTCTCGGACTAAGTCAGAGCACGTACATTGACAAAGTGCTGAAGCGGTTCAGCATGGAGAACTCAAAGAGAGGCAACATCCCCATTCTACATGGAGTCACCATCTCTAGAGCTCAATGTCCCCAATCTTGTGAAGAGAGGGAGCGTATGAATGGGATCCCATATGTATCAGTAATCGGATCCATCATGTACGCTATGTTGTGCACACGCCCAGATGTCTCGTATGCTCTCAGCATGACGAGCAGGTACCAGTCAGATCTCGGGGATGCTCACTGGACTGCCGTAAAGAACATCCTCAAGTACTTGCGAAGGACTAAGGATCAGTTTTTTGTTTACGGCGGTGAGGAAGAGCTGGTTGTAAAGGGTTACACAGATGCAAGCTTCCAAATCGATAAAGATGATTACAGATCACATTCAGGATTTGAATTTGCCTTAATAATGAAGTTGTGAGCTGGAAGAGTTCCAAGCAAGAAACAGTTGCCGATTCTACTACAGAGGCTGAGTATATTACTGCTTTGCATGCAGCAAAGGATGCTGTGTGGATCAGGAAGTTCATCTCTGAACTTGGTGTAGTTCCCAGTAGCTGTGATGCAATTGAGTTGTATTGTGACAATAATGGAGCTATTGCACAAGCTAAGGAACCCATACCACATCAGCAGTCCAAGCACATACTGTGGCGCTTCCATCTCATATGAGAGATCATACAGTGAGGAGATGTGAAGATTTGCAAAATACCAACTGAAGACAACATAGCTGATCCACTGACTAAGGCCCTTTCTCAACACAAGCATGATGGTCATGGTAGGTCACAAGGACTGAGGTTCCTAGGTGACTGGCTCTAAGTGCAAGTGGGAGTCTGTTGGTATGTATGCCCCTAGAGCATGTCATATGATGATTGTAATGGGATACTATGTAAATGATTTGAATAATAATAAAGGAAATTTCCAATCTACATGTTTAAACTGTTTATGAGATGATGGTGTAACATGATAGATGTCTAAAGAATGGTTTTACTCAATGACGTATGCTTTTGGGTTGAGGACCTAAACGATGAGATCATACGAATGATAAGAGTATACATTCTTGTTTGGTCCCTAGTCAGTTGTTATTGTGGAAATAACCATAGACATCAACAAAACTAAAGACTAGATTGTGTGTTGGTTGATGACAAAATCTCATTAGTCATGATATAGTGATATCAAACCAAGCACATAGGTACTTGTTAGAGAACAAGGTACTGGACAGACCCACCGTGAGAGTGACACATGGAACCTTGATTGGTAGTCACAGTCAGCTCTCATAGTGATGGTGGTGAGTGTGATTCTTAGACCTGAAATCATTGCACTCAACACATGTCGTTGGGTACACTTTGACATCATCAAACGCAGTCCTGAAACATTGGTTGTTATAAAGGTGATGATTGGGTGGTTTTGACACATGGGACTTTTGAGGGGTAGGTGATAGATATGGGATTTGTCCCTCCTGAGGGAGTTTGATGTCCTTGGCCACTTGATGAGTAGGATTGAGAAAGGCATGCACATGCACGTGTGAATCAATATGTGATATTGATGTCACAAAAATCTCACCCAGTCTGTTCTGAGATCAAGGAAATGAATGAACATTGACAGGATGACTGTTCCATGCCTCGAGTTCATTCAGGATATCAGTGACAAAGGAATTACACATTCACTGTAACACCATTCACGGATTGTAGGATTGAAAGTTGTTCTCCAACTTTCTATTTCACTTGGGTAGAACTGATGTGTGACTAGGCACTGCTCTTTACTTGTGAAGTCATAAGTGTTATGGAATTTCACTGCCAACGTGAAATGGACCTGCAGGGTCACACACATAGGATTTAACCTGGAATAGGAGTTTGTCCACACATAATGTTTAGATTGATTGCTAAAGGAGTTTAGTAGTTCAATGAAACACTTAATCAATTGATAGCTTAGTATCATAGTGTTCAAGGTGTTGGACCGATTGATTAGAGTATCAGATTGATTGGAACTGCAATTGACTGATTATGCACAGTCTGCACTCCCAACCGATCGACTCATGTGATGAACCGATCGGCTGAGCTTAGTGAACCGATCGGCTCAACTGGTGAGTCGATCGGCTCATGACCATAGTCAAATGATCAGTTCAAGGGTTGAACCGATTGGCTCAACTGGTCTAACCGAGCGAGTTGGGAAAGTGAGATTGGTGAGAAATTAATTTTTGTTTCACTTGTCCAATTCGATTGGAACAAGGACTGGTATTTGATATCAATTAGAAACAAACATGAAAGTCAATTTGAGTTGAACCAGGATCACGAACCGATCGACTGGAGTGTCCAACCGATCGGCTCATGGATCCAAACAATCGGCTGGAATGTCCAACCGATCGGCTGGATGGTCCAGACGATCATTTCAGGGTTGAAACGATCGGTTCAACTGCCGCAGTTTGTCAAATTTGTGGACAATCTCGAACCCTTCTAATCCTGCTTTAGTCCCGCATTGCCCAGGATAGAGAACCCTATCCCATGACCCTCCTATATATAGGGGTATTGGGGGCTTCTCAAAGTACAAATCAGTGCAACCAGTTGCCCTGTAAAATTGTCGTTCTCTCTGGTTTTGGTAACCAAGAGAGCCCCAACAAGTGCTACTCGATAAGGGAGGCACAACAAGGGAAAGACAACTGCAAAAAGCGACTGGTGGCAGGAGAGTGTGTCGGTGACTAGTACACCGACAGGAGGGTGCGACTCCTTTCGATTCCTTGTGGGACAAGGAGATCATAGTTTCTAGGCAGTCTGTGTGGACGAGTGAAGAGGTGGGAGACCTTTGTCGCTCGGAGGACAATTGTCAATCCCAACAGTCCCGGTGAGACCAGGAGTCTTCAGTCCCGGTGTGACAAGGAGCTGCACAGACACCGTCCAAGACCGGAGATGAAGACCGCGCAAGGCGCAAGGTACTGTCACTGAGCGAGCCTCGTGACAAGGTATGCATCCACAAACCTTCTTTCCTATTATATACACGTTGACGCGATTCCTTATGTTCTGGGTTTTTGGGAGAAATTTTTTTGTTTCTGCTGCTTCTCTGCCTCCCGTAAAACCCAACACGCACATAAACTCTAAATTAGACTAATCACATGCAAAGTTCTTCCTTTTTGAACATAATTTACCTTTTTACATTTAACAGGTTAACATCAACTCTAATGATCCATTAAACCCTATTAAACACTTTATTCATTTTAAAATAGGGTTTCTTAATCTTTAATTCATTAAAGATGATAATTTACACAACGTTTCGAACTATGATCAGATTCAGGCTATACAACTATTTTTATTGGATTCCTTGTGTTCTTCTGATCAAAATTCATATATTACTTGTCCTAATTGGAGTTACCAATCTTTATTTATGAAATTTGCAAGGAAAAGTACCTCTCGGCCAATCAGATGGCGCCATGTCGTCCTTTACCATGCAACACGGCTTGCTTGAAAACATAACAGATTGACCGTTATGCCCTCTCTTAAGTTCATGCTCATTCAGCCCGTGGAGGGGAAATTTTGTCCATCGTGGCTCTCCCTTCTTCAACCTCGGGCTGCTCCAGGGTTGCTGCCCTAGCCGCCGAACTGCAACATGTGTGGGAGCGCCCTTCCTCCTCAGGGCTCGGGAGTTGCCGCCAAGGGCCGTCCCAACTCCGCCACACCTGGGCGCAGCTAGAGCACCCCAAAAACCACAACCTAGCTGGTCATTTTCGTGCATGATGGGCCTGCAATTGCGGCCGTCGTTGCAGCCGTGCGGCTGCAGATGTGCACTGGTTCAGGCGAAGGGATGGCCACCAAGAACTCTCTTGATAACATGGGATCATCCTGCATCCAGAGAGCGCATCGAACGGTCCCTAGTTGCTCCGTGGGCACTCTACCCCTTTATCCTAGGGTTTACATGTAAAGAAGATGATGGGAGAGAGAGAAGAATCCTTGGGATTCTCTAGAGCTCAATCCAGGGGTCTACCCCTTTTAAAAGGTGGAGTATGAAGCCCTAAGGTGTGCCTCATGAGGACTCAAGTCCCAAACTCGAAAGGAAACACACTTTCCTTGGTTGTGAAGAAACCATCTCTCTCTCCATTATCTCCTACTTCCTTGATATTCCTTGTTGCATGGATATTTAAAAATTCGAAATTCCTTTCCCTTATCTTCTTTAATCTTGCCTTTTAGTTATTTGTCATGAAATCATGTTTTATTTTAATAGAAAATACCACCTTTTGAAAAACAACACAAAATTCATTAATAATGTATCACATTATCCTTTTATTTTGCAATTTTGGTATTTTCTCTTTCTTTCCTCTTTATTGGGACTCCTTGGATCCCAAGACACTCCATTATTTCGAAATTCTTTTTATTGGATACTTATTTTCCTTCTAGATACATCTTTATGTGTTATTTCACATTATCTTGTTAATTTCTCATTAAAATATCTCTTTTTGAGGATCTCTCTTTATTTATCTTTTATTTTCCTCATTGGCATCCCTTTTAATATTAGCAACCCCATGGATACGAAATTTCACCAAGAAATCTCATTTATGCCTCTTTCCAGTCATTTTCCACATTTTATCATTATTTTCAATTTCTTTCTTAATAAAGAAATACTTAATTAATCTTTTCTTTTCTTAATGCTTTCTTTTTGCAACTTTGGACTCCTTCGAACCCAAGGAACCCAAGAGGCACGAAATCCTCTTTGGATTACATCTCTTTGCCTTCTAGAGGTTTCTACTTTTTTCTTTTCTCAAATATTCAATTATTCAATTACTAATTGAATTTCCTTTGTTATTTGGGCCCAATAGCCAATAAAGCCCACAACACAAACATCAAGGCTATTGTAAAAAAAATCCATGTATTCAAAATAAATTATTCCATTCTTTGTTCAATTATCTTTAATATGAGAAATTACATTTCTCACCAGATGAACCAAAAAATTGGGGTTGTAACATCCTTCCCCTCTTATAGGAATTTTGTCCTCAAAATTCTATCAAGAAAACAAACAATTCAGGATAAGACTTTTCCATATCCATCATTGACCCCTATGTGGCTTTACCGTGCTCATGGTGTTTCTGAAGAACCTTTATCATCACATATTCTTTTCTCTGAGTTCTTTCATCCTGTCTTCTATAAACTGCACAGGTGACTCATGCCATTTCAGCCTCCCTTGGGGCTCACTAGGTTCATTACTCAGCACATGGTCGGGGTACCTCACATAGTGCTCTAAATTGGACACATGGAACTCATCACACATTACTTTATCCTAAGGGGTAAGGTCAAACTTAACCTTCTCCACTAGTCCATCTCAATGGACCCATGTATCGGGGATTCATCTCTCTTAGCTATAAATTAGATGGGTCGGATTTTCATGTCTCCCATAATGAAATGCATGTCAGTCTACTTTACATCATCTTACGACTCATGTCGTCCCTAGGCTCCTTTCTGCAATTGCATGATCAAAGCAACTTCATTTGCATACACTATGGCCCTTTTCTAACCATCACGTGGTCCTTTCACCAACATCACCTTACTGAAGTGGTGACCGACACAACCTCTCTTACAGAGCTTCTTTAAATGCCGACACTGGCTATGGTGGTTAACTTCACATCTTGCATAGGACAAGAACTGTCTCTAGCTATCACCCTGAATGAGCACATATGCTCTCATCAAACCCTTTAGTCTGGATCATACTAACCATTAGTTTGGGGTGAATAACTGTACTAACATTGAGTTCTTCATGTATCTACTCCCACCTTTTGGAAGGGAACCTTTAGGTCAAACTCAAAAACCTTTGAACTCGCTTCATGGTTGAACCATCACTCTCATGGTTAGTTCAACCAGATCTATCCCTTGACAGAACTCTTTCTTTCTCATGTCATCTAGGTAAGGTGACCCACCATAACCCATATTGCATCTCGACCTTCCTTGGTTCAGGGGAGACTTACAACATCTATAGTGATGGACTCACTTTCTCTTTTGGGGACTCTTTATCCTTTATATCAATGCACGGGGTTACTGGGGTTCACCCTTCACCCTCGGCTTGCATGGCCATATACCACATGCAACTTTATCTTAGGTATCTAAAGTACCACTGTTACTCATTATCTTCATAGTACGGTGTATGGTGATCTTAAAATCATGATCTCCTTTATGTCATTATTCTTCAAGATCAATTCCTTAGAAACCCTAACCCACTCTAGTCGGGGTTTCATCACCTTCCTTTCCAAAGAAGTGCATCTGAGGCTCTACCACCATCCTTTCATTGCATCAAGGACTAGACTGGCTAACCAAACAATCATTAACTTGTTCCGCATATCTCATTACATCAGAGTATTAGCCAAACATATCTCCTTTCCAAACTTAGGGTTAGCCTAACAACCTCTTCTAGCTTATAGCCAAACTAGTCAGATATATCTCAACCGGAACATCCATTACCACATCCCATCCTTAGGTATTAGGTAACATTGAAGACATACACTTCAACGTACTTCACTTATCATCTCAAACTCGAATTCTAAGTCTATCTTTATGGAGAACACTTCGAACTCATCTTCTTGGTGATCAAACTCAACCTGGTATAACTTGTAAGTTCCACATAGTTCATGAAAAAAAAAACATCCTCATAAGGTGACTACCTCATCCCTCTTAGTGTTTGCAAATCATCCATGTATCATTCACTTTACCAAGATATGTTATCATCCTTGTCCACATACCTCGTAGCAACGTTCCAAATCACATCATCTTTTATCCTTGGTGTATGGCATGCGTACTGTCCTCTCTCTCACTCCCTTAACAAGAGGAAATAAGCATTTGGCGGCCGTCCAAATACAAAGTTCTTCTTGTTCTACGAGTAGAGATAATGCATCCCACCTTGCCAGTACACCTTCAAACCTAAGTTGAAACATGCAACTTATGTCTCTACCTCACAATCATCTCGATTTCAAGGTTACTTCCATCGAAAACTAGTCTTGAACCTACTGAGGTTTACACACATCCCTTGGTCATCTCCTCTAGGTCTATAGGGTACCGACACTTTTGGGGTCATCCCTCTTCCCTTATGCATCCAGAGAGTGCCCTAATCATCTGCCCTTGGGGTCCCATGAGTTCATGAAGGTGATCAATCTCCTAACCCATGGACCTCAGACAATGATAGTTGTTACCTCCCGACCTATGGTCTCGTGCAACCAGGGAATTAGGAAACTCCTACTTCCATCGGTCTTATCCCTACCGACCCTAGGATAGACTTAGGATTCCATTATAGTACATGTTCAACTTAGAACCTTGCCCAAGCCTTCATCATCTCTCTTTGTATACATGGGCTGACATCCATCTTTTCATAGGGGTCATGGCGACCTGCCTACCTTGGTTAGGCCCCTTACTGGCTACCTCCATGGTAACACATCCACATGCACTTAGAGATGGATATCTGTGGGTTTATTGGTTCATTCTCATACCATGTACTTTTCACTTAGCTTCTCAAGATCCTATGAGACCTCTTTAGGTTACTTTAAACCAACAAAACTGATATACACTCTACCAAAGGGTCCCTCTCCCAGGATGGGAGGAAAACTATCTCTTGAAAACATGGTCCCAAAAGCTCCTAGGTCTAGGGTTTACATCCACATGAGACTACTTAACCCTATCAAGCTATTAAGGCACAACAAATCACCTACCGAACCATGCTAGGTCATAATTGTCCTCTTTCCTCCATGCTAGATCAAGATCATACCTTTCTTTATCATCAACCTAACTGTGAGGGGTTCATCAAACATACCTTAAACTTAAGGGGCTTTCCTTTTCCTCTATACATGAGGAGTACCATGCTCACTTCTACAAGAACTCAAGTCTCATTATGAGCATTAGGTACACCACTTCCCCTCTTAGGCCTAGGAACCCTAGGTTCACTTGTAGGTGTCCAACTGCATGCTCTATCTCTTAACCACGAACCAAGCATGCAAAAGGCATGACATACACTTCTTGTCATCCTTCAAATTGAGCAAAACTTAGAGTTGGGTCCTCCTTAAGGACAACCAACAAGGTACAAGGCCTCATAACCTGCTACTAAACCTTTCTAGGTCTAAGGAACTCTTCTTCCTACCTCAGAAGGTAAACACCTATACCGTAGGCACATAGGTACCAAATGCTTCATCTTCTCTTTCTAGGGTTTGGTCCCTCTACAGGCAACCAAGATATCATCAACTTCCCGGGATCGATCATGAGGCAACCACTATCATCCATTGTTCCTCATATCTCGGGGTTTTAGGCTTCCAACCTTCTTGCTGGGTTTCCTGATCTCTCTAGATCTAACCCTACATCCAACCTCACCATTAGAGGTTCTCTTTTCATGAAGGATCAACCATAAAAGCATGCCCCTACCTGGATGAAACTTATGTTCGCTCAAGGTTATCCATAATTCTTTATGCTTATTTCATAGGGCTTCCTTCCTACTCTCCTGGTCAGGGTTTCAACCTATTTCTCGCTCTACTGATACATTCTGGGTACCTATTTGTTGGTATGTATGCCCATAGAACAAGTCATATGATGATTGTAATGGGATACTATGTAAATGATTTGAATAATAATAAAGGCAATTTCCAATCTATATGTTTAAACTGTTTCTGAGATGACTGTCTAACATGATAGATGTCTAAAGAATTGTTTTACTCAATGACGTATGCTTTTAGGTTAAGGACCTAAACGATGAGATCATATAGATGATAAGAGTATATATTCTTGTTTAGTCCCTAGTCGGTTGTTATTGTTGAAATAACCATAGACATCAATAACACTAAAGACTAGATTGTGTGTTTGTTGATGACAGTATCTCATTAGTCATGATATAGTGATATTAAACCAAGCACATAGGTACTTGTTAGAGAACAAGGTACCAGACAGACCCACTGTGAGAGTGACACATGGAACCTTGACTCGGTAGTCACAGTCAGCTCTCACAATGATGGTGGTGAGTGTGATTCTTAGACCTGAAATCACTACACTCAACACATGTCGTTGGGTACACTTTGACATCATCAACCGCAGTCCTGAAACATGGGTTGTTATAAAGGTGATGATTGGGTGGCTTTGACACATGGGGCTTTTGAGGGGTGAGTGATAGATATGGGATTTGTCCCTCCTGAGGGAGTTTGATGTCCTTGGCCACTTGATGAGCAGGATTGAGAAAGGCATGCACATGCACGTGTGAATCAATATGTGATATTGATGTCACACACATCTCACCCGGTCTGCACTGAGATCAAGGAAATGAATGAACGTTGACAGGATGACTGTTCCATGCCTCGAGTTCATTCAGGATATCAGTGACAAATGAATTATACATTCACTGTAACACCAATTGTAGATTGTAGGATTGAAAGTTGTTCTCCAACTTTCTATTTCACTTGGGTAGCACTGATGTGTGACTAGGCACCGCTCTTTTCTTGTGAAGTCATAAGTGTTATGGACTTTCACTGCTAACATGAAATGGACCTGCAGGGTCACACACATAGGATTTAAATTGGAATAGGAGTTTGTCCTCAAACAATGTTTAGATTGATTGCTAAAAGAGTTTAGTAGTTCAATTAAACACTTAATCAATTGATAGCTCAGTATCATAGTGTTCAAGGTGTTGGACCAATTGATTAGAGTATCAGATTGATTGGAACTGCAATTGACTGATTCTGTACAGTCTGCACTCCCAACCGATCAGCTCATGTGATGAACTGATCGGCTGAGCTTGGTGAACCAATCGGCTCAATAGGTGAGTCGATCGGCTCATGGACGGGGTGAAACGACCAGTTCAAGTGTTGAACCGATCAGCTCAACTGGTCCAACCGAGCAAGTTGGGAAAGTAAGATTGGTGAGAAATTAATTTTCGTTTCACTTGTCCAATACGATTGGAACAAGTATTGGTATTTGATATCAATTAGAAACGAAATAGGAAAAGTCAATCGGGAACTGACCAGGACCACAAACCGATCAGTTCAGAAGTGAACCGATCGTTTCATGGGTCCCAACCGATCGGTTGAGGTGCCAAACAATCAGCTCATATCCCCAACCAACCATTTTAGTTGTGAAACGATCGGTTCAGGTTACGCAGTTGGTTGTTTTTGTGGAAAATCTCGAACCCTTCTACTCCTGCTTTAGTCCCGCATTGCTCGGGATAGAGAACCCTATCCCAAGACCCTCCTATATATATAGGGGTATTGGGGGATTCTTAAAGTACAACTCTGTGCAACCGGTTGCTCTGTAAAGTTGTCGTTCTCTCTGGTTTTGCTAACCAAGAGAGCCTGAGCAAGTGCTACCCGATATGGGAGGCACAACAAGGGAAAGACAACTGTAGAAAGCGACTGGTGGCAGGAGAGTGTGTCGGTGACTAGTATGCTGATAGGAGGGTGCGACACCTTCCGATTCCTTGTGGGACAAGGAGATCGGAGTTCCAGGCAGTCTGTGTGGATGACTGCGGAGGCGGGAGACCTCTGTCGCTCGGAGGACAACTGTCAATTCCGACAGTCCCGGTGAGACCAGGAGTCTTCAGTCCTGGTGTGACCAGGAGCTGCACAGACACCGTCCAAGACCGGAGGTGAAGACCATGCAAGGCGCGAGGTACTGTCGCCGAGCGAGCCTTGGGACATGGTATGCATCCACAAACCTTCTTTCCTATTATATAGACGTTGACGTGATTCCTTTCATTCTGGGTTTTGGGAGAAAGTTTTTGTTTCCACTGCGTCTCTGCCTCCCTTAAAACCCAACAGTGGTATCAGAGCCACGTCAACTCTTCTCTATTTTAGGATTATCGATGTGATCGATTTTGGTTTGTCACCTTTATTTATTGCATACGATGCGAATAAAATTGGCTTTATGCATGTGCAATCCACAAACCCCAAATATACATATATGATACGTAATATTAATGCACTCGATACGCGTCGCCCTTAAACGAGTTTTGTGGTAGATGTGTAGCATGGTTATGGCCTATAAACCCTATATCTGTGTGTGGTTGTATGTGGTTGCTTGCATCTCGGTCTGCGCATCGATTCCCCTCTCCTATTCCTGATGTAACTCGAAATAATTCGAGATTTCTTTTCCTACCTTTGCTCCCCCCGAATTAACTCAGGGTTTCACAATTCAATTGTAAATATGATAGATTTTATTTCTTGTTATGTCAAAGAACGGTGGATGACCTGAGATGACCGATTCAAGGAACGAGACAAGCGGGTGGTGAACTGAGGGGATGCACAATGACAAGGGAACCGACCGGCTGGAGGCGCCAGTCGATTGGCTGGTGGCACCCGAACGACCAACTTGCTGGTGAGTCGATCAGTCATGGAGATGAGCTGATCAAACCCAGAAAGGTAGGCACAGATTTCATCTTATATAGGTTGCATGTGATGTAGACCTAGATGACTGTGATTCCTCTTGGCTCGAAGAATCACAATAAGATGGCCATAATCATTGCTTTTATCACTTTGCATGTTTTCTGCGGGATATAGCATGTATATGATACATGCTATATATTGTGGTGATTGCATATGTATATGTATATAAAAACCAAATCCCTCATTAAATATTAAGTTATAGATGCCTTCCAAATGCGACACACATGAAAAGCTTGATCGACCAAGTGTGGGCACGCCCAAGCATGGTGCACCGTCTATCTTGTGGAAGCGTGAAGGATGAATGTGTGGGTCTGCCCAAGTAGGGTGCATGTTCATCGTGTTGGCTTTGGGTCGGACTTAACAAGGTGACCTAGATAGGATCTAGCACCTTGAGGCATCGAGATGATCATGGCAAGGAGTTGCATATGGCAACTTTCAAGAGTTGCATATGATGCATTTGGCAAGAGTTGCCTACCTGTAAGATCTGAGTTGTGGGTGACATCCCAAGCTGGTCCATGGCTCAGAGGATTTTAGGATCTTGACCCACTAGAAGATTGTATGCAGCAATCTTCCGAATTGATGGTGAGGGCTATCAATTTGAGTCAAAATAGTGGGAGTGGTAATTAATTAAAGGCCTAATTAACTATCATCAAATTGTATTCAAATCAAATCAAAAGGAGTTTTGACAAATGCAATTTTCTCTTGTAGAATGGCAAAGGAAGCATCTTTTAAAATGGGCAAATTAATTGAGAATAAATTTCATACCTTGTTGAGGACTGTGAGAAGTGTTCTGCACAATCCAGATATACTAGGAGCCTTTGAATCCACTCTATGTACGCTTAATGTGTTGGTGAAGAAGAAAGAAAGTTCATTGATAGAGATCAATGGAACAAAAGGTGAGGGAGAGAAGGGTTCTCTCGCCAAACCGATTTCTTCTACATGGAGTGGATGGAAGGAACGATGGAAGAAGAAGTCAGAGATAGAGATCTCTACTTCTGGTGTATATGTGATAGAGATTAACTTTACCACTTCTTCGTCATGGGTACTTGATACCGGATGCGGATCTCACATTTGTTCAAATGTGAAGGATCTTAAGAGAAGTAGGCCGTTGGGGAAAGGTGAGGTTGAACTATGTGTTGCCAATGGGGCAAGGGTTGCCGCCAGTGCCGTAGGAACCTATGAGTTAACTCTACCAAGTGGGCTAATAATAGACTTAAAGAACTGCTATTATGTACCTGCCATAAATAGGAATATTATTTCTATTTGGACAAGGATGGATTTGAATTTCTTATTAAGAATGGAAAGTGTTCCATTTCTAAAGATGGGATCTTTTATGGCATTGCCCCAATGTCTTATGGTATATACTTGATAGATATATAGACAAGTGTATACAACGTAAACACCAAAAGGCAAAAACTCAACAACTCAAAAGAAACGTACCTTTGGCATTGTCGTCTAGGGCACATTAATGAGAAGTGCATTTCTAGACTCCATAAAGATGGTTATCTAGACTCTTTTGACTATGAATCAATAGAGACATGTGAATCTTGTTTATTGGGCAAGATGACCAAGACTCCCTTTTTAGGTAAAGGTGAGAGAGCTAGTGATCCATTAGGACTCATACATACTGATGTATGTGGGCCTTTTAGAACTAATGCCAGAAATGGGTATCAGTACTTCATTACATTTACTAATGATTTCAATAGGTATGGCTATGTGTACCTGATGAAGCATAAGTTAGAAACCCTTGAAAGGTTCAAGGATTTCATGAATGAAGTACATAACCAACTTGGTAAATTATTAAGGCACTTCGATCCGATTGAGGTGGAGAATACTTAAGTCAAGAGTTCGAGGACCTTCTGTGAGCCTGTGGTATTGTATCACAATGGACTCCACCTAGAACACCACAACATAATGGTGTGTCTGAAAGAAGGAATCACACATTGTTGGATATGGTGCGATCAATGATAAGTTTTGCTGATCTTCTGATTTCCTTCTGGGGTCATGCTCTTGAAACCTCCGTGTTTACACTTAACCGAGTACCATCTAAATCGGTTCAAAAGACACCATATGAGATATGGACCGGGAAGCGTCCCGATTTGTCTTTTCTGAAGATTTGGGGTTGTGAGGCTTACTTTAGGAAAATGTTTCCTGATAAGCTTGGAAACAAAGTGTTATTTTTTTGGATACCCCAAGGAAATGAGGGGATATTATCTATACCACCCTACTCACAACAAAGTGTTTATTGCCAAGACAGTTGTGTTCCTAGAGAAGGAATTTATTTCGAAAGGAAGCAGTGGGAGGAAAATAGAGCTTGAAGAGGTTCAAGCCCAACAAGAAAACAATGAACCGATAGATGCATGAGAGGAACATGGATATTCACAAGGTGTTGTGGAATCTCAGTCTCCTCAGGTAATACAAGGACCTCGTAGATCTAGTAGGACCCACCTTGAACCTGAGAGGTTTGGATACCTTGTAACTCAGGAAGGTGGTGAGTTGATCATAGATGATGATCCAACTACCTACGCAGAGGCTATGGAGGGATTAGATTCTAAGAAATGGCTTGAATCCATGAGATCCGAGATGGAATCCATGTACTCCAACAAAGTATGGACTTTGGTGGAACCACCCGAAGGGGTAAAACCCATAGGGTGCAAGTGGGTCTTTAAGAAGAAGACCGACATGGATGGCAATAAGCAAACTTATAAAGGTAGATTGGTTGCTAAGGGATTTCGACAAGTTCAAGGTGTTGACTATGACGAAACCTTTTCACCAGTTGCCATGATTAAGTGCATCAGGATCATGCTTGCAATTACAGCTTATTATGATTATGAGATTTGCAGATGGATGTTAAAACTACATTTCTTAACGGGAATGTAAATGAGGATGTGTATATGACACAGCCTGAAGGTTTTGTAGATCTAAGGAATGCCAATAAAGTCTGTAAGCTACAAAGGTCAATCTATGGATTGAAGCAAGCATCTCGGAGTTGGAATCTTCGATTTGATGAGGAAGTCAAAGTGTTTGGCTTTATTCAAAATGAAGATGAACCTTGTGTGTACAAGGAGGTTAGTGGGAGCACGACTACATTCCTCATATTGTATGTGGATGACATACTCTTGATGGGGAATGATATCTTAGCCTTAGAGAAGGTAAAGACTTGACTTGGGAATACTTTCTCAATGAAGGACTTAGGAGAAGCATCCTACATTCTAGGAATTAAGATCTATAGAGATAGATCTAGAAGGCTTCTCGGACTAAGTCAGAGCACGTACATTGACAAAGTGCTGAAGCGGTTCAGCATGGAGAACTCAAAGAGAGGCAACATCCCCATGCTACATGGAGTCACCGTCTCTAGAGCTCAATGTCCCCAATCTTGTGAAGAGAGGGAGCGTATGAATGGGATCCCATATGCATCAGCCATCGGATCCATCATGCACGCTATGTTGTGCACATGCCCAGATGTCTTGTATGCTCTCAGCATGACGAGCAGGTACCAGTCAGATCCCCAGGATGTTCACTGGACAGCCGTAAAGAACATCCTCAAGTACTTGCGAAGGACTAAGGATCAATTTCTTGTTTACAGCGGTGAGGAAGAGCTGGTTGATGCAAGCTTCCAAATCGATAAAGATGATTACATATCGCAGTCAGGATTTGTATTTTTCCTTAATAATGGAGCTGTGAGCTGGAAGAGTTCCAAACAAGAAATAGTTTCTGATTCTACTACAGAGGCCGAGTATATTGCTGCTTCGCATGCAGTAAAGGACGTTGTGTGGATCAGGAAGTTCATCTCTGACCTTGGTGTAGTTCCCAGTAGTTGTGATGCAATTGAGCTTTATTGTGACAATAATGGAGCTATTGCACAAGCTAAGGAACCCAGATCACATCAGCGGTCCAAGCACATACTACGGTGCTTCCATCTCATACGAGAGATCGTAAAGTGAGGAGATGTGAAGATTTGCAAAATACCAACTGAAGACAACATAGCCGATCCACTGACTAAGGCCCTTTCTCAGCAGAAGCATGATGGTCATGCTAGGTCACAAGGACTGATGTTCCTAGGTGACTGGTTCTAAGTGCAAGTGGGAGTCTGTTGGTATGTATGCCCATAGAGCAAGTCATATGATGATTGTGATGGGATACTATGTAAATTATTTGAATAATAATAAAGGCAATTTCCGATCTATATGTTTAAACTGTTTCTAAGATGACTGTGTAACATGATATATGTCTAAAGAATTGTTTTACTCAATGACGTATGCTTTTAGGTTAAGGACCTAAATGATGAGATCATACAAATGATAAGAGTATACATTCTTGTTTAGTCCATAGTCAGTTGTTATTGTGGAAATAACCATAGACATAAATAACACTAAAGACTAAATTGTATGTTGGTTGATGACCGAATCTCATTAGTCATGACATAGTGATATCAAACCAAGCACATAGCTACTTGTTAGAGAACAAGGTACCGGACAGACCCACCGTGAGAGTGACACATGGAACCTTGACGTGGTAGTCACAGTCAGCTCTCACAATGATGGTGGTGAGTGTGATTCTTAGACCTAAAATCACTACACTCTACACATGTCGTTGGGTACACTTTGACATCATCAAACACAGTCCTGAAACATGGGTTGTTATAAAGGTGATGATTGGGTGGCTTTGACACATGGGGCTTTTGAGGGGTGAGTGATAGATATGGGATTTGTCCCTCCTAAGGGAGTTTGATGTCCTTGGCCACTTGATGAGTAGGATTGAGAAAGGCATGTGAATGCACGTGTGAATCAATATGTGATATTGATGTCACACACATATCACCCAGTCTGCTCTGAGATCAAGGAAATGAATGAATGTTGATAGGATGACTGTTCCATGCCTCGAGTTCATTCAGGATATCAGTGACAAAGGAATTATACATTCAATGTAACACCATTCACGAATTGTAGGATTGAAAGTTGTTCTCCAACTTTCTATTTCACTTGGGTAGCACAGATTTGTGACTAGGCACCTCTCTTTGCTTGTGAAGTCATAAGTGTTATGGACTTTCACTGCCAATGTGAAATGGACCTGTAGGGTCACACACATAGGATTTAACCTGGAATAGGAGTTTGTCCACAAAAAATGTTTAGATTGATTGCTAAAAGAGTTTAGTAGTTCAATTAAACACTTAATCAATTGATAGCTCAGTATCATAGTGTTCAAGGTTTTAGACCAATTGATTAGAGTATCGGTGTTACGACCCGCGTTTCGTTTTGTAAGTAAGTACCTTGGTTAGTGCATAATTGAGCTAGTTATGTTGAGATGAGTACTCACTCTTGTTAATAGTGTTTTGAGTTTTGAGCTAGTGTTAATGTATCATTAGCTTGTTTTCTTGTCCTGAGGTTGAGGACAAGTTTATTCTTGATCCGTTGCCAGAGAAATCACGCGAATCTGACCTACGAGTAAAAAGATATGGACTTTTTGGTGTTCACGGACCTATGTGCAATATCGGAAAGTTTCTGGATAATTTATTTTCGGCCCCCTGGGCGCCCAGCCTTATCCTTTCCCTTGGTTTTCCTTTATCTCTTCCTTAGCCGACTAAGGAATGAACGAAGGGTTCATTTCCTCCGTTAGCCGCTGGATGAGAAACAGAGAGGGAGAAAGGGAGCGAGCAAGAGAGGGAAAGCCGGGCGATCTAGCCGTTCTCCGCCGTTTTCCTTCGATTCCCCATCTTCCCCAGCCAAAGCAACCGCTGCACCCTTCTTCTTCTTCCTCGTGTTCTTCTTCCTCCTGCAGCCATGAAGATGACGACCAAGGAGGTGGTCTAGGGAGCGAACGGCGCCTCCTTCCTGGTTCTTTCTTCTTGCCAAGCGATTGCTAGGTCATTCCGGAGCTATAGGAGCGATTCGGGTAAGAATCGTCCGCCGAATCGACCCCGATCTTCATTTTTAGTTCTGCAATTTCCGTTCTGCGCAGGTTGCACGGCGTGCAACTCCGTTTTGCACGGCGTGCAACATTGCAGATAACTGATATAGGGGAAAAATCCGTTTCTGCGCAGGTGCACGGCGTGCAAAGTCAGTTTGCACGGCGTGCAAAGTTGCAGATAGCGGAACGAGTTTCAGCCCAGGTGCACGGCGTGCAAATCAGTTTGCACGGCGTGCAGGTCAGTTTGCACGGCGTGCAAGTCAGTTTGCACGGCGTGCAAAGGTGCAGAAAAGCAGATCAGAAGTGCACTGAAGGTGCACGGCGTGCAGCCTAAGTGCACGGCGTGCAGCCTAAGTGCACGGCGTGCACGTTGCTGTAAAGGGCAGAATTAGGCGTGTTTGTGGACGTTTTTCGGTGTATACGAACACACCGAAGTGGGTGAGTAATAGTTCATTTAGAAATCATTATTTAACTCATTTTAAATACCTATTTGCTTCAGTATCAGTTAATATGATTCCTGAATAGTGTTGCATGTACTTCAGTATGATAAGTTCAGTGGAACTTGAATTGCGTGATGTAAATGATGGAAAAGAGGAAATTCTATGTCTTACAGTTGATATGAGATAATCTTGTTTAATTGCATATCTGTTAAACAGTTAATAGACTTAGGTGCCCCAACACCGTAGAACCCCATTGCGCGGTCTGTACCTTTGGGGTGAAACGGTCAGTTCTGGGGATACGCCCAGGCATCGGAGACTCGTGTCCAACAAATACCGATTGTCTCGGTGACACGTAGTCTGAGTGGTAGGATTCCGGTCAGTTCTGGGGATACGCCCAGGCATCGGAAATCTAAGAGTACGTTCCGGTCAGTTCTGGGGATACGCCCAGGCATCGGAGAAGTCCCGGTCAGTTCTGGGGATACGCCCAGGCATCGGAGACTTAAAGACCCTCCACTGTGCACTACAGGTTGCGGAGGAGTCCAGAGCACTCAGAGTTAGTGCAGTGAGGCCTTGTGAGCCTGAGAGTCATGTGCAGACCAGGACGAGAAGTCAGACTTAGCATTTCCCGGGTGTGTCGCTAAGTCTTGTACGGTGAGATCGTAGTTCGCTACTGATCTTCATATGCAGAGTGCACTGCATATGTTTGGGGCATAAAAATGTAAAGATGTAATCACTTAGGGTCACAGTAAATTTATAATTTTGTCTATTTAACTGAAATACCTGATAATGCATAGAATTGTGGTTAATATTTGTACAACTGCTATATTAATAGAATTGCTCTGCTTGAACTGTATATTTATTTATTTTCAGTTTATAAACCTGACGAGTTGTTTAGTGATAGCTAAGTGAAATGTTATTCACTGAGCGAGTAGGCTCATCCCTCTACTCAAAACATTTTCAGGTCAGCATCAGCATCAGGAGTCGGAAGGATCGTTTCATCCTAACGCCTAGTTGATAGAAGGTTTGTAGTTAGTCTAGTTAGAGGTCTCTTAGTCCATTCCCCTCGATCCTCGGGACAAGGTGTGAGTGAGAGAGAGAATGTGTATATCAGATGTAAATTAATGTTATGCTTTCTTTATGTTAATCAATGTATTATGTTGTAAATCTTGCTTGTATCTCTATCAGTTTAATTGAGAAGTTTCTGCAGATTGTTTAGTTCTTGTTTACAGCTTAAACTTGATTATCATTTAAATGCCTTGAATTGTTTTAAAAAAGTGAAGAATGGTTGGTTATGTGTTAATCCCACCTGCCGTGCCTTAATCTCGTGGTTTGTGTTTAATGTGAGATTGGGGCGCGACAACTCTTGGTATCAGAGCTTAGGTTGAGTACATAGTTACTCAGAGTCCAGGTCAGGGGACGATAAGAGACCAATAGGATTAAGGTTTAAGTGTCTTTCTTATATCTGTAGTTTTCTAACAGGAAATATTCTGTTATATCATTGCAGATGGCAGGAAGAGGCTTTGATCGCGATGATCAGGCCGAGAGCCATGTTGGCCCTGATCCTTTGTACTTGGGTCCAGGTGGTGGTGACCACGTGGATGAAGCATCCCGGATGTACAGGATGTTTCTGGAAACCAAAGAAAAGTACAAGGCTGATAGGCGAGAACCTTCTTCTACCAGCAGTAAAGACCTGATGCGATCTTATGAACTTGTGAAGAAGCTTGGTGGCACAGAGTTCAGTGGCACCACAGATCCAGCAGAGGCTGATGAATGGTTTAGACAGGTAGAGAAGGTCTTTCGTCTGATGGAGCTTTCAGAAGAGAAGAAGATCAATCATGCGGTCTACCTTTTGACAGGCGATGCGGAGTTGTGGTGGCGTGGTGTAGAAGAAAAGAGGAGAGGTACAGAGCTTTCCTGGCAGGATTTCTCTGAGGAGTTTCATCTCAAATTCTATCCACCCACTTTCCTTAATGAGAAAATCAGGCAGTTGCAGAATATCAAGCAGGGGAACATGACAGTTACAGAATATGAAGCGCTTTTCACACGGTTGGCTAATTTCTGTCCGCAGCTTGTTCCTGATAACATAGAAAGATGCAGAAGGTTTCAGGAAGGGCTAAGGCCAGAGATCCGGCATACAGTTTCTGCTACTAGTAGGAGAAACAGAGAGAATTTTGGTGAGTTTGTTGAGGCTGCCAGACAAGTTGAAGAATCTGTGAATGCTGATAGGATGCCCGAGTCCAAGAAAAGACCTGCAAAGTTCAATAGAGGGCAGTCCAGTAGTGGATACAGAGGTGGAAGTAGAGGTTTCTTTTCTAAGCTTGGGCGTGGCTTTGGTTGTTTTGGCAGGCAGAGATCTGAGAATGTCACTACTTCTAGAGGCAGAGGAGGATATAACTCAGGAAGATGGAGCAGTGCCACTAGTGGACAGTCTTCCGGGTCATCAATGTCAGTGACTGGTCCACAGAGACAGGAAAAGCAAGTATGTAATACTTGTGGAAGGTTGCACTCTGGACAATGTTGGGGTCCAGACCCTATAGAATGTTTCCACTGTGGACAGACAGGACATACAAAAAGGGATTGTCCTCAATTGCGGCAAGCGGCATCACAAGCTTTCCAGCCTCAATACCATGATGTTCCGAGTTCTTCTGTGGCTTCTGGTTCTAGAGGAGGTGGAGTATCTAGTGGCAGGAGTGGTCAGAGAGGACAGCGAGGCAGAGGGAGAGCTTCAGCACGTTTTTTCTCTTTGACACCTCGGGAAGGTATAATCTCTTCACAAGTTGTTACAGGAGAGATGCTTTTGTTTAATAGTATACCAGTTTCAGTTTTGATAGACCCGGGTGCTACTCATTCTTTTATACGACGTTCTTTAGTTGTTGAACTTAATCTGTTAACTCAAGAGTTGGCAGATGAGTTAGTGTTGAGGGTTCCACTTGGTGGACCAACAGTTTTATCTGAGTCATGTCCCGGATGTTTGTTATCTTTTGGAGGTTTTACCTTTGCTGCTAATCTCATACCCTTGGATGTCAATACCTTTCAAGTCATCTTGGGTATGGATTGTCTTGAGACATATCGAGTGCAACTCGATTGTTGGAAGAAGGAAGCTACCTTTCAACTAGGGGAATTTTCTTGTGTCTTTATTGGAGACAGGAAAGTTCTGCCTACGTGCATAATATCAGTTGTAGTAGCTGATAAGATGTTACAGAAAGGATGTGAAGCGTTCCTTGCTCATGTGGTGGACACCAGAGCAGAGAAGAGCACCGCCAGTGTTTATGATGTGCCTGTGGTTTGTGAGTTTTCTGATGTTTTTCCAGAAGATTTACCAGGCTTACCTCCTGTCAGAGACTTGGATTTTGAAATTCAGATATATCCAGGTAGTCATCCAGTAGCATTGCCAGCCTATAGAATGGCACCTGCTGAGTTGAAGGAACTCAAGGTGCAGTTACAGGAGTTGCTAGATAAGGGTTTTATTAGACCCAGTTCTTCACCATGGGGTGCTCCAGTCCTGTTTGTTAAGAAAAAGGATGGTACCATGCGTCTCTGTATAGATTACAGGCAACTGAATAAGATCACTATAAAGAACAAGTACCCATTGCCGAGAATAGATGATCTGTTTGATCAGTTGCGTGGAGCAACGATCTTCTCTAAAATTGATTTGAGATCCGGATATCATCAGCTCAGGATAAAGGCTTCTGATATTCCCAAAACAGCTTTCATAACCAGGTATGGGCATTATGAGTTCTTGGTCATGTCGTTTGGGCTGACCAATGCCCCAGCAGCCTTTATGGATATGATGAATCGGATTTTCAAACCTTTTCTAGATCAGTTTATTGTAGTCTTTATAGATGATATTCTGATCTATTCCAGAGACGATGAACAACATGAGCAACACTTGAGAGTAGTGTTACAATTGTTGAGGCAACACCAGTTGTTTGCTAAATTTAGCAAATGCGAGTTCTGGTTGGCCGAGGTAGCATTTCTTGGACATGTTATCTTGAGAGGTGGAGTTAGTGTTGACCCTAAGAAAGTTGATTCTGTACTTCAGTGGGAACAGCCTACGACTCCTACTGAGATCAGAAGTTTCTTGGGTTTGGCAGGGTATTATAGAAGGTTCATACAGAACTTCAGTGTGTTAGCATCACCTTTGACATGCTTGACGAGGAAGGATGTACCGTTTGTTTGGTCTGATAACTGTGAGAGAAGTTTTCAGATTTTGAAGAAAAGGTTGACTTCAGCACCAGTGTTGGTTTTGCCTGAAGCAGAAAAAGGCTATACAGTGTTCTGTGATGCTTCCAGGAGAGGTTTGGGCTGTGTGCTGATGCAAGAAGGTAAAGTTGTTGCTTACGCATCTAGACAGCTTAAGAAGAATGAAGAGAATTACCCTGTTCATGATTTGGAATTAGCTGCTATAGTTCATGCTCTTAAGACATGGCGTCATTACTTGTATGGTGAGACATGTCAGATATTTACAGACCATAAGAGCCTGAAGTATATTTTCACTCAGAAAGACTTGAATTTGAGACAGCGCAGATGGCTTGAGCTGATTAAAGACTATGATGTGACAATCGATTACCATCTGGGTAAGGCAAATGTTGTAGCTGATGCCTTGAGTAGGAAGTCAAGTTCAACAGCTAATGCATTTTCTATGGCATGTTTCAAGAGAGACTTGCTTGTAGATATGCGAAGGTTGAACTTAGACTTGGATGTGACTGGACAAAGTGGGTTGATTGCTCAGATGCAAGTCAGACCTACTTTTTATAATCAGATTAAGGAATTACAGCAGAGTGATGATGAGTTGTGGCAAATTATGCAGGATATGTCAGAAGGCAAGAGAACAGAGTTCAGGTTTTCTGATGAAGGCATGTTGTATCTCCATGATAGGTTGTGTGTACCTGGAAACAGTGAGTTGAAAGAGCAGATTCTTGAGGAAGCGCATACTTCTATGTATGCCATGCATCCAGGTAACACAAAGATGTACAGGAATCTCAAAGAGCTGTACTGGTGGACTGGTATGAGAAAGGATGTGGCTGAATACGTGGCTAGGTGCGGGGTGTGTCAGCAGGTTAAGGCTGAGCATCAGAAACTTGCTGGTACTTTGCAGTCGCTTCCTATACCAGAATGGAAATGGGAACACGTCACGATGGACTTTGTGGTAGGATTACCCAGGACGCCTAAGGGTTCAGACTCGATATGGGTAATTGTGGATAGATTAACTAAGTCTGCTCACTTTCTTCCTGTCAAATCAACCTTTGACGTTCCAAAGCTGGCTAAAGTTTATGTGGATGAGGTAATCAGGTTGCATGGGATTCCAGTCTCCATTATTTCTGACAGAGATCCAAAGTTTACATCTAGATTCTGGAATCAGTTACATCGTGCGTTGGGCACAAAGCTGAAGTTCAGTACAGCGTTTCACCCACAGACAGATGGTCAATCTAAGAGGACCATACAGACCCTTGAGGACATGCTGAGAGCATGCGTACTACAGTTTAGAGGCAAGTGGGAAGAACACTTCAGCTTAATAGAGTTTGCTTATAATAACAGTTACCATTCTAGTCTTGGAATGGCTCCATTTGAAGCTCTTTATGGCAGGAAGTGTAGATCGCCAGTTTGTTGGTACGAGGTGGGTGAGAAGGAAATTCTTGGACCTGAGTTAGTTGATATAACTACAGAGAAGATATCTGTGATCAGGGATCAGTTGAAAGCTGCTCAGGATAGACAGAAAAGTTATGCGGAAAGACGACGTCGACCTCTTGAGTTTGAGGTTGGCAATGAGGTTTACTTGAAAGTTTCACCGTGGAAGGGAGTGCTGAGGTTTGGCAAAAGGGGTAAGTTGACCCCTAGGTATATGGGTCCATATCCTATTGTTGAGAGGGTTGGACCTGTAGCTTACAGGTTGGATTTGCCGTTTGAGTTGGCAAATCTTCATGATGTCTTCCATGTGTCTATGCTGAAAAAGTGTCATCCCGGTACAGAAAAGATTGTAGACCCAGAACCGGCGCAGCTTAGAACAGATGTGTCCTATGTAGAAGGACCCGTGCAAATAGTTGATCACCGGATCAAAAAGCTTAAGAACCGTGAGTTATCTTTAGTGAAGGTTTTGTGGAGGAATCACAATATAGAGGAAGCTACGTGGGAGCTTGAATCAGAAATGCGTAACAAGTTTCCTTTTCTCTTTTAGGAATTTCGGGACGAAATTCTTATAAGGGAGGGAGATTGTTACGACCCGCGTTTCGTTTTGTAAGTAAGTACCTTGGTTAGTGCATAATTGAGCTAGTTATGTTGAGATGAGTACTCACTCTTGTTAATAGTGTTTTGAGTTTTGAGCTAGTGTTAATGTATCATTAGCTTCTTTTCTTGTCCTGAGGTTGAGGACAAGTTTATTCTTGATCCGTTGCCAGAGAAATCACGCGAATCTGACCTACGAGTAAAAAGATATGGACTTTTGGTTGTTCAGGGACCTATGTGCAATATCGGAAAGTTTCTGGATAATTTATTTTCGGCCCCCTGGGCGCCCAGCCTTATCCTTTCCCTTGGTTTTCCTTTATCTCTTCCTTAGCCGACTAAGGAATGAACGAAGGGTTCATTTCCTCCGTTAGCCGCTGGACGAGAAACAGAGAGGGAGAAAGGGAGCGAGCAAGAGAGGGAAAGCCGGGCGATCTAGCCGTTCTCCGCCGTTTTCCTTCGATTCCCCATCTTCCCCAGCCAAAGCAACCGCTGCACCCTTCTTCTTCTTCCTCGTGTTCTTCTTCCTCCTGCAGCCATGAAGATGACGACCAAGGAGGTGGTCTAGGGAGCGAACGGCGCCTCCTTCCTGGTTCTTTCTTCTTGCCAAGCGATTGCTAGGTCATTCCGGAGCTATAGGAGCGATTCGGGTAAGAATCGTCCGCCGAATCGACCCCGATCTTCATTTTTAGTTCTGCAATTTCCGTTCTGCGCAGGTTGCACGGCGTGCAACTCCGTTTTGCACGGCGTGCAACATTGCAGATAACTGATATAGGGGAAAAATCCGTTTCTGCGCAGGTGCACGGCGTGCAAAGTCAGTTTGCACGGCGTGCAAAGTTGCAGATAGCGGAACGAGTTTCAGCCCAGGTGCACGGCGTGCAAATCAGTTTGCACGGCGTGCAGGTCAGTTTGCACGGCGTGCAGGTCAGTTTGCACGGCGTGCAAAGGTGCAGAAAAGCAGATCAGAAGTGCACTGAAGGTGCACGGCGTGCAGCCTAAGTGCACGGCGTGCACGTTGCTGTAAAGGGCAGAATTAGGCGTGTTTGTGGACGTTTTTCGGTGTATACGAACACACCGAAGTGGGTGAGTAATAGTTCATTTAGAAATCATTATTTAACTCATTTTAAATACCTATTTGCTTCAGTATTAGTTAATATGATTCCTGAATAGTGTTGCATGTACTTCAGTATGATAAGTTCAGTGGAACTTGAATTGCGTGATGTAAATGATGGAAAAGAGGAAATTCTATGTCTTACAGTTGATATGAGATAATCTTGTTTAATTGCATATCTGTTAAACAGTTAATAGACTTAGGTGCCCCAACACCGTAGAACCCCATTGCGCGGTCTGTACCTTTGGGGTGAAACGGTCAGTTCTGGGGATACGCCCAGGCATCGGAGACTCATGTCCAACAAATACCGATTGTCTCGGTGACACGTAGTCTGAGTGGTAGGATTCCGGTCAGTTCTGGGGATACGCCCAGGCATCGGAAATCCAAGAGTACGTTTCGATCAGTTCTGGGGATACGCCCAGGCATCGGAGAAGTCCCGGTCAGTTCTGGGGATACGCCCAGGCATCGGAGACTTAAAGACCCTCCACTGTGCACTACAGGTTGCGGAGGAGTCCAGAGCACTCAGAGTTAGTGCAGTGAGGCCTTGTGAGCCTGTGAGTCCTGTGCAGACCAGGACGAGAAGTCAGACTTAGCATTTCCCGGGTGTGTCGCTAAGTCTTGTACGGTGAGATCGTAGTTCGCTACTGATCTTCATATGCAGAGTGCACTGCATATGTTTGGGGCATAAAAATGTAAAGATGTAATCACTTAGGGTCACAATAAATTTATAATTTTGTCTATTTAACTGAAATACCTGATAATGCATAGAATTGTGGTTAATATTTGTACAACTGCTATATTAATAGAATTGCTCTGCTTGAACTGTATATTTATTTATTTTCAGTTTATAAACCTGACGAGTTGTTTAGTGATAGCTAAGTGAAATGTTATTCACTGAGCGAGTAGGCTCATCCCTCTACTCAAAACATTTTCAGGTCAGCATCAGCATCAGGAGTCGGAAGGATCGTTTCATCCTAATGCCTAGTTGATAGAAGGTTTGTAGTTAGTCTAGTTAGAGGTCTCTTAGTCCATTCCCCTCGATCCTCGGGACAAGGTGTGAGTGAGAGAGAGAATGTGTATATCAGATGTAAATTAATGTTATGCTTTCTTTATGTTAATCAATGTATTATGTTGTAAATCTTGCTTGTATCTCTATCAGTTTAATTGAGAAGTTTCTGCAGATTGTTTAGTTCTTGTTTACAGCTTAAACTTGATTATCATTTAAATGCCTTGAATTGTTTTAAAAAAGTGAAGAATGGTTGGTTATGTGTTAATCCCACCTGCCGTGCCTTAATCTCGTGGTTTGTGTTTAATGTGAGATTGGGGCGCGACAATCGGATTGATTGGAACTACAATTGATTGATTCTGCACAGTCTGCACTCCCAACCAATCTGCTCATGCGATGAACCGATCGGCTGAGCTTGGTGAACCGATCGGCTCAACAGGTGAGTCGATCGGCTCATGGACAGGGTGAAACAACTGGTTCAAGTGTTGAACCGATCAGCTCAACTGGTCCAACCGAGCAAGTTGGGAAAGTAAGATTGGTGAGAAATTAATTTTCGTTTCACTTGTCCAATTCGATTGGAACAAGGATTGGTATTTGATATCAATTAGAAACGAAATAGGAAAAGTCAATCGGGAACTGACCAGGACCACGAACCGATCAGTTCAGAAGTGAACTGATGGTTTCATGGGTCCCAACCGCTTGGTTGAGGTGTCAAACTATTTCAGTTGTGAAATGATCAGTTCAGGTTACGTAGTTGGTTGTTTTGTGGAAAATCTCGAACACATCTACTCCTGCTTTAGTCCTGCATTGCCCGGGATAGAGAACCCTGTCCCATGACCCTCCTATATATGCGTATTGGGGGCTTCTCAAAGTACAACTCAGTGCAACCGGTTTCTCTGTAAAGTTGTCGTTCTCTCTGGTTTTGGTAACCAAGAGAGCCTGAGCAAGTGCTACCCGATAAGGGAGGCACAACAAGGGAAAGACAACTACAGAAAGCAACTTGTGGTAGGAGAGTGTGTTGGTGACTAGTACGCTGACAGGAGGGTGCAACTCCTTCCGATTCCTTGTGGGACAAGGAGATCGGAGTTCCACACAGTTCGTGTGGACGAATGCAGAGGCGGGAGACCTCTGTCGCTCGAAGGACAACTGTCAATCCTGACAGTCCTGGTGAGACCAGGAGTCTTCAGTCCCGGTGTGACCAGGAGCTCCACTGACACCATCCAAGACCGGAGGTGAAGACCGCTCAAGGCACGAGGTACTGTCACCGAGCGAACCTCGGGACAAGGTATGCATCCACAAACCTTCTTTCCTATTATATAGATGTTGACGCGATTCCTTTTGTTCTGGGTTTTGGGAGAAAATTTTTGTTTTCGCTACATCTCTTCCTCCCGTAAAACCCAACACTATTATGCCCATATAAACTCGTGGGGTTTCCATGGGTTCTTCTCTAACCTCATCAATGAAGTTGCTATCCTTCACTCTAACATGCACGACCCTTCCCAGGGTTGGGTTGCCAAAGGTGCTAGGTCACCCATGGATCATATGGCATCTCAAATGCATGTCCTTTTAAACACTTGGTCTGACTCATCTCTCTCTAACCTTCACTTAGGGTTAGGGTTAACATCATCCTCAGAGGATGTGCTAGGTCTGTACTTACAATGGAGATTTCTATATCCAAGACTAACTCTCTTTATCTATCCTCCTAATAAGAAGGTCTAGCCTCAGGTCTATTATGAGGACATGAAAACTTATGTCATACGACCTAAGCATGTATCTATCTTTTAGTTTGCGCTTAATCTATTAAGCTTATGTCCTTGACATCTTATTTACATACTTTTCATTACTTTGGTGGAGGATTCCTTAGACCTTATTAATCTTACCCATACCTCAAGAGGGTGAGGATAAGAGAGAAAAACCTAATATTTAAGGTCCATAATAGAATTTGTGATGAGAAGGGAAGAATAAGATGAGAAAGTCCTAAAGGTACCTTATTTCGATTCATACCCTAAGACTTTGGCCAGGCAGTCACACGGATCCGGGAGTCCTCGTATTCCGACTAGCGGTGTGGAGGAAATTATTGCCAACCCCCGATCGTGATCCTTTTCTAGACACCTCTGACTTTCAGATAATCCTCTAATAACTCATTTGGGTTCTATGGAATTTGTAAAATTTAATAATTATTAATGGTTAGCTGAGGAACCTACTCTCTGATACCAAATGTTATGACCCCACCTCCCAGTAACCCCCAATTAAGGGATACTAAAAGGACAGAGCCGTTAACCAATAACCCGGATCAAAGTTTTGGCAATTAATAAAGAACAATTATTAAATTTTAACAGAATAAACTGAAAAGTTGTAAGGAAATAAACTTTTGCATACCTCTTTTTTTTCTTTTTGAAAACTTGGATCTCTAACCTTCTATCCACTTAAGGATTCTACTCTAACTAATCCTCCTTGTATTTTACTTTGTGTATTTCCCAATATGACGATTTACTGTTTGTTCTTTTGGCTTGTACCTAAAACGCCGACAAACAAAATGTCAGTCAGCCGAAGCTGGTATGTGGGGGAAACACTAAACATGCAAATATGTTAATAATGTAATCCTTCAATTAATCATTTAACAACCAAGATTACGTTTTTAAGCCACACTACTCAATCCTTACCTATCCCTAACTCTGTGCTATCCTTGCATGCTACCTCTCTTTAGGTAGATCCTAACCCCCATGGTCCTACCTTACTGGTAGCCAATACATATGGTAATAAAGTCACATGGCACTACCCAAAAGTAGCCCAATATCTAACTCAAAGTGACTTGATGGACCTACCCGATTGGTAGCCATGTAATAAGTCATTCGATGACCTGATGGACCTACCTCATAGGTAGCCATGTACTAGGTCAACTAATAAGGCACAAAGGGGACCAGGATCTGAGCTAGTAGGCACATATCTTATGTGATAGTCATATCCACATTATAGTTTGCATGAATTAAAATCCTCCAACAATTAATTCATGTCATCGATGAAAACTTCGGTAAACCTCAGAAAACATAACTCGATATATTCATAAGCATAACCACATACCTGATTTGATGATTTCACAAGCATTAAGTAAACCCAATCAAGAATGAAATCCAAGCAAGCAATTCTATCATCACATAATTCTTGAAATGAATATGCACTCTATTTATTACACACTTTATCAAGAATCTACTTTATTGACTTGGATTCACTTTCTAGGGTTTTTGTATCCATTTTAGAGTTTCATTAATCTTCATTAGGGTTTCTTAGATCCATTCCTCAAACTTTATCCCTTTTAGGTCAACAAACCCTAAAATACTTTTTTTTTTCATTTATATGAACCTTAATTGCTCAACTATCCATTTTAATAGTCTTTTATACCCAAATTGACTTAGGATCATCATATCCCTATTTATTCATGGATTTGAACAATTAAACCAATTAAAAGACATATTCTCCTAAATTAGGGTTTTCAAGCTCATTAATGCATAATCATGCACGAAACCCTAAATTAAGCCAATTATATAAAAAGATCATCTTTTTAGATCCTATTTTCACTTTTATTAACAATAGGTTAATATCATCTTGAATTATCCAAATAACGTCATTAAGTTCATCTATCATCAAATCTAAGGGTTTTTCCTTAATTAAATCATTAAAGATGATAATTTTATGCCCTTTTCAAATTTCAATCATATATACACACATAAACTCTTAATTAGACTAATCACGTGAAAAGTTCTTCCTTTTTTAACATAATATACCTTTTTACATTTAATAGGTTAACATCAACTCTAATGATCCATTAAACCCTATTAAACACTTTATTCATTTTAAAATAGGGTTTCTTAATCTTTAATTCATTAAAGATGATAATTTACACAACATTTCGAACTATGACCAGATTCAGGCTATAAAACTATTTTTATTGGATTCCTTGTGTTCTTCTTATCAAAATTCATATATTACTTGTCCTAATCGGAGTTACCAATCTTTATTTATGAAATTTGCAAGGAAAAGTACCTCTCGGCCAATCAGATGGCGCCACGTCGTTCTTTACCATGCAAACAGCTTGCTTGAAAACATAACGGACTGATTGTTATTCCCTCACTTAAGTTCCTGCTCGTTCAGCCCGCGGAGGGGCAATTTTGTCCATCGTGGCTCTCCCTTCTTCCACCTTGGGCTGCTCCAGGGCTGCTGCCCTAGCCGCCGAGCTGCAGCATGCGTGGGCACGCCCCTTCCTCCTCAGGGCTCGGGGGTTACCGCCAAGGGACACCTTAACTCCGCCACACCTGGGGGCAGCTAGAGCACCACAAAAACCACGACCTAGCTGGTCGTTTCCGTGCATGATGGGCCTGCAACTGCGGCCATCGTTGCAGCCGTGCGGCTGCAGATGTGCACTGGTTCAGGAAAAGGGATGGCCACAAAGCACTCTATTTATAACGTGGGATCATCCTACATCCAGAGAGTGCATCGAACGGTCCCTAGTTGCTCCGTGGGTGCTCTACCCCTTTACCCTAGGGTTTACATGTAAAGAAGATGATGGGAGAGAGAGAAGAATCCTTGGGATTTTCTAGAGCTCAATCCAGGGGTCTACCCCTTTTATAGGGTGGAGTATGAAGCCCTAAGGTGTGCCTCATGAGGACTCAAGTCCCAAACTCGAAAGGAAACACACTTTCCTTGGTTGTGAAGCAACCATCTCTCTCTCTCTTCATTATCTCCTACTTCCTTGATATTCCTTGTTGCATGGATATTTAAAAATTCGAAATTCCTCTCCCTTATCTTCTTTAATCTTGCCTTTTAGTTATTTGTCGCGAAATCATGTTTTCTTTTAAGAGAAAATACCACCTTTTGAAAAACAACACAAAATTCATTAATAATGTATCACATTGTCCTTTTATTTTGCAATTTTGGTATTTTCTCTTTCTTTCCTCTTTATTGGGACTCCTTGGATCCCAAGACACTCCATTAATTTGAAATTCTTTTTATTGGATACTTATTATCCTTCTAGATGCATCTTTATGCATTATTTCACATTATCTTGTTTATTTCTCATTAAAATATCTCTTTTTGAGGATCTCTATTTATTTCTCTTTTATTTTCCTCATTGGCATCCCTTTTAATATTAGCAACCCCATGGACACGAAATTTCACCAAGAAATCTCATTTATGCCTCTTTCCACTCATTTTCCACATTTTATCATTATTTTCAATTTCTTTCTTAATAAAGAAATACTTAATTAATCTTTTCTTTTCTTATTGCTTTCTTTTTGCAACTTTGGACTCCTTGGAACCCAAGAGGAACGAAATCCTCTTTGGATTACATCTCTTTGCCTTCTAGAGGTTTCTACTTCTTTCTTTTCTCAAATATTCAATTATTCAATTACTAATTGAATTTTCTTTGTTATTTGGGCCCAATAGCCAATAAAGCCCACAAGACAAACATCAAGGCTATTGTAAACAAAATCCATGTATTCAAAAAAAATTATACCATTCTTTGTTCAATTATCTTTAATATGGAAAATTACATTTCTCACCAGATGAACCCAAAATTTGGGGTTGTAACAGCATATCTCCCACAACACTGCAAATCTGACTAATGGAGTTTCTAATAACAGATTATCCATTCTAGGTTGAGAGTTATATTATTGTCATGAATCATTTCTCGAGTAATAAAGGAATATGTAGCACCCAGATCAATCAAAACAGATACAAAACAAGATGAAGACATATCAGAATGAAACAACTCCATCTGACCTGTCATGACCTATGGATTAACCACTGACTTTGGTTGATTCATAGCATAGAATCTTGCCATTGCCTGTTGCCGACCTCATGCCCAGTTGGATGGTGCAGATGATCCTTCTTGGGATGCCTGTCCATGTCCTTGAGTGCCACTAATGAACAGTTGTCTCTAAGACCCTTGTAGACTCTACCTCAGTGGTTGGGTTACTCCCATTTCTCTAACTGGACAATCCTTTATCACAGGTCCTATCTGTCTACACCTGTAGCAGACTCTGTCCTCCCATTGAGACCTAGGTGGTCCTGTCACTGACATCAATACTGAGCTATGGGATCCACTTGGCGGAAAACTACAAACTCTACCTTTTCAGGATGTCCACTGTGTCTGAGCACTAAACCTCGGTGGTTCTATTTGTGTAGAAAACCTTGCTTTCTTAAAATTTCCAAACCTCTGACCCTGAAACTGTGCATGTACTTTCCTACTATTTTCCCCTCATTTCTCTATCACATACCTCTCTATCCGCCTAAATCACTCCAAAAAGGTGGCAAACCTCTCTCTATTCTCTAGAGAAGATACTAATGTGTTTAATTCAGCATTCAAACCCTTCTCAAAATGTCAAATTCTCTCCACATCTATAGTAGCCATATGCAGACAAAACCGTAGATGCTCCATAAACTTAGCCTCATACTTGCTAACCTTCAGCGGTCCCTGTCTAATCCTCTCAAACTGTGAGATATTTTCATCCAGATAAGTCTTAGGAAAGTATCTACTGACAGACTCTCATCAAAATTCCTACCGTCTGACCTCAACACCAGGTCTTTTCTCCTTTTCGATGGCCCAACAATGGCCAGTGCTTCCTTTCAAAAGGTACAAAGCATGCTTAACTTTATCAGCCTCTAGAATGTCAAGGCTCCTAAAGGCATTCTTTATCTCAGTAAGCCATGAATCTGTATCTACTAGGTCAGCTGTACTAGCATATTTAGTGGCACCTACCCAGCACAACTGCTCAAAGGTCTTACCAGATCCATGTCCCTCACTGGGAATTATTACCCTAGGGGTTGGTGCTAGTATCTGATCAACCATATTCGTCATCATATTCATGGTCTGCCCAAAAAGATAATGAAAAGCTGGGTTCTCTAATAGAGTTTGGTCAAGCTGGGGATTCTCAAGCACATGTTCTTCTTTAGCTTGATCCCTTACACCACCTCCTAGTGCTACAACACTTCTCTCAGTAGCATGTTCTTCATGCGCTCCATCTATCTTACAATTTTACTCCTTCTCCTGTATAAGGATAAGTCACTATAAGATACACTAGAGGATACCAGAACAGACTCAAAAAAATTAATTCGATGTCTCTGTAGACTCAACCAACCTTAGCCTCTGATACCAAAACTTTGTGATGACCCAATTACAAATCAAGCCATCCCCAGTAATAATCACAGAAGAACCATAAGCAACAGAATTAACAAAAATCACTAAGAATTAAAACCATTTTGCACATAGATCCTTTTCTAGGAAACTTTTACAGAATGAGCCAAAACTTTATATGCATGTGGTTCATCTCATACATACATTGTATTGTCTCATCTCGAGGATAACAAGTAATAGTTACTTCACTGAACTTATACAATAGTAACATAAATCCTCGAGGTACTCAAACCAAAATATCAAGTCATTCGTAAATACCACTAAGAACTATCTCCCAAGGACCTAAGAGTACAAAGACAACACATAGGAATTCTATCTACAAAACATGACAGATAGTGTACTCAACCTGAGCTACTACTGTTGTCCCTGTTGATATGGTCCTTCCTCTGTAGTCCGGTTTCTACTCCCACATTTGCGCCCACCTAAAAATTTTGAATCCCACGGGGTGAGACTATTGTCCCAGCACAAGATATAACTCTCTGCCAACAATATTATTATCATAGGAAATAGTATATAGAACTGAGATGAGGATATTTTATTCAAGTAAGCAGGTTTACATATTGTGCAAAGCATTAACATTGATAATAGAGTTATAAGTCATCTATTTTCATTATAAGGAATATGTATAACATATATCTACAAAGATGCATAAGGTAATGAAGCATCAACCAATGTTTTTCGTATTCAATTCTTAAGCAAATATGCTACATGGCTGATTACAGGTTCACATTCACACATATGCCCAAAGGAGATGAGGTATACCGCTCATAATCCAACTGACCACTATAAAGTCAAAATCAATACCATACAAGGTTAGTGATAGAGTCGGCTATCAAGATCTCACATGTCTCAGTTAGTATGAGATATCTTGGTAGGACATCTTGTGTCAACTACAATTAGCTTTACCGGGGTATTGCGGAAACTTTGCTATAGATTTACAGCTGCAACATGTACTCTCTTCGGGGGAAGACCACTAAGCTTTCCCAAATTATTTGTCATGAGGAAGACCACTGAGCGATCCTAGTGTAGTTTCATCAGGAAGTCCACTGAGCAACCTGGTGTAGTTGGGGAGTCCACTGAGCACCCCTGTTTAGTTGGGGAGTCCACTGAGCACCCCAATGTAATAATTACATATTCAAAAATATGCATACTGAGTAAAACACATTTCACCATTCAGAAAATCCTAACACTGAATGGATCTATGGTCTGGGCAACTAAATGATACTATTTAACTTTATTAATTAAGTACATTGCATTATCTATTAGCATCAATCAAGTTGCAAGCAAGAATTATATTAGGTGCTACAAAGAAAGGTATAAATATGTTTATGAAGTACACATATAACACTTACAATCTCAATTTGTCATGCCTGGGTATCCAAACCCTTAATTCATCATTTAGTATTATCACCACTTAGCAGGTAACCATTACCTCTAGGTCATCAGACCAAGGTATTAATTCACATAGTTCACAAAGTTCATTGACACTATATCATATAAACATTATAGATCTTACTTAGCTATGCTCATCACCTCATGATTCCTGCATGGTTAGTATATCATGCTAACAACAATATCAAAGACATGTCATAACCCTGTAATGCAAAAGAAACACATTCTTCTCATTGATTAGGGTTAGAGTTTCCCTTCATCAACCAATTAGAATTTCAAACCATCTCATCAACCATTCTTAGGGTTATGATTTACCTTCACTAATCAATTATGGTTTCAAGATTACACCATAAAAGATTTAGCCCTAATTCGTACTCCATTCATCTTAGGAATATCAACATATAATTATCATATTGTTATTATAAGTTTCACAATTTACTAATCAATATTAGGATGTTGATTGCACGTATACTTTTATTAAGTTGACTCAATTTCTTCTTGAGGTACATTAGTTCACTATTAACAAGTTGTATCAATCTCATTGCATCTTAATGTTGCATTTAACACAACACACAACATATATCACTTAGTGATATACATTGGATTGAAGCATACCTACCATATCGAGCATAATGGATTATATATGCTATCATATCGTGTTTGAGATATAACCTTCTCATCCTATCATATACCCATATCGACCATGTGGTGTAACCACATCCTCATATCGTGTTTAGGGTATATCCCCCAACACAATAATGTTCATCCATCTTGGATTAGCTATCACTTATTTTTTATCATCTCAAGTCAACCTCGTATCGTGTATGGGTTAGGTTCTTAACCTATTATCGGGCATATGGATATATTTGGTTTCTATATCATACACAAGGGTGCACCATATCAGACATAGGAATATACTTACTACCATATCATGCACATGGTGTGCATCATATCAGACATTGGATGTATTGCCTCATCATGTATTGTTTAAGTGGTATATACATAATACCATGTCGGGTTTCCATGTTGGATTGTCACATCAGGTTACTATATTAGCTATCATATCGGGCTTGGGTAGACTATTAGGCTCATAACCCTTTATTCCTTCAAGAATCAGTTCTTTAAATATGTTTGAATGACACACTTGATATCTAGTTGAACTCCTTCTCAACAACCCTTTTTACAAAAGGATAGGGATATATCAGGTTTCAATCTATCATCTAGGGTTTCAATCTTCATATCAGTTAGGGGTACCATATCATGTAAAAGATATAATATTAACCTTGTATCATGTATAAGGTGTATGCAGGTACCTCCCATATCATTCATAAGACATGTCGCATATCGTTCATGAGGCATCACCCAATTCTATGTTGGGTTACCTATCATCTTGGGTTCCATATCAGATTTTAATGCACTTCAACCCCATATCGGGTTGTACCATGATGATTTCATCATCATAAACCTCAAGACCTTTGCCTTGCTATTATAAATCATGGAAAATAGTCCTAACCACTTATTGGAACTCAAAGGAACATCAATTGATCAAAGGAATTTAAAATTCAAAAGTAATCAACAAGTTCAACAATACTGAAAGTGCATAATAACATAGTTGGGTTCAAGTTATATAACCCGCCTATAGCACAACTTCCAAGTTTCAAGCTCCAACTATTCATGTTCCCAAGGTTGAAGATGAGCTTCTCTAAGATCCAATACTTGAGCTCCTTAGCACTTGCATGATATCTTTACTCCTTGTGGCCAATATCTCCTTGCTAGGTTGCTATGACCTTGCTTGGCCAATATTCCTCCTCTTTGGCCGATATAAAGCTCTAAAACTAGACACACCTCACTCATGCATGATAATATAGTAGTATGCATGATATCTAAGGGAAAAATGATAATGAGATCTGAAAATTTTACTAATAGGTGAAGAAAATGGTATTTATACTTGGGTTTTATGAAAAAGAGTGTAAGAGGTGTCATTACCTTAAGATATTAAGTGCCACATAGCCATGCATGGATTGACACATGTATTTGCATGAATCCTATCTTTATCTTTCCATGAAAAAATAAAAGCTTAAGGATAATGCAAAGGATAAGGGTCCTCCCTTTGGTTATCTTCTAGGGCAAGTTACTTTCACTCACATTATTATTATATTCAACACAATTCTACACAATCTTTTCCAAGGGAAAGTTGCAACCGATACATATGACTTCCTTGAAGTTCCTAGCCCATCATTGGCAAATCGAAGAATCAACCAACTGATAGGAGACTTCCTCTATGGCTCCATGGCCGATAGGGACTTCTATGTTCAAGTCTTCAACTTGATTTAACTCATACAAGGGCTTTAACTTAGTCTTTTTATCACCAAGAGTGATACCACTCTAGGGTGATTCAAACATAGTTTGTCCTTCTTTCTCTCTCCTCTAGATGATACTAGGAAGGAGTAAGGACACTCTAGAAGTGGTAATTCACAGATAAACCCTACATTTAAGATAATTTACAATTTGTACCATAATTGATGCACAAAACACTTAGCATTATTCAAACAAGTTCTCACTTAGAATTTAGGATTTCTACAACCCACCACTTAGTATCATTCTCTCTCGAATGATATTAGAACACTTAGGATACATTAAACATCTGACATTTTGCAATATAACCCCTCATCTTGGGTAAGTTTCACTTTACACTAAGACTATCATATGATGCACACATAGTTTGTAAATAAGCTAAAGCTTAAAAATAAACTTCACAAAGAGGCTTAATTACTTTTCAAAAGATCTGAACAAGTTTGTAAATAACTTATTTAAGCAAAACTTCTAGGGTTAAGCCATAACCTAGGTCAGGGATGTTACACAATTGTTATATGTTATCCTCGAGATGAGATGGTACAATGTATGTACAATGTGAACCATGATGTATGTAAAGTTTGGTTTTGTCTTTAAGAGTTTCCTGAAATGGATCTCCTCACAAAATGGTTTAAATTTTTAGTGATTTTGTTAATCTGCTGCCTATGATTATTCCACAATTATTACTAGTGGTGATTTGGCTTGATTCAATGTCGGGTCGTCACAATTTAAGCACAATAACAAGTGGGGTCAATGACCCAATTCGACATGATAATAGTAATTTCATAAGAATACAATAAGTCTTATTGAGAGTATATGATTTGTCCAAAAATTGGAATAAGAGCAAGTATTTCAAAAGCTACCTAATTATGGGAAATTTAGTCATATAATTCCCAACTATATATAGGGAGGAGTACATACCTTGTGTTCACGACTAACCCTATCTCTAGGGGTTAACTTCATCATTCTTTCTTCTCCACCTAATAGTGTTTCATGTACACACATTTTTTCCATGATTACCCATTCATAAAAGAAAGTATATCTAAACCTAGTATTGCATACTTAATACGGATATAGGGTTTTGAAAATATTACTAAGAGGACATATAATCCATTGGAAATACATTTTATCTCTAATATCTATCTTCATTCACATATGTCTAAACATGGGTAGGTTGCATATATATGTGAGTAATAATATGTCTTCCTCCAATTTAGGTATTGTAAGGTAATTCTCTCTCTTGATGTCATATAACTCAAATTGATAAAGATATGTGTTACTTGAGATATTATTGATCACAATACTCTTATTAGAGAAATCTATAGTCTATATTCAGTCAACATTCATTTGTGAATAAGTTGTATTTTGTCATTACTTATGTGAATACAAGTATGCATTTAATAGTAGTTTATATAGTCAAGAAAGTATTGTCCAAATCTGTATTGTCAAAGTGATTAAGACGGTGAAAATATAAAGTCACCTATACCTATATTTATAAAATTAGAGTTTTATACCTACTACATATGTTTACTACCATCAATGCATCAAATGTATGATACTATGATATTACCATGATTGTATAGGAAAGTGGAGAATATCTACTTATTGTATATTTATGGAATGCATTAATATATGGTATACTTATTGGTAAATGCATTGATGCATCTCGAACTTTTTATATCTAGACTTAGTAATCAAGTCATTCTATTAAGTTTAGAATATATATGTTTTCCTACTAATTGACTTCTAGAAGTTAGGAACTAGAAGATAAAATATTTTACATGTAAATCATATTGACTTTGGTTGATCATCGGTAGGGTATGCCTCTAATGGAGTTTTCCTTTGTGCTACCTAGATCTTTCCCTAGTATGATGCTCCTTGGAACTATACCAAGTTTCTTCTAGGTGGTCCATCCTTGAGGAAGATGTAGTAGTCTTTCTCATGTCATGATCATGACTGTGTGGTCAGGACTACATTGGTCTAGATGATCACTAATGTCAATATATAGATAATATAGATGGAGGTGATGATGTTCTGAAACTTCATCCATGTCTGGTGACCCTAGAAATGGAGTTTGTAGAACCATAGATGCTCTAGGAGTTTAAAGGGTCTACAACGCCTCCTGTGTTGTCAGGACAGGTTTATGTGGGATGAAATAAGGAGGAGGGAGGAAGATAGATTATGTGCTCATTCAATAATTGGAGAAGACAAGGAGGCATCGAAGACTTGTAGATCCACAACCATAGGCTACCACCTCTACATCAGGAAGGACAGAAGGAAACAACAACCTTCCTGCGGCTATGATTTATGAGTAGGGGCAGAGGGAGAAGGTCACGGTGGAAGATATCATTGACTGTTGGGCATAAGGGGGAAGGGTAGCATGACTATTGGATTTGTCAGGGGAAAGAGTCATGGGGAGAAGGATCTCCCTGACAGGTGACAGTGGCTTCTTGCCATGGCAACGACTGGGCACCAGTTTGCAGAGGAGATTGACATCAGAGTTTGGTGTGCTTTGTTGTTTCAGTCCATACCCTCAAGGGCTGCGACGAGCTTGCTGATGGAGTCTGGTGGAAGTGGGGCTCCTGATCAAATATGTTCCACACAATAGATAGGAACAGAGGCCGCCAAAGTTAGAGAAGGGTGAGAGGTAAGAAGAGAAGGAGATTTGGCATCCATTCAGTGGCTTGTCTCCATCAACAGTAGGTGGCAACAACATTGTGCTGTGGTGACTGGTGAGACCTAACATGGTGTAAGGAGTGCGACTCGAGAGGGGATCCACTGCCTACTAAAACAATTTTGAAGAATAAAACATCCATTCCAAACACACCCAAAGTTATGCTGGAATATATGCAAATTTTTAAATTTCAATAAAGATAGTATTCAAAACAACCAAAGTGTTGCAGCGGGTTAAACAAATGAATATATTCAATTTTCACAAAAAATCACAAAAGTACATCATAATATCCCATAAGGGTTTACATGTATGATACAACATAAGGATCTAAGTAGAGGGAAGTCCAAACTACTTCAAATATGTCTCCAAGAAATATCTTCAAGAGCTAGGTCCATGTTGGAAGATATGTTCTCCTTGGTCATGTTCAACACCTTAATCTAAACTTGGATGGTTAGGAAAACACCTAGCAAGAGAGAGAAAAAAAGGTATGTGAAAAATAATGAACAAGAACAAAAGATAAGGAAATAACATGAAGGTAAACGCTATGATTTCATCATAGCATGAAGAGAATAAGAGTATGAGGAATAATCAGATATATGCTTGCCATATCAAGAAAGTTTTGCATGCACAATTAATATTGACTACATTAATTAAGTAGGGTTGAGGCACCTACTGCACCTCAACCTGAAGGTGAGCGGAGAATTAATACATTCCCAATCACCTACACATATTTTTTGTGAGGGTGAATAAGACATTCCCCAGGGAGAATTAATGCATGCCCTATCTATGGGTGGTTGTACATAAGTACCACTACTATAGAAAAATAGTCCATAAAATCAACATGCTAGAAAAGAAATCATGGCAAGTAAAAGCATCATATCAATTAGAACATGACAGAGGGGTACAAGATACAAGAAAATGAATATTATTACTTGATTTCGAGGAAAGTTAACAAAAGAATCATGAATAGAGGAAATAGGGTTCCTTAAAGCCTCATTAGGGAAATATAGGGTTTGATTAAAATTATCCCAACTTAGGGTGTAAAGAATGCACATACCTCTCTTACGGATATTAATGACTAACTTTGACCACATTAATTGAGTCCAAGTTCCACTTTTCCTATTTTCAATGTATTAACATGTATAAGAGTACATAATGCACATTAATGTATAGAAACCCTAATTTTAGAATTTTTTAGTAAAACTAGGATTTAGACTCTAAAAACCTCAACAATGAACTTGTTAAGTTCTACTGATTAAGAAAACTTATTTTTATGTTAATTTTGGATTCATGATGATTAAGATGTACTTCTATGGATTTTATGCATTAAATTCATTTTACAAGAATCTCCCTTCATAAAATCATGAAAAAGACCTTGAAAATATTTTTATTAGGTAGATATTAATTTTTCAATTCCAAAACATGGTTATTTGTCAAATTTGGATAAGCATATTAAAAGATATGAATTTTTCAATTTGAACCACTCAGGAAATGACAAGTCAGAAATCTTCGAGAGAGAGGAAGAGTGAGAGAGAGGGAGAAAACACCATTTGACCCAAGATCAGGGTTGGAGATGCATGGGTAACCAAATTAGAGCTGCTAGAGAAGGTAAAATAGCTAGAAACCAAAACCCTAGAAGAACATCGTAAATAGAGATGGAGATCATCGATTTTAAACATAGAAGCATGAGTTTTAAGCATGTAATTAGCAATATATGAGAAAGGGATTAACAAAACTCACCTCTAGGGAAGGTGTACAAGTTCAATAAGAAACATTCCTGAGCTAGAGTGGCTGGTTTCTCCAATAAATATCCTATCTTGAGAAAGAAGTACCTTCTCCACTTTAGAGGTGAAAAACCCTAGTAAAGGAACATGGAGATGAGGTGTTTAAGGTTGTACGTGGGGTTTCACCATGGAAGGCCATGGTTCCAACCTATAAGAAGGTGGGAGGAATACTAACATCATCGAAATAGGGAAGGAAAGGAGGAAGCTTATAATTTTTGGTCGAACTCACCAAGAAGGATCTTTAGAAACCCTAAATAGAGCAAATTTTGAACCCTAGGAGCCTTCTTCACCAAGGTAAGCACTCTCTTTTACCTTGGGAAAGCACCTTCATGGTAAAATAGAGTAGGAATGATGATCTAATCTGGGGAAAGAGAAGGAGAGGAATTCTTCTTGGATTGGGAGGTGGTATGGGGTAGACATGGCTTTATAATGAAGGGGGCAAGCATGAGGTGTCTATGGGACTTTCCATGTGTCCTTAGGCTAGGGATTCATGGCCATGCAAGAGGATAGCTTATAGATACTTCTTTTATATCAAATGTTAGTCCTAAAATCTATTGGAGACTTCTAGGCCATCCCCACCATCCTCCAATCAAAGAAATAACCCCATTGGCTAATAGGATTTTAAAGATAAGCTCATTTATAAATAGGGTAATCCCTATAATGCCCTTGGAGAGAAACACCTTCAAACCAAGGTGCAACTAGGTGCCCCATGGTTCAAAATATTGAGAATGGTAAGGGAATATCTAAGGATTATAATTCATGTGATAATTTTTAAAGAAAACCTAGAAATTGGGTAAATGCATAAAAGTCCAGAATGTTCCTAAAATTGCATAACTTGCACAAACAACATCCAAATTGAACCAAATTTGAAAGTTATGTTCGTTTTATGATTTGAACACACATCAAGACGTTATATTAAAGTTTACAGCACTTAATTATGGTAATTAATCTTGTTCAATACATTAAGCAAGGTTTTTGGCCTTACACTTATGGCACAAATTTATTTACCATTGTTCCACTTAAGTGGTGATTTGGCATTTTAGATCCTTAAATAAGCTTTCACTGAGGTATATGTGCATAAACCCTTCCATTGTATGATTATATAACATTTTATTCACCAAACCACAATAAATTTTACAGTTTAAACATCAAGACCAAAAAGGATAGAAAGGAAAGGAAAAGCTTGGAAAAGGGCCAAATAGGGAATATGTCCAAGTTTTTGTATGCTACAACATTCCACCCCTTAAAAAGGGTTTTGTCCCTGAAATCTCAAATAAAAAGAGTAGTGTGAGTATGGAACATCCCAGCACTAAACTCCCAGGTAGTTTCCATTAAGCTTCCACTAAAACTTTCACTAACTCAAACTCCTTGTTTTTCAACTGCTTAACTTGGGAGTTCAGAATATTATGAAGTAAATCAACACAGGTCAGCTTCTCATGGTTCACTAGGGGTTCCACTATTAAGATTTATTTTTATTAGATATAACACAGTTAGCATTTTAGGCCTATTAATATTATATTCATTAAGATATTATATCATCCTTGTTATTATTTTGATTGTGTCAAGATATATTTACTTTGTTTCCAAAAGAGTAATATTTTATTATTATACAAAAAGTCTTATGTATTTCTTATTTATATTATTAAATGTATATACACAATTAGGGTTTACTCAATTATCTCAATATACTTGTTTATTATCCTTAATAATTTGGATTTAGTCTCCGTTATCAACATATTGTATTGTAACAAATTGTTTTGCATGAACTAAGACATCTTATCCAATTTGTTCCAATTAAACCAAATAATGTCACATTAATCAATTATATCTATATTAAAAATTGTCACATTGTCACATTAAGTTTCTTACTCACATTAATGTCATCGTTAACCATTTTCTCATATTTATTCAATTCTTATTATTCATTATGCACTGTTATGTGAATCAATTACTTCTTATCCATATTCAAGTCATTATATGTATTTTAGTGATCAAGGTGGGACATGTTACATTTTAATGATTTGATTCATATACTAAGTAATGATTCGGTGATTCATTATATGTGTATTAGAGAACAAGGTGATATGCATTTCATATTGATCACATTATTAATTTATGATTAGGTGATTATATATCATTTATGTGTAATAAAGTATGTTATATGATTATGACACCTAATGTCACTAATGTATCAAGTATGTTATTAAGGATGTATAGGTTAATCTTTAATGATTACAACTTATGGTTTAGGTCAATATGATCATTATTCTTCACTTACACATTCTTAGTATGCATTAAGTCTAAGATTAGCGTAGAATTATCTTGCTCATCATATCTATAGCGTTTATCAGTTTATGACATGGTCCACATCATTCATATCCACTATTAGGTGAGTTATTCATATTATGTATATTAAATATTCATTAGGTTTCAAACATATGAATTATCCATTAGATGACCATTATATGTTCTTTAGGATAACAACAAGCATGTGGGGTTACAACTATAACTTGTTTGGTCAAACTAAGGATCCAAGCAAACTATCCTCCTAATCATGGAGTTAGGGTATTTAGAGTTAGTATAGCCAGATTTTGGTATGTTGTAAAACTCCATCCCATTAAAAAGGATTTCATCCTTGAAATCTAACTACCCAAACTATTGGGTTTTAGGGGAGACAGAGAAGGCAGCGGAAATAAAAAAAATTCTTCTCCCTGAACCCAGTATAAAGGAATCTCGTCAACGTATATACAGTAGGAAGGATGGTCTGTAGAGGCGTACCTTGTCCCAAGGCTTGCTCGGTGACATTACCTCGTAGATAGTGCAATCTTCACCTCCAGTCTTGGATGGTGTCTATACAGCTCCTGGTCTCACCGGGACTGTCAGGATTAACAACTGTCCTCTGAGCGGTAGAGGTCTCCTTCCTCTGAAGTAGTCCACACGGACCACCTGGAACTCCGATCGCCTTATCGCACAAGGCACCAGAAGGAGTTGTACCCTCTTTTTGGTGTACTAGTCACTGACACACTCTCTTGCCACCAATCACTTTTCTACAGTTGTCTTTCCCTCACTGTGCCTCCCTTGTCGGGTAGCACTTGCTCGGGGTTTCTCGATTACCACAACCAAAGAGAACGACAACTTTGTAGAGCAACTGGTGTTCTGAGTTGTATTACATTAGAAGCCCCCAGTACCCCTATATATATAGGAGGGTATTGGGATATGGTTCTCTACCTTGGGCAATGTGCGACTAAGGCAAGAGTAGAAGGGTTCAAGATTTTCCACAAAAACAACCAACTGCACCACCTGAACCGATCGTTTCAAGCATGAAATGATCGGTTGGGGACCTCAGCCGATCGATTCACTCCTAAACCGATCAGTTGGGACACTTGAAACAGTTGATTCACTTCTGAACCGGTTAGTTCACGGCCCTGATTAGTTCCTGACTGACTTTTCCTCTTTTGTTTCGAATTGATCCAAATACCAATCGTTGTTCCAATCAAATTGGACAAGTGAAACAAAAAGAAATTTCTCACCAACCTGACTTTCCGAACTTGCTCGTTTGGACCAATTGAGCCAATCGATTCAACCCTTGAACAGGTCGGTTCAGCCTATCCTGAGCCGATCGACTCACTCCTGAACCGATCGGTTCACCAAGATGAGCCGATCGATTCACCAAGATGAGTCGATCGGTTCATCATATGAGTCGATTGGTTTGGAGCGCAGACTGTGCAAAATCAGTCAATTGCAGTTTCAATCAATCTGATACTCTAATCAATCGGTCCAACACCTTGAACACTATGATACCGAGCTATCAATTGATTGAGTGGTTAGTTGAACTACTAAACTCCTTTAGTAGTCAATCTAAACATCGTTTGTGGATAAACTCCTCTGCCAGGTTAAATCCTATGTGTGTGACCCTGTAGGTCCATTTCACATTGGCAATGAAAGTCCATAACACTTATGACTTCACAAGAAAAGAGCAGTGTCAAGATGCACATCAGTGCTACCGAAGTGAAAAGGAAAGTTAGAGAACAACTTTCAATCCTACAATCTGTGAATGGTGTTGTAGTGAATGTATAATTCCTTTGTCAATGATATCACGAATGAACTCAAGGCATGGAACAGTCATCCTGACAATGTTCATTCACTTTCTCGATCTCAGAGTAGTTGGAGGAGATATGTATGACATCAATATCACATACTGATTCACACAAGCGTGTGCATTCCTAGCTCAATCCTACTCATAAAATGGCCATGGATATCAAACTCCCTCAGGAGGGACAAATCCCATATTTGTCACTCACCCCTCAAAAGCCCCATGCGTCAAGGCCATCCAATCATCACCTTTATAACAACCCATGTTTTAGGATTGTGTTCGATGATGTTAAAGTGTACCCAATGACATGTGTTGAGTGTAGTGATTTCAGGTCAAAGAATCACACTCACCACAATAACTTTGAGAACTGACTGTGACTACCATGTAATGGTTCCATGTGTCAAACTCATAGAGGGTCTGTCTGGTATACTTATTCTCTAACAAGTACCCATGTGTTTGGTTTGATATCTCCATATCATGACTAACAAGATTCTGTCATCAACCAACACCACAATCTAGTCTTGTGTGTCATTGTTGTCTATCTACCTTTCACAATGACATCTGACTAGGGACATAATAAGAATGTACAAACTCTTAGCATCTATATGATCTCATCGTTCAAGTCCTCAACCTGAAAGCATACGTCATTGAGTACTGTCATTCTCTAGACATTCAATATGTTCTATCATTATCTCATATGACTGAACCAGAAAGAATTGGAAGCTTGCCTTTGATGTTTATCAAATCAATCTTAATGTATCCCACCAATCATCCCATGATTGGCTCTCAGGGCATACATACCAATAGACTCCCACTTGTACTGCGAGCCAATCACCTTGAATCATATTCATAGTGATCTTCAAACATGTCCCACATGTTACTATGCTCTAGTGCTAACGCAGTGAGTTATGGTAACACCTTGCCAAAGTCAGTATTAACTTCATGTCTCTCATCTCTTCTATGTATGTCACACATATGAGATGGAGTTGCCATAATATGTGATCTAGTATTCGTTTGCTAACCTTTGACCACATTGCATGACCAAGCATTCCTTACTTGTCATCAATGATCGTAATATCTGTAAGTTCATTTCATGAACTTCCAGATCCATATAGTATCCATTGTTGTTCTCTAACACATGGATACTCGGCACTTCCTTTTAAACAGATTTATTGGAATGTTTCCATTTATCAACAAATATTCACTTTTATATATCCTATATATATTTTGCGATTAATTTTCTGTTTTTTTCGGAAGTTCAGACTAGTGTAACTCTTTACAGTGAACCCTTCCTTAATTCCATAGAACTATTACTTCTCAAGTACTTATCAAGTTCTTATGGTATTCCAGTAACCCTTACTAGAACTAGACAGACATCCATTCGTCATGTCCCACATACGAGTTATCAGGATGAGCATATCATATTGTCATGTCCTACATACAAGATGATAAATACATTTTGTTGTTTCTATGTCCTTACATGCAAGATGATGGGATGATTTATGTTGGTATGTATGCCCTGAGAGCCAATCATGGGATGATTGGTGGGATACATTAAGATTGATTTGATAAACATCAAAGGAAAGCTTCCAATACTTTCTGGTTCAGTCATTTGAGATAGTGATAGAACAGATTGAATGTCTAGAGAATGACAGTACTCAATGACTTATGCCTTCAGGTTCAGGACCTGAACGATGAGATCATACAAATGCTAAGAGTTTGTACATTCTTGTTATGTCCCTAGTCGGATGTCATTGTGGAAGGTAGATAGACAACAATGACACACAAGACTAGATTGTGGTGTTGGTTGATGACAGAATCTCATTAGTCATGATATAGAGATATCAAACCAAACACATAGGTACTTGTTAGAGAACAAGTGTACCGGACAGACCCACCATGAGTTTGACACATGGAACCATGACATGGTAGTCACAGTCAGTACTCACAGTGATGGTGGTGAATGTGATTCTTTGACCTGAAATCACTACACTCAACACATGTCGTTGGGTACACTTTGACATCATCAAACGCAGTCCTGAAACATGGATTGTTATAAAGGTGATGATTGGGTGGCTTTGACACATGGGGCTTTTGAGGGGTGAGTGATAGATATGGGATTTGTCCCTCCTGAGGGAGTTTGATATCCATGGCCACTAGATGATTAGGATTGAGATAGGCGTGCACACGCACGTGTGAATCAATATGTGATATTGATGTCATACATATCTCCTCCAATCTACTCTGAGATCAAGGAAGTGAATGAACGTTGACAGGATGACTGTTCCATGCCTCGAGTTCATTTGGAATATCAGTGACAAAGGAATTATACATTCACTGTAACACCATTCACGGATTGTAGGATTGAAAGTTGTTCTCCAACTTTCTATTTCACTTGGGTAGCACTGATGTGTGACTAGACACCGCTCTTTGCTTGTGAAGTCATAAGTGTTATGGACTTTCACTGCCAACGTGAAAAGGACCTGTAGGGTCACACACATAGGATTTAACCTGGAAGAGGAGTTATGTCCACAAACTATTTTTAGATTGATTACTAAAGGAGTTTAGTAGTTCAATTAAACAATCAATTAGTTGATAGCTCAAAATCATAGTGTTCAAGGTGTTGGAGGGATTGATTAGAGTATCAGATTGATTGAAACTGCAATTGACTATTTCTGCACAATCTGCACTCCCAACCGATCGGCTCATGTGATGCACTGATCGGCTGAGCTTGGTGAACCGATCGGCTCAACTGGTGAGTCGATCGACTCATGGACAGGGTGAAACGACAGGTTCAAGTGTTGAACCGATCAGCTCAACTAGTCCAACTGAGAAAGTTGGGAAAGTGAGATTGGTGAGAAATTAATTTCCGTTTCACTTGTCCAATTCGATTGGAACAAGGATTGGTATTTGATATCAATTAGAAACAAACATGGAAAGTCATTTTGATTTGAACCAGGATCACGAACCGATCGACTGGGTGTCCAACCGATCGGCTCATGGATCCAAACAATCGGCTGGAGTGTCCAACCGATCGGCTGGAGTGTCCAGACAATCGTTTCAGGGTTGAAACGATCAGTTCAACAGCCGCAGTTTGTCAGTTTTTTGGAAAATCTCAAGCCCTTCTACTCCTGCTTTAGTCCCGCATTGCCAGGGATAGAGAACCCTATCCCATGACCCTCCTATATATAGGGATATTGGGGGCTTCTCTATAGACAACTCAGTGCAACCAGTTGCTCTGTAAAGTTGTCGTCCTCCCTGGTTTTAGTAACCGAGAGAGCCCGAGCAAGTGCTACCCGATAAGGGAGGCACAACAAGGGAAAGACAACTGCAGAAAGTGACTGGTAGCAGGAGAGTGTTTTGGCAACTAGTACACCGAAAGGAGGGTGCAACTCCTTCCAATTCCTTGTGGGACAAGGAGATTAGAGTTCCAGGTGGTCCGTGTGGACTACTTAAGAGGCTGGAGGTTTCTGTCGCTCGGAGGAAAGTTTCCCAACAGTCCCGGTGAGACCACGAGTTGTCAGTACCGGTGCGACCCGGAGCTGCACAGTCACCGTCTAAGACCGGAGGTGAAGACCGCGCAAGGCACGAGGTATTGTCGCCGAGCAAGCCTCGGTACAAGGTATGATTTCACAAACCATCCCTTCCTATTGTATAGACGTTGACGTGTTTCCTTGTCATGGGTCTGGGGGAGGAGAAAGTTTTTGTTTCCGCAGCCTTCTCTGCCTCCCCTAAAACCCAACAGTGGTATCAGAGCCACGTCAACTGCTCTATACTTTAGGATTATCGATATGATCGGTTTTGGTTTGTCGCCTTTATTTATTGCATACGATGTGAATAATATTGGCATGTCCAATCCTAAATCCACAAATCCCAATACATATATGATATGTACTATTAATGCACTCGATACGCGTCGCCCTTAAATGAGTTTTGTGGTGGATGTATAGCGTGGTTATGGCCAATAAACCCTATCTGTGTATGGTTGTATGTGGTTGCTTACATCTCAGTCCGCGCACCGATCTTCCCTCTCCTATTCCTGATGTAACTCGAAATAATTTGAGATTTTTTTCCTACCTTTGCTCCCCCCGAATGTAACTCGGGGTTTCTCTTTTTACAATGTAAAATAGGATAGAATTGTATTTCCTATTATGTCGAAGAACGGCGGACATCTAGACGACAGCTGAGATCATCGGTACAAGGAGTGAACCGATCGGTTGGCATTCCAGACGATCGGTTCAAGGAGTGAACCGAACGGTTGATGCCCAGTTCGAGGAACGAGACGAGCAGGTGGCGACCAGAAGGAGATGCACGAAGACCAGGCAAACCGATCAGTTGGAGGAGCCAATCGATCGGCTGGTGGCACCCAGACGACCGGCCAGAGAGAGTAGATCATTCATATGATGAGTTGATCAACTCAGAAGGCAATACACAAAGTTCATCTTGTAAAGGTTGTATGTGATGTAGACCTAGATGACCGTGATTCCTCTTGGCTCTAGGAATCACATTAGGATGGACATAATCATCGCTTTTATCATTTTGCATGTTTTCTATGGGTTATAGCATGTATATGATACGTACTGTATATTGTGGTGATTGGATTGTATATGTATATAAAAACCAAATCCCTCATTAAAATTTTAAGTCTTATATGCCTTCCATTAGCGGCACACATGAAAAACTTGATCGACCAAGCGTAGGTTACGCCAAAGCATGGTGTGCCGTCTATCTTGTGGAAGTGTGAAGGGTAGACATGTAGGTTCTCCCAAATTAGGGTGCATGTTTACCGTGTCGGCTTTTGGGTTAGACTTAACTGGTGATTCTTAGAGCGTCTAAGCCCAGAGGAAAGGAATGTTCATGGCAAGGTGTTGTGCATGATCATTCATCAAGAGTTGCATATGATGAAATTGGCATGATGGCCTACATAAATAGTCAAGATTGTGTGTGATCAGCCAAAGCTGACTCATGACTTGATGAAATATGGATCTTGCCCACTAGAAGGTTGTATGTTGCAATCTTCCGAATTGATGGTGAGGGCTATCAATTTGAACTAAAATAGTGGGAGCGATAATTAATTAAAGGCCTAATTTTATCGTCAACTTTTCAAGTCAATCAAATAAGTCAAAAGAGTTTTGGACTAAAATTGCATATATTTCCTTTTCTTAAAATAAATGGTTAATCAACAATAATCACTTCATTTGTGATCGGTCTTTGAGACCAACAAATTAAATGGGAATAATTCCACGAATGGTTAGAATGATGAGAAGTGTTCTCAATCAAAGAGCAAAAGCTCTAAGTCCTAGTTATACCAGAACCAGATGAACTCAATCCCACCACACCAATGGCTTAAAGGATGCTTATGGAAGCATACTGAGGATGCCATTAATGTGGAGTGCTTGATGTTGTGTTCTATGAACTATGAGTTGCAGAGACAACATGAGATATATGATGTCTCCAAGACATTATCCTAATATGTCATGACAGAAGGAGATCCAGTAAGGTATTCACACACTCAATATGATTGGGTATGTGGAAAACCTGACTACGAAGGATTTCCTCTGAGCCAAGAGTTGGCTATTGGTATGATACTGCAAATGTTGCGAGAATCATACAGTTCATGATGAACTATGACATGGACAACTTTGACAAGTGTTGACAAAGTGGGTGGACATGTTGAGGACATTAGAGGCAATTATGAAGAAAGACAAACCCTAGTGTTTGATGTGATCAATGAAGGGTAAGTCTTCAGGGTAAGGGCAAGGGAAAATCTAAGAAATGTTCTGATGCTAGCCAGCAGCCCAAGCCATCTTCAGCCCCAAGGCACATGGGAAAGGGTGTATGAGGGAATTGACCTTGATATCTGGAAGAACAAAAGAAGATGAAAGGATGGGGATAGAGATCTCCACCTAAGGTATCATGAAATGAACCACTTCTTTATCTGAGGTATATGATACCAAGATATGGATATGTCATATATGATATGAAAGATCCACAAAGAAGTGATGGCCTTTGTGAAAGGACCATAAAAGAAGTACTCATCATTGGAGCAAGTGTTGCTGCCATAGATAGGAGTATCTTTCAGTTTATTTCAGCCTAAAGGGCACGAAATAGAGTTAAGAACTGCTATTTCAATTTTCCAATAGAAACACTTTATTGTTGCATCTTGTTGAGACAAGGATGGCTATCAATATAGTTGATGTTTCAATTTCAAGGATATGATCTTTGTGGCAATGCCTTGTTTATCTTGTGGTACTTGGTATGCATAATATAAAATGATACCTAAAATTTATTGATAACTCAAACAATAAAATTAACATAAATCATGAGAAATCCATTTCTAGTTTCCATATGATGGATAAATATAGACTCTTTTGGTTAGAGAACCAGTAAGAGACATGAATTTCTTGGACATGATTAATCAATCTTCACTAGTGGTTGTGGGAGAATGATTAGGTATAATACATGTGATGTATTTACATACCTATTGGAGCGAATGCTAATACTTCAAACGGTATTTAGAGAAATACCAATATGAATATCTTGAAGTGTTCAAGAATATCATAAATGAAGTACGAATTTGGTAAAGTGTTAATTCTTGATGAGATCAATGAATAAAATACTTAGACCAAATGTTTGAGAACCTTGTGAGTGATTTTGATAGTGTATCATAGTGAACTCATGATTAAGGCATGGTGATGTCTAAGTCAAGAAGGAATCATACTCTAAGGAGTTAGATAATGATTATCAAATAACTAAATTCTTCTTAAATAAAGAATACCCCACACTGATAAAGGACATTAAGAATCACAAGGAGTTGTGAGTTCTTATATCCTTGACAGATACACCTCAATTATCTATGTGATGAGTTGGTCATGTGATGAATCAACTATCTAGATGAATATGAGGAACCATATTTTGAGTTATGGTTTATGACCATTACATCCTAAATGACTTCCATGTGAACCATAAGGTAAGACCTTGATGGTAGCACCCATTCGAATGAGATCCATAAGTGCAAATAAGTCTTAAGTGTTAAGACACATGGATGACATTTTGAAAAGATGATTCTTGTTGATTACAACTTAATGACTAAGACATTTGGCACATGGATACCAAAACTGCATTCCTACAAGGAATAAAACAAGGATGTGTACGTGACACAACCTATAAGGTTTATAAATCCACTAATGCAAATGAAGTATATAAGTTACAATGGACTAATCAATGTGATTGATTGAATACAAGCGACTCAGAATTGGATCTTTACTTTGATGATATAGTCAATGGGTTTGACTGATATGTCAAAGATAAAGAAGGGATCTGTGATTTCATGGGAGCGTATTCACATTCCACATGTTGATGTGAAATGGAAATGTTCTAGAATGGAAATCCAAGTGGAAATTATCTTTAGGGAAGATAGAGGCATTTCCTATGTGATAGGAGTGGAGACCTATAGAGATAGTTCTCGAAAGCCTCTTGACCTGGAAAAGAGAAAGCATACATTGGCAATCTGGACTGAAGGGTTCAGTGTGCACAGATTCAGTGGGAGAAAACATGTCCATGTTACATGGAGTTAGTATCCCAATACCAAGTGTCCAATTCTTATGAAGAATGTGAACACTAAGAATAGATATGGATCTATCATGTATGTGATCATCCCATTACCTTGCATGTATGTACATGGCAAGAATAAAATGCATTTATCATCTTGTATGTAGGACATGACAAAATGATATGCTAATCCTGATAACACGTATGTGGGACATGACGAGTGGTTGTGTGTCTATTTCCAGTAATGGTTACTGGAAACCATGAGAACTTGATAAGTACATATGAAGTACTAGTTCTATGGAGATAAGGAAGAGTTCGATGTAAAGAGTTACATTGATGCGAACTTCCGAAAAAGGACAAAAAATTAATCGCAAAATATATATGGGATATATAATGTGAATGTTTGTTGATAATTGGATGTGTTCCAATAAAACCATTTAAAAATAAATGTCGAGTATCCGTGTGTTAGAGAATAGCAGTGGATACTATATGGATCTAGTTGTTCATAGAGATGAACTTATAGATGTTCCGGTCATTGATGACAAGTATGGAATCCTTGATCATGCAATGTGGCTAAAGGTTAGCAAAGGAATATTGGATCGCATATTACGGCAGCTCCATCTCATACGTGTGACGTACAATGAAGAGATGTGAGACATGCAATTAATACTGACTTTGGCAAGGTGTTGCCATAACTCACTATGTTGGCACAAGAGAACAGTAACATGTGGGACATGTTTGAAGATCACTATGAATATGATGCAAGGGTGATTGGCTCATAGTGCAAGTGGGAGTGTGTTGGTATGTATGCCCTAAGAGCCAATCATGAGATGATTGGTGGGATACATTAAGATTGATTTGATAAACATCAATGGCAAGCTTCCAATTCTTTCTGGTTCAGTCATTTGAGATAGTGATAGAATAGATTGAATGTCTAGAGAATGACATTACTCAATGACGTATGCATTCAGGTTCAGGACCTGAACGATGAGATCATACGGATGCTAAGAGTTTGTATATTCTTGTTATGTCCCTAGTCAGATGTCATTGTGGAAGGTAGATAGACAGAAATGACACACAAGACTAGATTGTGGTATTGGTTGATGACAGAATCTCATTAGTAATGATATAGAGATATCAAACCAAACACATAAGTACTTGTTAGAGAACAAGTGTACCAGACGAACCCACTGTGAGTTTGACACATGGAACCATGACATGGTAGTCATAGTCAATACTCACAGTGATGGTGGTGAATGTGATTCTTTGACCTGAAATCACTACACTCAACACATGTCATTGGGTACACTTTGATATCATCAAACACAGTCTTGAAACATGGGTTGTTATAAAGGTGATGATTGGGTGGCTTTGACACATGGGGCTTTTGAGGGGTGAGTGATAGATATGGGATTTGTCCCTCTTGAGGGAGTTTGATATCCATGGCCACTTGATGAGTAGGATTGAGATAGGCATGCGCACGCATGTGTGAATCAATATGTGATATTGATGTCATACACATCTCCTCCAATCTACTCTGAGATCAAGGAAGTGAATGAACGTTGGCAGGATGACTGTTTCATGCCTCAAGTTCATTCAGGATATCAGTGACAAAGGAATTATACATTCACTGTAACACCATTCACATATTGTAGGATTGAAAGTTTTTCTCCAACTTTCTATTTCACTTGGGTAGCACTGATGTGTGACTAGGCACCGCTCTTTGCTTGTGAAGTCATAAATGTTATGGACTTTCACTGCCAACGTGAAAAGGACCTGCAGGGTCACATACATAGGATTTAACCTGGAAGAGGAGTTTTGTCCACAAACTATGTTTAGATTGATTACTAAAGGAGTTTAGTAGTTCAATTAAACAATCAATTAGTTGATAGCTCAAAAGCATAGTGTTCAAGGTGTTGGACGGATTGATTAGAGTATCAGATTGATTGAAACTGCAATTGACTATTTATGCACAATCTGCACTCCCAACCGATCAGCTCATGTGATGCACCGATCGGTTGAGCTTGGTGAACCGATCAGCTCAACTGGTGAGTTGATCGGCTCATGGACAGGGTGAAATGACTGGTTCAAGTGTTGAACTGATCAGCTCAACTGGTCCAACTGAGAAAGTTGGGAAAGTGAGATTGGTGAGAAATTAATTTTTCATTTCACTTGTCCAATTTGATAGGAACAAGGATTGGTATTTGATATCAATTAGAAACAAACATGGAAAGTGAATTTGAGTTGAACTAGGATCACGAACCGATCGACTGGAGTGTCCAACCGATCAGCTCATGGATCCAAATGATCGGTTGGAGTGTGCAACCGATCGGCTAGAGTGTCTGGACGATCGTTTCAGGGTTGAAACGATCGGTTCAGCTGCCGTAGTTTGTCAGTTTTGTGGAAAATATCGAACCCTTCTACTCCTTCTTTAGTCCTGCATTTCCTGGGATAGAGAACCTAGTCCCATGACCCTCCTATATATAGGGGTATTGGGGGATTCTTTGTAGACAACTCAGTGCAACCAGTTGCTCTGTAAAGTTGTCATTCTCTTTGGTTTTGGTAACCGAGAGAGCCCGAGCAAGTGCTACCCGATAAGGGAGGCACAACAAGAGGAAGATAACTACATAAAGCGACTGGTAGCAGGAGAGTGTGCTGGCGACTAGTATGCCAACAGGAGGGTGCGAATCCTTCCAATTCCTTGTGGGATAAGGAGATTGGAGTTCCAGGTGGTCCGTGTGGACTACTTCAGAGGCGGGAGATTTCTGCCGCTTGGAGGACAGCTGTCAATCCCGACAGTCCCGATGAGACCAGGAGTCGTTAGTACCGGTGTGACCAGGAGCTGCACAGACACTGTCCGAGACCGGAGGTGAAGACCGCGCAAGGCGCGAGGTATTTTCACCGAGCAATCCTCAGCACAAGGTATGATTCCACAAACCATCCCTTCCTATTGTATAGACGTTGACGTGTTTCCTTGTCATGGGTCCGGGGGAGGAGAAATTTTTTGTTTCCGCTGCCTTCTCTGCCTCCCCTAAAACCCAACAATTACATACATGATGGATCCATATATATTCTTAGTGTTCCCATTCTTCATAAGAATTGGACACATGTCCTTGGGATACAAACTCCATGTAACATGGACAAGTTTTCTCCCACTGAATTTGTTTACACTGAACCCTTCAGTATAGATTGCCAATGCATGCTTTCTCTTTTTAGGTCAAGAGGTTTTCGAGAACTATCTCTATAGATCCCTATTCCTATCACATAGGAAACGTCTCTATCTTCCTTAAAGATAATTTCCACAAAGAATTCCATTCTTAGAACATCTCATTCAAATACGCTACCACTAAATCATAGATCCCTTCTTTATCTTTGTCATATCAGTCAAACCCCTTGACCATATTATCAAAGCAAAGATCCTAGCTCTGAGTAGCTTGTACTCAATCAATCACATTCATTAGTCCATTGTAACTTATAGACTTCATTTGCATTAATGGATTCATAAACCTTATAGGTTGTGCCACATACACATCGTTGTTTTATTCCTCATAAGAATGCAATTTTAGTATATGTATGCCAAATCTCTTAGTCATTAAGTTGCAATCAACAAGCATCAACTTTCTCAAAATGTCATCCATTTGTCTTAACGCTTAAGACTCATTCGCACTTTATGGATTTCATCCCAATGGGTGCTACCATCAAGGTCATACCTTATGGTTCACATGGAAGTCATTTAGGATGTAATGGTTATAAACCATAACTCAAAATCTGGTTCCTCATATTCATCTAGATAGTTGACTCATCACATGACCAACTCATCATATAGATGATCGAGGTGTATTTGTCAAGGATATAAGAACTCACAACCCTTTGTGATTCTTAATGTCTTTTATTAGTGTGGGGTATTCTTTATTTGAGAAGAACTTAGTTATTTGATAATCATTCTCTAACTCCTTAGAGTATGACTCCTTCTTGATTTAGACATCACTATGCCTTAATCATGAGTTCACTATGATACACTATCATAATCATTCATAAGGATCTCAAACATTTGGTTCAAGTATATCATTCATTGATCTCATCAAGAATTAACACTTCACCAAATGCATACTTCATGTATGATATTCTTGAACACTTCAAGATGTTCATATTGGTATTTCTATAAACACCATTTGAAGTATTAGCATTTGCTCCAATAGGTATGTAAATACATCACATGTATTATACCTTATAGGACAATCATTCTACCACTACCACTACCACTAGTGAAGATTGATTAATCATGTCTAAGAGATTCATGTCTCTTACAAGTTCTCTAACCAAAAGAGTCTAGATATATCCATCATATGTAAACTAGATATGAATTTCTCATGATTTATGCTAATTTGATTGTTTGAGTTATCAATAATTTTAGGTATCATTTTATCTTATGCATACCAAGTACCACAAGATAAACAAGGCATTGCCACAAAGATCATATCTTTGAAATATCAACTATATTGATGGCCATCCTTGTCTCAACAAGATGCAACAATAAAGTGTTTCTATTGGCAAATTGAAATAGCAGTTCTCAACTCTATTTCGTGCCCTTTAGGCTGAAATAAATGGAAAGGTACTCCTATCTATGGCAGCAACACTTTCTCCAATGATGAGTACTCCTTTCTTGGTCCTTTCATAAAGGCCATCACTTCGTTGTAGATCTTACATATCATATATGTCATATCTTCATCTTGGTATCATATACCTCAGAATCGATTCATTTCATGATACCTTAGGTGGAGATCTCCATTCCCTATTTCATCTTCTCTTGTTCTTCTAGATATAGAGGGAAATTCCCTCATACACCCTTTCCTCATGTGCCTTGAGGCTAAAGATGGCTTGGGCTACTGGATAGCATCAAAACCCTTCTTATCTTTGCCCTTGCCCTAGCCCTTAGACTTGTCGTTCTTTCTGTTTATCAACATCACATACTTAGGCTTGTCCTTCTTTATCTTTGCCTCTACTATCCTTAACATGTACAAGAACTCTATCAACGCTTGTCAAAATTGTTCACGTTGTAGTTCATCATTAACTATATGATTCTCCCAACATTTGTGGTATCATACAAATAGCCAACTCTTGTCTTAGAGGGAATCCTTCTTAGTCATGTTTTTCCACATACCCAATCACATTGAGTGTCTAAATACCTTACTAGATCTCCTTCTCTCACGACATACTAGGACAATGTCTTGGAGACATCATATGTCTCATGTTGTCTCTACAACTCATAGTTCATAGAACACAACATTAAGAATTCACATCAATGGCAACTTTGGTATGGTTCCATAAGCATCCTTTAAGCCATTGGTGTGGTGGGAACGAGTTCATCTGGTTCTGGTATATCTAGGACTTAGTGCTTTTGCTCTTCGATTGAGAACACTTCTCAACATCCTAACCATTCATGGAATTATTCCCATTAGTTTGTTGGTCTCAAGGACCGATCACAAATAAAGTGATTATTGTTGATCAAGCATTTATTGTACAAAAGGAAATATATGCAATTTAGTCCAAAAACTCCTTTTTGACTTGAATGATTTGAAAAAGGTTTATCGCTCCCACAATTTTTTGTTCAAATTGATAGCCCTCACCATCAATATGGAAGATTGCAGCGTACAACCTTCTAGTGAGCAAGATTTGTATTTCATCAAGTCATGAGTCAGCTCTGGCTGATCGCCCACAATCGTGACTATTTAGGTAGGCCATAATGCCAATTGCATCGTATGCATCTCTTGATGAATGAACATGCGCAACACCTTTCCATGAACATTATGTGCCTCTGGGCTTAGACGCTCTAAGAATCACTTTCATCTATCCTAAAAGCCGACACGATAAACATGTACTCTATTTTGGCAAAACCTACATGTCTACCCTTCACACTTCCGCAAGATAGATGGCACACCATGCTTTAGCGTAACCTACGTTTGGTCGATCAAGTTTTTCATGTGTGCCGCTCATGGAAGGCATATGAGACTTAATATTTAGATGAGGGATTTGGTTTTATAGGTGCATATACATATCCAATCACCACAATACATAGTATATATCATATACATGCTATATCCCACAAAAACATGTGAAATGATAAAAATGATGATTATGGCCATCCTAATGTGATTCCTCGAGCCAAGAGGAGTCATGGTCATCTAGGTCCACATCATATGCAACCTGTACAAGATGAACTGTGTGCTTTGCCTTTCTGGGTTTGATCAACTCATCTCCATGATTGATCGGCTCACCATCAGGGCAGTCGGTTGGGTCCCACCAACCGATCGATTGGATCCTCCAACCGATCGGTTTGCCTGGTCATCATGCATCTCCTCATGGTCGTCACTCTCTTGTCTCGCTCCTCGAACCAGTCGTATGGAATGCCAACCAATCGGTTCACCCTTGAACCGATCGTCTCAGTCGTTGTCAGGTTGTTCACCGTTCTTTGACATAATAGAAAATAAAAGATCTATCCTATTTTACATTTGAATAGGGAAACCCCGAGTTACATTTAGGGAGAGAAAAGGTAGGAAAGAAATCTCGAGTTATCTCGAGTTACATCAAGAAAATGAGGTAGGGAATCAGTGAGTAGACCAAGATGCAAGAAACCACATTCAATCAAGCACACATACATAGGGATTATTGGCCATAACCACGCTATACATCCACCACAAAACTCATTTAAGGGCTACGCCTATCGAGTGCATTCATATTACATATCATATATGTATATTGGGATTTGTGGATTTAGTATTGGACATGCATAAAGCCAATTTTATTTGCATCGTATGCAATAAATAAAGGCGACAAACCAAAATTGATCACATTGATAATCCTAAAGTATAGAGAAGTTGACGTGGCTCTGATACCACTATTGGGTTTTAGGGATGATAGAGAAGGCAACAGAAATGAAAAATTTTCTTCTCCCCGAACCCAGTATAAAGGAATCGCGTCAACGTCTATACAGTAGAAAGGATGGTTTGTAGAGGCGTACCATGTCCCGAAGCTTGCTCGGCGACATTACCTCGCAGCTAGTGCGGTCTTCACCTCCGGTCTTGGATGGTGTCTGTGTAGCTCCTGGTCTCACCGGGACTGTCAGGATTGACAACTGTCCTCCGAGAGGCAGAAGTTTCCCGCCTCTGAAGTAGTCCACACGGACCACCTAGAACTTAGATCGCCTTATCGCACAAGGCACTGGAAGGAGTCGTACCCTCTTATCGGCGTACTAGCCACCGACACACTCTCCTACCACTAGTCACTTTTCTATAGTTGTCTTTCCCTCACTGTGCCTCCCTTGTCGGGTAGCACTTACTCGGGCTCTCTCAGTTACCACAACCAGAGAGAACAACAACTTTGCAGAGCAACTGGTGTTCTGAGTTGTGTTACATGCGAAGCCCCCAGTACCACTATATATATATGAGGGTCATGGGATAGGGTTCTCTACCTCGGGAAATGTGGGACTAAAGCAGGCGTAGAAGGGTTCAAGATTTTCCACAAAAACAACCAACTGCGCCACCTGAACCGATCGTTTCAAGCATGAAACAGTCGGTTGGGGACCTAAGACAATCGGTTCACACCTAAACCAATCATTTGGGACACCTGAAACGGTCAGTTCACTTATGAACCAGTCGGTTCACGGCCCTGGTCAGTTCTCGGTTGACTTTTCCTCTTTTGTTTCTAATTGATCCAATACCAATCCTTGTTCCAATCAAATTGGACAAGTGAAACGAAAAATAAATTTTCACCGTTCAACCCTTGAACTGGTCGGTTTAGCCTATCCTAAGCAGATAGACTCACTCCTGAGTCGATCGGTTCACGAAGTTGAGCTGATCAGTTCATCAAATGAGCCAATCGATTGGGAGTGCAAACTGTGCAAAATCAGTCAATTGCAGTTTCAATCAATCTGATACTCTAATCAATTGGTTCAACACCTCGAACACTATGAGACTGAGCTATCAATTGATTGAGTGTTTAATTGGGCTACTAAACTCCTTTAGTAATCAATATAGACATCGTTTGTGGATAAACTCCTCTTCCATGTTAAATCCTATCTGTGTGACCCTGCAGGTCCATTTCACATTAGCAGTGAAAGTCCATAACACTTATGACTTCACAAGCAAAGAGCGGTGTCTAGTCGCACATCAATGCTACCCAAGTGAAAAGGAAAGGTGGAGAACAACTTTCAATCCTACAATCCGTGAATGATGTTACAGTGAAAGTATAATTCCTTTGTCACTGATATCCAGAATAAACTCAAGGCATGGAACAATCATCCTGTCAACGTTCATTCACTTTCTCGATCTCAGAGTAGATTGGAGGAGATATGTATGACATAAATATCACATACTGATTTGTACATGCATGTGCACGCCTATCTCAATCCTACTCATCAAGTGGCCATGGATATCAAACTCCCTTAGGAGGGACAAATGCCATATTTATCACTCACCCCTCAAAAGCGCCATGCGTTAAGGCCATCCAATCATCACCTTTATAACAACCCATTTTTTAGGACTGCGTTTGATGATTTCAAAGTGTACCCAACGACATGTCTTGACTGTAGTGATTTCAGGTCAAAGAATCACACTCACCACCATCACTGTGAGAACTGATTCTGACTACCATGTCATGGTTCCATGTGTCAAACTCACAGTGGGTCTGTCTGGTACACTTGTTCTCTAACAAGTACTTGTGTTTTGTTATAACCCCAATTTTTGGGTTCAAGTGGTGAGAAATATAATTTCTCATATTAAAGATGTTTGAAAAAATAATCATATAATGGGTTGAGAATATTGATTTTCGTGTAAAATAGCCTTGCTGTTTGATTTGTGGGCTTTATTGGCTATTGGGCCCAATAACATGGCAATAATAAAGAAAATTCAATTAGTGAATGAATAATTGAATAATTGATAAAAGAAATATGTGGAAACCTCTAGAAGGCAAATCCAAAGAGGATTTCATGCCTCTTGGGTTCCTTGGACTCCAAGGAGTACAAAGTTGCATAAATAAAGCAATAAGAAAAGAAAAGATTAATTAAGTATTTCTTTATGAAGAAAGAAATTGAAAATATTGATGAAATGTGGAAATTAAGTGAAAAGATGGATAATTGAGTTTCCCTTTATGGAATTTCGTATCCCAAGGATTTCTTATGAAAAAAAGGGATGCCAATGAGGAAAATAAGAGAGAGATAAAAAGAAATCCTCAAAAAGAGAAATTTAAATGAGAAATAAACAAGATAATGTGAAATAATGCATAATGATGCATCTAGAAGGATAATGAGTATCCAATGAGAGAATTTCTAAATAATGGAGTATCTTGGGATCCAAGGAGTCCCAATGAAGAGGAAAGAAATAGAAAATACTAAAAAGGCAAAATAAGAGGACAATGCGTTGCTTCTTTAATGAATTATATGGAATTATTTAAAAAGATGATATTTTCTATAAAGAAAAATAGGAATTGTGCCAAAGCATTAAAAAGCAACTATAAAGTAAATAAGAGAGGAGGAATTTCAAAGTCCTTATATCCAAGTAATAGGATATACCAAAAAGGATTATGAAGAGAGAGAAGGAATACTTCTCTTTGAAGGAATAAGGTTCCTTTTTGGGAAACAGACTCTTTGATTCAAGGATAGCCGACCTACGACTTCTTTAGCTACCCTTGTATAAAGGTAGACCCTCTGGGTCGAGTCCAAAGAGATCCTGCACTCTCTCTCTCTCCCTCTCTCCCTTCTTCTTGGTTCTCACACGTAAAACCCTAACCGAGAGGGTTGTCTGACCTTGAGGCAAATGATGGGCTTCTGGGTCATTGTGTTGGATGAAGGATGCAACTACGGCCACCCTAAACGTCGGAGCTTGCATCTTCACGCGCGCCGCCCCTCACGCTGGCTGCAGATAGACCTGCATCACGGCAGTAGGTCGTAGGCCAGGAGCTCCCTCACCCGACCGCCACACCACCAATGGAGGCTTAGGCAGGCGCGAGGGAGGGCGGCGGACGCAAGGGAGGTGTCCCTGTTGGCCGGCGAGGTCGGATCGTGGAAGGAGAAGCCCCGCCCACGGCTCCTAGGGCGACGGCCGGCTGTGGTCGCAAGGAGGAAGATGAAGACGCGCGTTAGACGATTTTGCCCTCCGGGCATCACAAAGCTAAAAGAATCGCGTAAGGGTAAAAGAGTCCTTTCGATATGTTTTTCAAACAACCAAGTTCGTTGCATGAGAAGGCCTACGTGGCGCAATATGATTGGTTGAAAAGTAAGTATTTTTACTAAAATCATATCTATTTATTCATAGCTCGAATGACAAAAAGTTATATATGAAAGTTGATCCTCAGAACGAGAGGAATCCAAATAAATTATGTGTGAAGTCTGATTCTATTTGCAATCCGAAAATTAATGGAAGTAATCATGTTTAATACTTTAAAGATTAAGGAATCCTAATATGATATGATTAATGTGTTTAATAGGGTTTAATGGAGCTTTAGAGTTGATATTAATATGTTAAATGTAAAAAGGAACATTGAGTTCAAAAAGTAAGAACTTTGCACATGATTAGACTAATTTAGAGTTTATGTGCTTAAATATGCTTGAAATTGGAAAAGTACATAAAGATATCATCTTTAATGATTTAACCCTTAGATTTGATGATAGATGGATAATTCAAGATGATATTAACCTGTTGTTAATAAAAGAGAGAATAGGATTAAAAAAGATGATCTTTTTATAATCTGGCTTAATTTAGGGTTTCGTGCACGAATGTGCATTAATGAGCTTGAAAACCCTAATTTAGATGAATATGTCTTTTAATTGTTTCAATTATTCAAATCTGTAAATAAATAGGGATATGATGATCCTAAGTCAATTTTGGGTATAAAAGATTATTAAAATGAATAGTTGAGCAATGAAGGTTCATATAAATGGAAAAGAGTATTTTAGGGTTTGTTAACCTAGAAGAGGTAACGTTCGAGAAGTTGATCTAAGAAACCCTAATGAGTATTAATGAATACTTAATGCGGATTAGAAACCCTAGAAAGTGAATCCAAGTCAATAAAGTAGATTCTTGATAAAGTGTGTAATAAATAGAGTACATATTTATTTCAGGAACTATTTGATGATTGAATTACTTGCTTGGATCTGTTGATTGACTTGATTGTATACACATGAAGTATATGTTGAATAATCTATATGACTCTTCGAATCAGGTATGTGGTTACGCTTATGACTATACTGAATAGTTTCCCGAGGATTTTATCGATGCTTCCCTCAATGCATGAATTAACTGTTGGATGTTTATTTATTTCATGCAATTACAAAGTGACTATGATTATCACTATAAATGAATATATATAACTGGCTAGATCCGAGTCCACCTCTGTTACTTTGAAAAGGCTAAAAAGGGGGTAGTCCTAGAGCAAGGTCTAGGTTATCGAGAGTTAGAAATTGGGCTACCTACGTGTAGTGCCATGCGACTCATTAGCCTGCCATGAGTTAAGGAGTGGGCTACTTACGAGTAGTGCCATGTGACTCAACCCTAGAAACTGGTTCACCTATAGGGGGAACCATGAGGGGTTTAATGGGGATCTACCATAAGGAAGGTAGGATCCAGGTCCACTGCAGGGATAGTACAGAGGATAGGGTACTCGTGGATCACAAATGTTATATGTAAAATGTAATCTTGACTGATTAATGATTAATTGAATGATTACATGGTTATCATAGTTGCAAAATTATTGTTTCCCCCACATACCAGCTATGGCTGACCGACGTTTTGTTTGTCGGCGTTTTAGGTACAATGAAATGAACAAACAGTAAAGTGGCACATGTGATACTAAAAGAGAATTAAAGTACAAAGGAGGATTAGATAGATTAGTATAGGCATGGATAGAAGTTTAGAGATCCAAAAATTTCAAAAGGTATGCAAAGTTTATTTTCTTACAGCTTTTTAGTTTAGTATGTTAAAATTTGATAATTATTCTTGGTTAATTGCCGAACCTTTGATCCGGAAGTCATGGGTGAGGCTTCGACCTCTCGGTCTCCCTTAATTGGGGGTTATCGGGAGGTGGGGTCGTAACATTTGGTATCAGAGCTTGGGTTCCTCAATTAACCATTAATAATCATTAAATTTTACAAACTCCATAGAACCCAAGGGAGTTATTAGAGGATTATCTGAAAGACGGAGGTGTCTAGAAAAGGATCACGACCGGGGGCTGGCAATATTTTCCTCCGCACCGCTAGTCAGAATACGAGGACTCCCGGATCTGTGTGACTGCCTGGCCAAAGTCTTAGGGTATGAATCGAAATAAGATACCTTTAGGACTTCTCATCTTATTCATCCCTTCTCATCACGAAATTCTGATAAGGACATAAAGGATTAGGGTTTTCTTTCTTCTCCTCACCCTCTTGAGGTATGGGTAAGGCTAATAAGGTTTAAGGAATCCTCCACCAAATTAAAGGAAATGCATGTAAATAAGATGTCATGGACATAAGCTTAATAGAGTAAGCGCAATTAAAGGATAGATACATGCTTAGGTCGTATGACATAAGATGTAATGTCCTCAGAAGAGACCTGAGGCTAGACCTTCTTGTCAGGAGGATAAGTTAGTCTTGGAGATAGAGGTCTCCATGGCTAGTAGAGATCCGACACATCCTCTGAGGATGATGCGAACCCTAACCCTAAGTGATGGTTAGAGAGAGATGAGCTGGACCAGGTGTTTGAAGGGACATGCCTTTGGGATGCCATATGATTTATGGGTGACCTAACACCTTTGGCAACCCAACCCTGGGAAGGGTCGTGCATGTTAGGGTAAAGGATAGCTCCTTAGATGATGATGTTAGTGAAGGACCTTAGAAACCCTATGGGCTTGTGCAAGTAGGGCATAGCTGGCACCTAAGGCACGTCAGAGTGCTGACAATAAGGTGAAACCCTGGATAAGGAATTATGATGGAGCATAAAGGGTTATGGATGATCTTGAGAAACCATAAGTTCGAACCTAGGCTTCACCCATGTAGAGCATGCTTTTGAGGTTGAACCTTCATGAAGAAAGGACCTCTAATAGTGAGGTTGGATGCGCGGTTATCTCTAGAGAGAGAGAGCAGGAAACCCGGCAAGAAGGTTGGAAGCCTAAAAACCCTGAATAATGGATGATAGTGGTTGCTTCATGATCGATCCCTGAAGGTTGATGATATCTTGGTTGCCTTTAGAGGGACCAAACCCTAGAGAGTGAAGCTGAAGCATCTGGTGCCTATGTGCCTAGGGTATGGGTGTTTACCTTCTGAGGTAGGAAGAGGAGTTCCTTAGACCTAGAAAGGTTTAATAGCAGGTTATGAGGCCTTGTACCTTGCTGATTGTCCTTGAGGAGGACTCAACCTTAAAGTGTTGTTCGATTTGAAGGATGACAGGAAGTGCACGTTATGCCTTTTGTAAGCTTGATTCATGGTTAATAGATAGAGTATGCAGTTGGACACCTAAAAGTGAACCTAGGGTTCCTAGGCCTAAGAGGGGAAGCGGTATACCTAATGCTCATGATGAGAAGTTGAGTTCATGTAGAAGCGAGCATGATAAGAGAAGCCCCTGAAGTTTAAGGTGTATTTGATGAACCCCTCATAGCTAGGTGGATGATATAGGGGAAGTTTGATCCTGATCCAACATCGAGCAGGACCTAGCATGGTACAGTAAGTGATCTTCTCATGCCTTAATGGCTTGCTAGGGTTAAGTAGGCTCGTGTGGATGAAAACCCTAGACCTAAGAGATTTTGTGACCTCAGAGGTAGTTTTCCTCCCATCATGGGAGAGGGACCCCTTTGGAAGGGTGTATATCAGTTTTGGTTAGTTTAAGGCAACCTAAAGAGGTCTCTTAGGATCTTGAAAAGCTAAGTGAAAAGTACATGGTATGAGAATGAACCTGTAGACCCATAGATATCCATCTCTAATTGCATATGGATGTGTTACCATGGAGGTAACCGGTATGGGGCTTGACCAAGGTAGGCAGGTTGCCATGATCCCTAAGAAAGGATGAGGGCCAGCCCAGGAATGCAGAAAGATAGATGATGAAGACATGGGTAAGGTTCTAAGTGAACATGCACTAAAATGGTGAAGCCTAAGTCGATCCTAGGGTCAGGTAGGGATAAGACCGATAAAGGTAGGAGTTGCCTAATTCCCTAGTTGCACGTGACCATAGGGTCGGGAGGTAACAACTACCATTGTCTGAGGGCCATGGGTTAGGAGATTGATCACCTTCATGAACTCATGGGACCCAAAGGGCAGATGAGTAGGGCACTCTCTTGATGCATGAGGGAAGAGGGAAGACTCCAAAAGAGTTAGTACCCTTTAGACCTGGAGGAGATGACCAAGGATGGTGTGTAAACCCAAGTAGGTTCAAAACCAGTGTTCCATGGAAGTAACCTTGATATTAAGATGTTTGTGAAATAGAGACGTAGGTGTCACGTTTCAACCTAGATTTGAAGGTGTACTGGCGAGGTGGGATGTACCATCTCTACTCTTGGAACAGGAAGAACTCTGTATTTGGACTGCATCCAAATGCTTATTTCTTCTTGTTATGGGGGTGAGAGATAGGACATTATGCATGTCATACACCAAGGATAAGAGATGATGTAGGTTGGAGCGTTGCCACGAGAGATGGGATAGAAAAGATATCTACCCTGGTAAAGTGAATGATACATGGATGGTTTGTAAACCCTAAGAGGAATAAGGTAGTCACCTTATGAGGATGTTTCTAGAATGAGCTAAATGGAGCATACAAGTTATACCAGGTTGAGTTTGATCACCGTGATGATGAAACCAGAAAGTGTTCTTAATGGGGAAAGACATAGAATTTGAGGTAATATGATAAGTGAAATACATGAAAGTGTATGTCTTCAAGGCTACCTAATACCTACGGATATGAAGTGGTAATGGATGCTCTGGTTGAGATACATCTGACTTGTTTGACTAGAAGCTAGAAGAGTTTGTTTGGCTAACCTTAAGTTTGAAAAGGAGAGGTGTTTGGATAACACTCAGATGTAACAAGATACGTGGAAAGGATAAGAGGTTGTTTGGTTAGTCAGTCTAGTCCTCGATGCAATGAAGGGATGGTGGTAGAACCTCAGATGCACCTCTTTGGAAGAGAAGGTGACAAAACCCTGACTAGAGTGGTTTAGGGTTTCAGAGGATTTGATCTTGAAGGAATCATGACATACAGGAAATCATGATGGAAGATCACCATACACTATGGTAAATGGCAATAGCACTTTGGATGCTTGGGCTGAAGTTGCATGGGGTTTATGACCATGCAAGCCAGGAGGTAAAGGACGAACCCCAGTAACCCAGTGTATCGAAATAGAGGACAAAAGAGTTCCTAAGAGGGAATGGGAGGTCATCACTATGGATGTTGTGATAAGTCTCCCCTTGACCAAGAAAGGTCGATATGCAATATGGGTTATGATAGGTCGCCTTACCTAGATGACATGAGAAAGAAGGAGTTCCGTCAAGGGACAGATCTGGTTGAACTACCCATGAGAGAGAGATGGTTCAACTATGGAGTGAGTTCAAAGGTTTTTGAGTTTGACCTAAAGGTTCCCTTCCAAAAGATGGAAGTAGGTGCATGAAGGACTCGATGTTAGTATAGTTTATCACCCATAACTATGTTTAATATGATCCAGACTAAAGGGTCTGATGAGAGCATGTATGCTCGTTCAGGGTGATATCTAGAGACAGTTCTTGTCCTATGTGACAATGACCACCATAGCCAGTATCGGGTTATAAAGAAGCTCTGTAAGGGAGGTTGTGTCGGTCACCACTTCAGTAAGGTGATGTTGGTGAAAAGGGCCACGTGATGGTTAGAAAAGGGCCACATGATGGTTAGAAAAGGGACCCCAGTGCGTGTAGATGAAGTCACTTTAATCATGCAATGGCTGAAAGGAGCCTAAAGACGACGAGGGTCGTGAGAAGATGCAAAGTAGATTAACATGTAGTGCACTGTGGGAAAATATAATGTGAGAATCCGACCCCTCTGAGCTGCAACTGAGAAAGTTGATTCCCCGATACATGGGTCTATTAGAGATGGATGGGTGGAGATGGTTAGGTTTTGACCCTACCCCTCAGGATAGAGTTATGTGAGATATGTTCCATGTGTCCAATTTAGAGCACTATGTGAGGTATCCCGACCATGTGCTGAGCAATGAACCTAGAGAGCCCCAAGGGAGGCTGACATGGCCTGAGTCACCTGTGTAGTTTATAGACGCCAGGATGAAAGAACTCAGAGAAAAGAATATGTGATGGTAAAGGTTCTTTGGATGCGCCATGGGTACGGTAAAGCCACATAGGGGACAATGATTGACATGGGAAAGTCTTAACCTGAAATGTTTGTTTGCTTGATAGAATATTGAGGACAAAATTCCTATTAGAGGGGAAGGATGTTATAACCCCAATTTTTGGGTTCAAGTGGTGAGAAATATAATTTCTCATATTAAAGATGTTTGAAAAAATAATCATATAATGGGTTTAGAATATTGATTTTCGTGTAAAATAGCCTTGCTGTTTGATTTGTGGGCTTTATTGGCTATTGGGCCCAATAACATGGCAATAATAAAGAAAATTCAATTAGTGAATGAATAATTGAATAATTGATAAAAGAAATATGTGGAAACCTCTAGAAGGCAAATCCAAAGAGGATTTCATGCCTCTTGGGTTCCTTGGACTCCAAGGAGTACAAAGTTGCATAAATAAAGCAATAAGAAAAGAAAAGATTAATTAAGTATTTCTTTATGAAGAAAGAAATTGAAAATATTGATGAAATGTGGAAATTAAGTGAAAAGATGGATAATTGAGTTTCCCTTTATGGAATTTCGTATCCCAAGGATTTCTTATGAAAAAAAGGGATGCCAATGAGGAAAATAAGAGAGAGATAAAAAGAAATCGTCAAAAAGAGATAATTAAATGAGAAATAAACAAGATAATGTGAAATAATGCATAATGATGCATCTAGAAGGATAATGAGTATCCAATGAGAGAATTTCTAAATAATGGAGTATCTTGGGATCCAAGGAGTCCCAATGAAGAGGAAAGAAAGAGAAAATACTAAAAAGGCAAAATAAGAGGACAATGCGTTGCTTCTTTAATGAATTATATGGAATTATTTAAAAGGATGATATTTTCTATAAAGAAAAATAGGAATTGTGCCAAAGCATTAAAAAGCAACTATAAAGTAAATAAGAGAGGAGGAATTTCGAAGTCCTTATATCCAAGTAATAGGATATACCAAAAAGGATTATGAAGAGAGAGAAGGAATACTTCTCTTTGAAGGAATAAGGTTCCTTTTTGGGAAACGGACTCTTTGATTCAAGGATAGCCGACCTAGGGCTTCTTTAGCTACCCTTGTATAAAGGTAGACCCTCTGGGTCGAGTCCAAAGAGATCCTGCACTCTCTCTCTCTCCCTCTCTCCCTTCTTCTTGGTTCTCACACGTAAAACCCTAACCGAGAGGGTTGTCTGACCTTGAGGCAAATGATGGGCTTCTGGGTCCTTGTGTTGGATGAAGGATGCAACTACGGCAACCCTGAACGTCGGAGCTTGCATCTTCACGCACGCCGCCCCTCACGCTGGCTGCAGATAGACCTGCAACACGGCAGTGGGTCGTAGGCCAGGAGCTCCCTCACCCGGCCGCCACACCACCAATGGAGGCTTAGGCAGGCGCGGGGGAGGGCGACGGACGAAAGGGAGGTGTCCCTGTTGGCCGGCGAGGTCGGATCGTGGAAGGAGAAGCCCCGCCCACGGCTCCTAGGGCGACGGCCGACTGTGGTCGCAAGGAGGAAGATGAAGACGCGCGTTAGACGATTTTGCCCTCCGGGCATCACAAAGCTAAAAGAATCGCGTAAGGGTAAAAGAGTCCTTTCGATATGTTTTTCAAACAACTAAGTTCGCTGCATGAGAAGGCCTACGTGGCGCAATATGATTGGTTGAAAAGTAAGTATTTTTACTAAAATCATATCTATTTATTCATAGCTCGGATGACAAAAAGTTATATATGAAAGTTGATCCTCAGAACGAGAGGAATCCAAATAAATTATGTTTGAAGTATTATTCTATTTGCAATCCGAAAATTAATGGAAGTAATCATCTTTAATACTTTAAAGATTAAGGTATCCTAATCTGATATGATTAATGTGTTTAATAGGGTTTAATGGAGATTTAGAGTTGATATTAATATGTTAAATGTAAAAAGGAACATTGAGTTCAAAAAGTAAGAACTTTGCACATGATTAGACTAATTTAGAGTTTATGTGCTTAAATATGCATGAAATTGGAAAAGTACATAAAGATATCATCTTTAATGATTTAACCCTTAGATTTGATGATAGATGGATAATTCAAGATGATATTAACCTGTTGTTAATAAAAGAGAGAATTGGATTCAAAAAGATGATCTTTTTATAATCTGGCTTAATTTAGGGTTTCGTGCACGAATGTGCATTAATGAGCTTGAAAACCCTAATTTAGATGAATATGTCTTTTAATTGTTTCAATTATTCAAATCTTTAAATAAATAGGGATATGATGATCCTAAGTCAATTTTGGGTATAAAAGATTATTAAAATGAATAGTTGAGCAATTAAGGTTCATATAAATGGAAAAGAGTATTTTAGGGTTTGTTAACCTAGAAGAGGTAAAGTTCGAGAAGTTGATCTAAGAAACCCTAATGAGTATTAATGAATACTTAATGCGGATTAGAAACCCTAGAAAGTGAATCCAAGTCAATAAAGTAGATTCTTGATAAAGTGTGTAATAAATAGAGTACATATTTATTTCAGGAACTATGTGATGATTGAATTACTTGCTTGGATCTGTTGATTGATTTGATTGTATACACATGAAGTATATGTTGAATAATCTGCATGACTCTTCGAATCAGGTATGTGGTAACGCTTATGACTATACCGAATAGTTTCCCGAGGATTTTATCGATGTTTCCCTCAATGCATGAATTAACTGTTGGATGTTTATTTATTTCATGCAATTATAAAGTGACTATGATTATCACTATAAATGAATATATATAACTGGCTAGATCCGAGTCCACCTCTATTACTTTGAAAAGGCTAAAAAGGGGGTAGTCCTAGAGCAAGGTCTAGGTTATCGAGAGTTAGAAATTGGGCTACCTACGTGTAGTGCCATGCGACTCATTAGCCTGCCATGAGTTAAGGAGTGGGCTACTTACGAGTAGTGCCATGTGACTCAACCCTAGAAACTGGTTCACCTATAGGGGGAACCATGAGGGGTTTAATGGGGATCTACCATAAGGAAGGTAGGATCCAGGTCCACTGCAGGGATAGTACAGAGGACAGGGTACTCGTGGATCGCGGATGTTATATGTAAAATGTAATCTTGACTGATTAATGATTAATTGAATGATTACATGGTTATCATAGTTGCAAGATTATTGTTTCCCCCACATACCAGCTATGGCTGACTGACGTTTTGTTTGTCGGCGTTTTAGGTACAATGAAATGAACAAATAGTAAAGTGGCACATGTGATACTAAAAGAGAATTAAAGTACAAAGGAGGATTAGATAGATTAGTATCGGCATGGATAGAAGTTTAGAGATCCAAAAATTTCAAAAGGTATGCAAAGTTTATTTTCTTACAGCTTTTCAGTTTAGTATGTTAAAATTTGATAATTATTCTTGGTTAATTGCCGAACCTTTGATCCGGAAGTCATGGGTGCGACTTCGACCTCTCGGTCTCCCTTAATTGGGGGTTATCGAGAGGTGGGGTCGTAACATGTTTGGTTTGATATTTCCATAGCATGACTAACGATATTCTATCATCAACAAACACCACAATCTAGTCTTGTGTGTCATTGTTGTCTATCTACCTTCCATAATGACATTCGACTAGGGACATAATAAGAATGTACAAACTCTTAGCATCCATATGATCTCATCATTCAGGTCCTCAAGCTAAAAGCATACGTCATTGAGTAATGTCATTATCTAGACATTCAATATGTTCTATCATTTTCTCATATGACTGAACTAGAAAGAATTGGAAGCTTGCCTTTGATGTTTATCAAATCAATCTTAATGTATCCCACCAATCATCCCATGATTGGCTCTTAGGGCATACATACCAACACAAACATCATCAAACCAACTACTCTCCACCCCTTAAAAGGTCTGACCTACCTAGCCAAACTAATCTAGAGGTAAAATGGTGAGTCTAACTAAACCATGTACAAGATCCATTACACTTCTAGTGCGCACTCTGATTGCTTACTAAACATCAAACTTCAAAGTCTAGGTTAATAGGGATATACTATCCAAACATGTGGCTCTAGGGGACATAAGAGAACTATATTTGGTATCCATACTCGAACAAGTAATAATGTCAACATGGATGTCTAAGGCTACTATTTCCTAAAAGCATGCTCTTTCAGACAATCAATATCATCTCAGGCCAGGCATGTATCATATGGATCCGGGAGTCGTCGTAAACCAAGATAGTGGTGTGGAGGAAAATCTTGCCAGCCACCGAACCCTGATCCTTTCTAGACACCTTTGCTTTCAACATATGCCCTAATATCTACCTAACAGGCTCATCACATAATGGTTAACTAACATGTTTCTAATGTGAAACTCTTATGATCTTAAATCAATCTTTCATCATCTCAAGTGTAGCATAGATCAATTCTAGGGCAAACATTTTACTTAAAGAGGAACTATATGAGACAAGGGTTTTAATTAAGGATAAAAAATTGAAATAGTCGGATTCTGACTACCATGGGCTTTGATACCATGATGTAAGGAGTGCGACCCGAGAGGGGATCCAATCCCTACTAAAAAAATTGCAGAATAAAAAATCCATTTTAGACACAATCAAAGGTATGCTAGAATAGATGTAAATTTTCAAATTTCAATAAATATGGTATTCAAAACAACTGAAGTGCAAAAGAAGAATTAAACAATGACTATATTCAATTTTCACAAAAAATTACAAAAGTACATCATAAACTCCCATAAGGGATTACATGTATGATACAACATAAGGATCTAAGTAGAGGGAATTCCAAATTAATTTTGATATATCTCCAAGAAACATCACCAAGAGATAGGTCTATGATATATCCTATGTTCTCCTTGGTCATATTCAACACCTTGATCTAAACATGAGTGGTTGGGAAAGCACCCAGCAAGAGAGAGAAAAACAAGGTATGTGTCAAATAAAGAACAAGAACAAAAGATAAGGAAATAACATGAAGGTAAAGGCTAAGATTTCATCATAAGATGAAGAGAACAAGAGTACGAGGAATAATCATATAGATGCTTGCCATATCAAGAAAGTTTTGCATACATGATTAATATTGACTACAATAATTATGTAGGGTTGAGGCACCTACCGGACCTCAACCTATCGGTGAGGGGAGAATGAATACATTCCTAGTCACCTACACATATTTGTGATGGAGGAGAATAAGACATTCCCCAGGGAGAATGAATACATGCCCTATCTATCGGTGGTTGTACATAAGTACCTCTACAATAGCTAAATAGTCCAAAAAATCAACATGATAGAAAAAAATAATGTCAAGTAAAAGCATCATATCAATTAGAACATGGTTGTGGGGTACAAGATATAGGAAAAAGAATATCATTATTTATTTTGAGGCGAATTAATAAAAGAACCATGAATAGGGGAAATAGGGTTCATTAAAGCTTCATTAGGGAAATATTGGGTTTGATTGCAATTATCCCAACTTAGGGTGTAAGGAATGCACATATCTCTCTTGCTGATATCAATTACTAACTTCTACCATTTTAATTGCATCCAAGTTCCACTTTGCCTATTTTTAATGAATTAACATGTATTAGAGTACATAATGCACATTAATGTATAGAAACCCTAATTTTAGAACTTTTTAGCAAAACTCAAATTTAGACTCTAAAAACCTAACAAATGAACTTATTAAGTTCTCTTGATTTAGAAAACATATTTTTATTTTAATTTTGGAGTCATGATGATTAAGATGTACTTCTGTGGACTTTATGCATTAAATTCATTTCATAAAAATCACCCTTTGCCAAACCACAAAAGACCTTGAAAATATTTTTATTTGATAGAAATTAATTTTTTGATTCCAAAACATATATATTTGTCAAATTTTGATAAGCAGATTAAAAGATATAAATTTTTCAATTTGAACTAATTAAGAAATGACAAGTCAAAAACCTTTGAGAGAGAGGAAGAGTGAGAAAAGAGGGAGAAAATAGCATTTGACTCAAGATCAGGGTTGGAGATGCATAGGTAACCAAACTAGAGTTGTTAGAGAAGGTAAAACAACAAGAAACCAAAACCCTAGAAGAACATGGTACGAAGGCAAAATTTGGTACTATGCAGATATTAACTTACAGTCCTCTATTTTCAGATCACACAAACAGCACCTCACCGTGAAGATGACAGACCACGATGGCACTGTATTCTTTGTGACAGCCGTGTACGCATCATGTGAAGCGTCTGATCGGCTTGATTTATGGAATGACCTTCAGGATACAGCTACAGCTATAGGGGACGAGAAGTGGACATGTGCTGGGGACTTTAATATCATACCCAAAGTCGATGAGAAGAGGGGTGGAAATCCCATGCCTTTCTAAGCTATCATGGATTTCAATTCTTTTATCACTGATGCAAACCTTAAAGAACTCCCTTTCACTTGCAGCAGGTTCACCTGGGTGAATAAGAAACACCGCACACTGACAATTTGGTAGAGGATCGATAGGGCACTCATAAATGATTCATGGTTGGCTGCACACCCGACTACAACCTCCATCCACCTTACTCGATACAGAGTGTCAGACCACTGTCTAATTTTAACCTTACCAGGCAGCAATAGGAACTCCACGTGAACATCCCACTTCAATTTCCTATCCACATGGCTGAAGGACACGAGATGTTTGAAGATCATCCAACAAGCGTGGGAGGAAGAAGAAGCCTATGGACACCCTTCTTTCATATTTTTCTCAAAATTGAAGAGGGTCAAGAAGGCCCTACAGAAGTGGAATAGAGAAAGTTTTGGAAACATTCATCAGAAGAAAGCTGATATGGAGGACATTATTTTCAATACACAAATATCCTTTGATGAGAATCCAGCTGCACCAAATGAAGATAACCTTCACTTAGCAGAAGAGGAGTTACAGACTGTCCTGGACCTAGAAGAATCTATATGGAAAGAGAAAGCTAGGATTGACTGGCTTACGGATTGGGAAAGAAACACTGCTTTCTACCACGCAGTGGTGAGATCAAGAAGGAAGAGAAAGTCGATCAGACGAATATCAAATGACGGGGTGAATTTCATCACTAATCCTAAGCAGATGGCTGATTTGGCTGCGAAGGAGTTATCAGATTTCTACTCTACAGAGGTAACTATAGATGAAGAGGCTCTTGAAGAGTTCTTACACCTCATACCGTATCACATTACAGGAGACGTGAACTCTACACTTACTGCCATTCCCACAACACATGAGATCGAGCATACCATCAAGGAAATGGATCCTAAAACTGCCCCCGGACCAGATGGTTTCACTCTCACCTTCTTCATCACTGTGTGAGACATAATCAAAGATGATCTCACACGATTAGTTGAGGCTTTCTTTAGAGGCGAGAGTTGCCACCGGAGTCTCTTCTGCTGCAGAATTGTGCTTATCCCCAAGAAGGATGTATCAGAGATTTTACAGTCTAATTTCTGACCCATCTTTGTGCAAAATGTCACCCTGAGGATTCTAGCTCAAATTGCGAGTAGTCGTTTAGTCGGGTATATGCCTTCACTCCTTTCAACTGCCCAAGGGGCATTCCTAAAAGGCAAAAAGATAAATAACCATGTGAGGTTAGCTAAAGAGCAGATACATGACATTAGACAAGGTGGTTAGGTGCCAAATATGATGATCAAATACAATATGTCAAAAGCATACGACTGTGTACACTGGCCGATGTTGAGGAGGATTCTGACTGCATACAGCTTCTTGAAGGACAAAGAGGACATATACCTTAGCTTCTTCACTTATTCCTGGGCCGCTATCACTTTGGGAGAGACGACTGTAGGTTTCTTCAAGATTGATAAAGGTTTGAAACAAGGAAATGCTCTATCCCCTTTACTGTTCAACCTCTTCGAAGATATGCTTAGTCGAAGATTCTCACTGCTAGCAGAACAACAAACGATTACCAGATTCAAGACAAGAGGTGGTGGCACAACCCCTCCTATTCTACTATATGCAGACGACATGGCCATTTTCTAAATGTAGATGACAACTCAATACAGGTCACAAAATAGATGATAGAGGTGAACAAAACCAAATCTACATGCATCATTGGAAGCAAAGGCCCTACCCAGATCAGCCACATTTCTGCAGCGATCGACATCTATGAAGTCAAAGAAACTATTACATATCTTGGTAGCAGAGAGCCACCGGTCAACTGGTGAACAAAACCAAATCTACATGCATCATTGGAAGCAAAGGCCCTACCCAGATCAGCCACATTTCCGCAGCGATCGACATCTATGAAGTCAAAGAAACTATTACATATCTTGGGATGCCCATATCCATTAGAAGAAATCGCCTACATGAATATGATCTCCTCATTGAAAAGATAAACCAAAAAATCACCTCATGGAAGACACGTTTCCTATCTTTCGCAGGGAGAAAGATGTTGATCAATCATGTCCTACAATCTGTATCCGTTTACACTGTTGTCGCGCTAGGAATTCCTGAAGGTATAAGCCAGAGTCTTGAAGGTATGATGTCAAGATTCCTGTGGGCTAACAGATCCAACAATAGAAGAAAGGCTTAGTTGGGATGGCACAAGGTCACGACCCCCACTGAGATAGGAGGGATGGGAATCACTCCCCTAAAGGTGATTAACAACTCCTTCCTTGTTAAGGTGTGTTGGGAAGTATTACAAGGAAGATCTACTTGGGCCTCATATTGTAGGGAGAAGTATTCATCTAGCTACATCAACCACTCGAGCACATACCCAAATGACTTAAATCTCAGCGCTAATGCATCTAGCTTTTGAGAGAAATTATGGAAGACCTTCCCCATTATGTATCCACATTGCAGATGGGTAGTGGGAAAAGGTAACATTAGTTTCTGGGACTTGCTATGGTGTGATGAGCGCCTCAAGGAATATGCCCTTCACAATAGCGATCGACATCATCCTTTCTTTGTTAATGATTTCTGGGTTGACGACATGGGATGGGATTGGAACTCGCTACAATAGATCCTCGACCCACAAGGACTTATGCTAATTAGGCAATCAACTGCTATGATATCGGAGATGGAGGATGTAATGATATGGGACCTGAATCGTGGAGGTCAGTTCACTCTTAGGTCAGCCAAGAGATTGATACAAGGGGTTCAGTATAACACGAACAACCATTTGCATGAGTTATGGAACCTTGACAACCCAAAAGCGAGCACGATGATATGGAAGTTCACATACAGAGCTGCACCTACTGACAAGAATATAAGGAAATGCCACATACATATAGCATCAAGATGCAACTGTTGTGAGAACTATCATGAAGAAGACACTAATCACCTTTTGTTCCACGGTGAAGTGGCCCTTTTTCTATGGGAAAAGTTTAAAAGTATTACAGACACCCACGCACCTTAGGACATGTCATCTCTATTAAGGCTTTTAGCATTGCACAGATCAAGTTCCTTCCCCAAATGGTTAGCTAGTCGGCTAGCACTTCTCATCCCTATAACCATCTGGAGGTATAGATGCAGATCGAGATTTGATGACAGCACAAGAACCAAACAGATGGATTGGAATTACTTGACGTACTTTTTAAATAAGATGATCAGTAACAAATCATTTTGGAGGAATTTCGACAATAGTTTTTGTGAAGTACTGAGTTCGACAGGAATTGACAAACCACGAATTAAGATCCGTCAGATATCACTGGTAAGATGGGAGCCACCTGACCTCCATAATCTGAAACTGAATCTCACTGTTGGTAGAGATAAGGACCCTATGGGCAATAATAGGAGATGGGTGGCAGGTATAGTCAGAAACCATGGTGGTCGTATATGTACTATGTTCAAAGTTTGGTTGAGAGCTCGAAACTACACTGAAGCACACCTTATGGCATGTATAGTTGGCATCAAAATAAGCAGAGACCAACACTTACACATCTCGTCCACAGAGGTGGATGATCAAGAATGTTATGATATAATCTGGAATAAGGAAAAGGAACCATGGAGGATGACTCACATAATACGAGAACTCAGAAAGGAGATTAGAGATTTCTACATAGTAAGTGTAGTCCATAAAGCGGTTAACTCCATACCAAGAGATATTGGCAAGATGGGTAAGGATAGTGCGACTCCCATAATCGTCTCGGATGTGAGGAACATGCCCCCCAAGGTTAGGGGGATGGATTTAATGGAGAAGAATGGTATACCTTACATTACCCTCAGATGGAGGAAGGATGAGTGAAGTGTCCTTTTTTCCCTTGTTCTTCTAGTTTTACCTTTGGTTATGCAGGGGTTTTTTTATGGGAAAATACCCGAGTTATAAGAGCAGGAGATGTATTTTGTTCTGATGATGAGGTGTTTAAGGCTCTAGGTGGGGTTTCACCATGGAAGGCCATGGTTCCAACCGGTAAGAAGGCGGGAGGAAGAATAACAGTATGATAACATGGAAGGAAAGGAGGAAACTTACTGTTTTTGACCGAAATCACCAAGAAGGAGCTTTAGATACCCTAAATAGAGCAAATTTGGAACCCTAAGAGCCTTCTTTACCACGGTAAGCACTCTCTTTTACCTTGGGACAACACATTCATGACCAAATAGAGTAGGAATGATTCTCTAAGTTGGGGAAAGACAAGGAGAGGATTTCTTCTTGGATTGGGATGTGGGAAGGGCTAGACATGGCTTTATAAAGAAGTGGGCAAGCATGAGGTGTCTATGGGACTTTCCATGTGTCCTTAGGCTAGGGCTTCATGGCCATTCAAGAGGATAGCTCATAGAGATTTCTTGTATATCAAATGTCAGTTCTAAAATGCCATGGAGACTTATAGGCCATCCCCACCATCCTCCAATCAAAGAAATAACCACATCGTTTTATAGCTTTTAAAGATAAGCTCATTTATAAAGAGGGTAATCCCTAGAATGCCCTTGGAGAGAAAAACCTTCAAACAAGGTCCAACTAGGTGCCCCATGGTTCAAAACACTTATAATGGTAAGGGAATATCGAAGGATTATAATGCACATGATAATTTGCAATGAAAATCTACCAATTGGGTAAATTGCATAAAAGTCCATAATGTTCCTAAAATTGCATAACGTGCACAAACAACATCCAAATTGAACCAAATTTGAAAATTAGGCTCATTTTATGATTTAAAAACACATCATAAAGTTATTTTAAAGTTTAGAGAACTTAATTATGGTAATTAAGCTTGTTCAATACATTAAGCAAGGTTTGTGTCCTTACACTTATGGCACAAATTTATTTATCATTGTTCCACTTAAGTGGTGATTTTGCATTTTAGATCCTTAAATCAGATTTCACTGAGGTATTTGTGTATAAAACCTCCCTTTGGTATAATTATAAAACAATTTTTCACCAAACCACTATAAATTTTACAATTTAAACATCAAGGCCAAAAAGGATAGACTCGAAACGAAAAGCTTGGAAAAGGGCCAAAAAGAGAATATGTCCAAGTTTTTGAATGTTACACATGGGCCATTGTTGAGATCTGGTTGTGTTTTAGGTCAAGCTTGCAGGTCTCAGTTGCCATGTTGTAGATGGTGTAGAATGATTGGGGGTGTTCAATGGTGTTGTATAGAGTTACAGGTCGTAGGCATTGAGTTCTGAAGGTGGCAGTAGAGTCAGACTTTCCGATGGTGATGGTAGTAGTTTATATGGAAACTCGAAAGACGAGGGAGGAAGAAGAGGATACATGTTTTTGTCAATTTGTGGGAAGTAACAATGGTTTCTATTTGGTGTGGCTGCATGACACAAGGGTGGTTAGGGAGTTGAGATTTTTAGGGTGACATTGCTAGGTTTTGGGTATGTATTGAGTTAGTTGTTGGCGAGAAGGAAGGATGGGGAAGAGGAAATAGGAGGCAAACAGGGTGGAAGAGGAATAATGGAAGAAAGGGGGGTGATGAACTATTGTTTTAGCCATTACAGACGTCGTGAGAGTGTGATCGATGTCAGGAGAGGGACAAACACTGAGGGTAGAAGGCTTTACATGAATGATCATTCTGACCTAGCTTTAATTGAACATTTTTATTGGTGCAACTCGGGCCTTATTTATTCATCTTGTAGACTGATACAAGCATTGTGCAAATCATTACATCCACTTATATATGAATGACTATTACAAATTTTTTTGTAATTGAGGTATTCCCTCATAATACAATTCAGGGGCTTTTCAAACTAGTCCTGGATCGAATTACTTTTGATTTAGGCTTTATCCATCCCATTTGCAACTTTGTTACCATCCCTCCTTCCATATTCAAAGTTGGCATTAATTGGCTTCCCTGACTGTAGCATAGCTAGGCCATCTTAGTTCTCCTCCCTTCAGCATCTATACTGCCGTCTGGCTATTGGATTGGATAATTTCCCATGCCTAGGAACTCCTTTGGATCTATTCACAAGCTAGTTGAAAACCAGATAGCTCCGCTGCAACAACAGAATTTGTGTGTGTCTTCCATGCCCAGCCTCCTAACCAGTTACCTTCGATGTCCCTTGCCACCACCGCCACTGCCACTTCCTATCTTCTCACTGCTGCATCTACACTAAGTTTAACAGACCCAGAGATCAGCTTTCTCCATCCCCAATATTCACCGGCCTGCTGACATCCCTGCTCGTCGGTCGGGCTTCCTGGTTCAACTCTAAAGCTTTCCTGATACAATATATTTGATGTGTTAGCTGCTTGGATTCCCCCTCGAACACCTCTTCATTTATGAAGTTCCATAGCTTATGACATATGATCCAGAATTCTTCGATTGATGTCGAGAGTTGTCTACAGACTACCTTCGGAGAACCTTCTATGTTAGTTGGGTGATTGAATGTAGTGTACTCCTCTGTGGTTAGGATGGAGCTCCATATACATTTGACCTTCTCGCAGTCCCATAGGACATGGATGAGGGACTCGTAAACCTTCCCGCGTCTAGGATAGGTTCCTGTGTCTGACATATGTCTCACCTGACGTCGTTCATTTGTGAGTGAAGCTGAGTGTGAAACCAGCCAAGTGAACATCCTTGTTCTTGCCGGAACTTTTAGGTTTTAAATGTTGTCCCAAGGACCCACACTGATAACCTCCTTATGTTGTTTAATGAGTTGGTAGGCAGTTCTCAAGGTATATGAACCTTCAACAGTGTGGTTCCAAACTATGTAATCCCTGTGATTGTCCTTGAAGGGAGTGGGTACCTTATGAATAAGATGAATCGTCTCCTCTTCAAACCAATGTGCTAAAAAGGTTGTATCCCACACCCTTTTATCCATTACTAGACTGTTGATAGTCAAGTCTTCTAGCTCCACCGGGACTTGCTACTTTATGTAATTGCATGGTTGAACACCTATCTTAACCCATATGTCACCCCAAACATTGATGGATCTTCCTCCAACTGGACAAATAGTGGAATTGACCATGACAAATTGTTTTCCTTCAATCACTACTCTGCCTAATCTTGAAGCATTGACTAGTTTACCAGGGTCGCTTGCTCAAATTTCTTCTTAAGAATTCTGCACCAGATGGAATCTCTGTCACTAGCTATGTCCCATGAGTTCTTATGCACAAGAGCTTAGTTCCAGTCATGCATTGACTTGATTCCCATCCCTCCATATTTCTTTTAACTGGTCACCTTACTCCAAGCAACCAAGGAGATGGGCTTCTATTTGTTCCCCCTCCCCAAATGAAATGGCGTATATGTCACATCCCTGACCTGGGTTATGTTCTAACCCCAAGAGTTTTGCTTTAGAAAGTTGATTATATGCTTATACTTATATTGTGAAAGGTAATTAAGGATCTTGAGGAACTTATATTTCAATTTCAGTCCTTTTTGAATAATTTTGAAACATTGTTTCGTTAATTTTGGACTATAGTGCAAATTACCCAAGTGGAGGGGTTAAATTGCAAATTGTGCATGATAATAAGTTACTCATGTGTTGAAGCATCATGCAAATGAAGATGATGCAGAGGTATGGCTTGTGATAGCCTGAATACCAAGAAAGAGCTGATAAAGCAATGTTTGTGCATTAAAACCTAGTTTTGGTGTAAAGTGCAATTTACCCAAAACCTAGGGTTCAATATGCAATATACCACCTGTAGAGTATATTTTATGTTTCTTTACATCAAGTAGAGCAAAGAAAATGAGAGGGACACCTCATTTGAATTATCTTGGAGGAGAGAGAATCTTGACATTAAAATAATCAAGATTTAAGTAAAAAGGGAACTTTAATTTAATTTAATGCAAAAAGAAATAAAATTAATTGAGTAGCCTTCAATAAAAAGTTGAGGGATGATTTTGTAAGATTTTGTACGAGCTTGTGCCTTGCTATGGCACAAAAAGATCTTGGTTGAGTGGAGGCCCACTCACAATATCATAATAAAATGTAATATCCACTAAAAGTTGGATATTAATATAAAACTCTTTAAGGTGCTTAATTTCTTTTCCATTAATTCTTGGATAATGAAGAGCTTTAGCAAGACTTTGAAGGTGGTTTCATGGCCAAGAAATGGAGGAGGATTTGGGGGAAATTAGTATGGAATTTAAAGGAAATAATTTCATTTTCTCTTTCCTTGAAAACTATATACATATTCTTTATGTATACATTTTCCAATAACACATAAGGAACATTTCCTTAGCTTTTCTCTTGTCATTTTGCTTTGGCCGACCAAGGAAGAGTCCAGGAGTAGGAGAAGGACGAACACAACCTGTTGGTAAGGTTTAGGTCATCTTCTACCTTGGATTCATGGTGAAAACCCTAAATTAATGCATGATTCTTGGTTTTCTTCACCCGATTTCCAATTCTAGCCAACTTGTTCATCCAAAAGCTCATGAACGAACCTTGGATAGTTTCTGGAACTCCATCCAACATTAGATCTGTGGATCTTGGAGCTTGGAGATCATATTTGAGGCGGGTTTTATAATTTAAACCCTTAAACAATGCTATTACATCAATTCTCTATGCTTTGTTGATTGATTTCTTCAATTTGATACACTCTTGTTTCTTTTCTGCAATTTCCATCAAGAACGGTTTCTGTTCTTGGTTGAACGAAGGAAGGAGATGATGACATCATCCTAAATGTCTATCCAAAGAAAATTACCAAGCCAAACGATTTCCCAAACCGTTTGGGAGCAAACGGTTTCAAACTGTTTGGGAGCAAACAGATTCAAACCGTTTTGGTGCAAACGATTTCATCAAAACCTCATGGAGGGAAATGGTTTCAAAACCATTTGGGGATCACCCAAGACCTTTTGGAGGTCTAGGGTTGGATATTATTAAGTATTTGAAGATCCAAAGATATGGTACTAACCCTAATCAGCTAAGTGCTGATTTTGCAATTGATTGAGTTGATTGTTTTGGGTTGATTGACCCAGACGGTTTCAAAACCGTTTGGGGATCACCCAAACGGTTTCAAGACCGTTTGGGGATCACCCAAGACCGTTTGGAGGTCTAGGGTTAAGTATGGTACCCTATTTGAAGGTCTAAAGTTACCAAGTTACAAAGCAATCAATTGTTGATTTGATGATCAACTCAATAGACCAAACCTTGATGATTTTTCACTAGAATCCAAAGGTTGGATGAGCCAAACGGTTTCAAAACCGTTTGGAGCTCATCCAAACGGTTTCAAAACTGTTTGGTGGTCACCCAAGACCGTTTGGAGGTCTAGGGTTGAGTATGGTTAGGTGTTTGAAGGCCTAAAGATACCAAGTTGATTTGCAATAAATTGCTGAATTGGTGAGCACTTCATTGATCCAAACCCTAATTGGATAGCTTGGATTTGAGTGATATGATGGGAAAACGGTCTCAAGACCGTTTGGAGGTCATCCAAACGACCTCAAGACCATTTGGGGTCAGGTCATATCCAATTTGGATGATGGTTCAATAGTTTTAAAATAACTAGTTACACATTGATGAATATTGAAGGTTCATTGATTCTAAACCCTAATTCATTTGATTCAATCCCTAATTGATGATCAATTGAGGGTAAATTGAGGGTCAAATTAGTTGAAGGTTAACCTATTTAACTCAATTTAAGTATGGTGATAGGTCCAATTGAAGACTGCTTACAAGAATTCAATGATTGAAGGGATCAACATTGAAAACCCTAATTCAATGTGATTGATGGAGACCATATTTGGTCCTTTCGGTTTTGAGGAGGTTTGGGTTAAACGGTCTCAAGACCGTTTGGGACCAAACGATCCCAAACCGGTTGAGGCTTAAACGGTTTCAAAAGTTCAATTTTGTCAAGTGGTTTCAATTGCTATTTTACTAAATGGTTTCACTTATTCCAAGATCACTTGGAAGGTAATCAACCAAATTGTATGAACTCTCAAAGTGGGTGAGGATCAATGGTTTTAAGTAATCAATCATATGATGTAATTCAAGGGAAATTGAGCTCTAATGATCTTGGTATAATGACATATCCTATGATGTCAATTCTTCTTTCAAGTTGACTTGACTTAGCTTAATCAAGGCTGAGGTAAACTTCATCTTATGGAAGATGAGAGAGAGAGGATATCTTTCATGAATGAATGTCTAGTTAGGGCATGATTCTTAATAGTGAGATCATGAAACCCTAATTATGAAGGTTAATGAATCATAACCCTAATTGAGGGTATTGATAGATGAAATTCTAATATATGATGAAGATATAAACCTAATTCATAATGATGACATCGCAACCATTAAACTAAAGGTACTTCGTTGATCAATCCTACTTAGGGTTAATAGTAAACCCTAATTGGTTTGAAGTATTGATTTCATAAGTGTAAAACAATTGTGGTCTGTTGTAGCACGACCGTTCTAGGCAGCACGACCGTGAAGGTTTCTTCATGCATGACCGTGCAAGATAGCACGACCGTGGTGACTTTCCTTTGCACGACCGTGCAAGGAAGCACGACCATGGTGGTTCCCCTTTGCACGGCCATTTTTGGCAGAACGGTCGTGGTGCACTATATTTGACTTGGAAGTTGATTGTATAGTAAACCCTAATTCCAAATATGGTGAATCTATATGTGAAACCCTACTTCTGTGTTATTCTTCATAGTGTAAAGCTCTAAGGTTGGATAATGAAATGACAAGTCATTAATCCTAATTGAGCTAAGGGAATGGTTACCCTAATTGAATTAAAAAGGAAACCCTAACCCTAGCAAGGGCATGGTGGAGTAATCTTTGATTAGTGATGTTATAATTATTTTGCATCATACTGATATAAAATTGATGTGTTTGTTATCATCTGTACTAATCATGCAGGTTTCATGAGATATTGAGCATTGCCAGGTATGAGCTATGATGCCTTGTGTATTGAAAGCACTTTATGATTTTTATAAGCAATAATATGCTATGTTGCCTAGTGAAAGGTAACAAAAGAGATTGATAGTCTTTAAGAGCCATGTGAAATACCTACATTACAATTATCATGTTTACACTGCCAGATGACCTGATGGCATTAAGTTACCTATTTAAGTGGTAACATGTGTTTTGATAATTTAAGGGTTTGAACACCCATAATATTCTTGAATCATGATGATGAGATGATAAGGGATTGAGATCCCAATGTTAGAAAAGCTATGAAATTAACTTGATAGAAATAGTACTCATTCTTTATAGCAAATGTTATAATGGTATATGATTGAGAACATGCCCGATGCTAAAAGAATGTTGTAATGTACTTAAATAATCAAGTGAAATTATATCATGTAGAGCCCTGACCATAGATCCATCATCGTCATAAGTTAGGTTATGGTGAAATAGGTTTTCCTAAGGGAACTCTTGGAGAGCATACTTTTGAGTATGTGGGGGTTATGGGTGTGAATATCCTTACACCCTAATGAAGGAATTGAAGTGAGATAAACACTAAATCTCTCAATTCTTCATTATATGTATATGCCAGGATGATGTATCACTAATCTCCTGATGATGTTGGTAATGCCGCATCAATGAGAGATAAACAAGAAATCCCTCGATGGAGAAGAGAGTACAACATGCCACTGTAACTCTAATAGCGAAGTTGCCAGAATACCCTGGAAAGATATTATAGTATAGACACAAGATGTCCTGCATGTTATTCCTCACACTGACTGAGGAAGATGAGGTCATAGAAATCCGGCTCTTCTGATGACCTATGTATGGTACTGATTTCGACTTCACAGTGGTCGGTTGAAGTATGAGCGGTATACCTCATCTCCTCAGGGCATAAGTATGTTTGTAAAATGTAATCAGCCATGTAGCATAATTGCTTAGGGTTGAACTACGAGAATCAATGGATGAGGATACATTGATTAATATACCTAGATATACATATTTTTCATATTCCTTATTAAATAAATGGCATACTGCCTTATCCAGTTATAACTGGAATGAACTATATAGAGATTACTGCTCTACATTGTTTAGATATTGATTTACTTGATAATGAATGTTTATATTTCTACTGCTCAGTGTTATTCTATTAATTGCAATAACAATGTTTCTGGCGGAGAGTTATATCTCTCGCTGGGGCAATTTTTCAATTGTCTCACCCCCGTGGGATTAAATTTTTAGGTAATCGCCGAGGAAAAGGCAAAAACCCTACAAAGGGTGAACAACAGCAACAGGAACAACAAGGACATCAGTGATCCTCAAGTGGAGACACTGTCTGTCAAGTTCTGTATATAGAGAGTCCTATGTGTCGTCTATTTACTCTCAGGTCCTAGGAGTCAGTAGAGAGTTTGATGTTGATGAGAGATTTTTGGCTTGAAACCTCGAGATTTTGTTTACTGCTCATGTATAGTTTAACAGGGCAGACAATGTTATGACTCTCGAGATGAGATGATACAGAGATGTACTGATGAATCAGAATGTAATTAACTTACTTTGGTTCGTTATGATAGAGTTTCACAATTTGTGGATCTCCTTGAAAAAAGTTTTAATTTTTAGTGATTTTCAGTAATTCTGCTACTAATGATTCGCTTCCGCATTAATTAATCTTGTTTCCACAAGTCGATCGCCACAGTATAGTCCCATCTATTCGATCACTCATGCTCACATGTAGGATTGTCTTCTGCATGACATAGGTAGGGATGGCCGATAGGGTGGATTTTACCAGACATACCTGACCTACCAGTGACAAGTTCTTTTCCGCCCAACATTGGACTTTACCCTCCACCTTATCAATGACATCTAAATAGGTTTTTTCGGTAATTCTAGAGTTTAGGATGGACACCTCCAAATATTTTCTTAGATTCTCTATGGAGGTGAAGCTTCTCAGATGTTGAACTTCACTTTTAAGTGATCGAGGTACACTACTTGACAAGATGTATAATTTTGTTGCAGATATGGCTTGACCCGAAGCATGTTTGAATTCTTCAAAGAATTGTAAGATACCTCTCAACCGAGTTTTACTTCCTTCTACAAATTGTTATGAGATTATCTGTGAAACAGACGTGAGAAATTGACATATCTGTCCTACCTAGTTTCAAGGGTTTCCAACTTCCATTCAATGCTCTCGCTTGGATCATCTGATACAGCCGCTCAAGGCAAAGCACAAAAATGTACGGTGATAACAGATCACCTTCCCTGAGCCCTCGGCTGGCTTTGAAGGGCCTATATTGCTTCCCATTCCATATAATGGTAGAATGACCATCAATAATGGAATTCATGATAAACCTTTGAAATTTTTGGTGGTAACCCAACCTTCATCAAAGTATCTTCGATGAATCACCATTACATATGGTCATAGTCTTTAGAAAGGTCAATTTTAACTGTGATTGTCTATGCTCCTTTTCTACTTCTCATGCCATAGATAATCTCCTGTACTAAGGCAATGTTATCTGTTATTCTCCTCCCTAGGACAAAGCTACTTTGCTCGGGTGATAACCATCCAGGCATAATTTTTTTAAGCATTTCCACAATCACCTTAGATGCAAGCTTGAGAAGGGTATTATTTAAAGAAATAGGCCTTAGCTATTCGAATTTTATGGTGTTTCACTTTAGGGATGAGTATAATTGTTGCATTATGATCTTCCTCACTAATCGATTCCTAGATATCATATTCTGAATTGTCTGGGTCACTAAGCTGCCCACTACAGTCCAATTTCCTTGTAGGAACTCACTGTAATCCTGTCTGGCCCTGCTGCCTTGAATGGTTTCATTTGTTGCAGTGTTTTATGGACCTCGTCCCCCAGTGGCAACGATGCTAAGGTGTTGATGTCAGTGGCATGTAGCTTGTCAAAGTTCCCAGGGATGTTTAACTCACTATAGGTAGAGTCACCAATAGGTTCGATTAGGATGTCCTTTAAGTGCTTCACCACCAGTTCCATAATGGTTGCTTCATTTGATTTCCATTATCTACCAGAGTTTTTGAGAGTAGTGATCATGTTCTGTCTTCTTCTTTAATTGACCTAAGCCTGATAAAATTTCATGTTGTTGTCCCCATTTTGGAGCTAGTTGATACAGGCTCTTTGCTTCCAGTCCTTTTCTTCCTTATTAACAATTCTCTAGAGATCGGCATGCATGTCAGTGCACAAATTATCTGTGATAACATCATACCTATCGGCTAACATGTGCTGAAGTTTCATAATATTTGTTCTAATCTCTTCTTGTCTCGGTGGGATGCATGCCTCTACGATTCATCCAAGTTCAACAAATCATCTTTGGCCTCTTGAAGAGTTGAATAAAACTTTGTGGAATATGCCCACTTCTCGTATATCAGACGTTTCATGTCCTCATTCTTATTCCATGAAGGCTTAACCATGAATCTTCTCTCTTTGGGAGGGCCATAGATCGATTATAATATCAGTGGGCAATTATCATATGAGTGTCTGGGGAGGTGCTCAATGACTACAGTAGGGAATTTGGATAAGATAGCTTCATTGGTCAGTGCACGATCGAACCTTTCCTACAAACGACCATGTTTATAAGTATATCAGATTCCTCAGAAGCCCAAATCTTTTAGACTTGCCTCCATTAATGTTTCGTTGAATAATCTAGCTTCAGAGAAATCATATTTGTCATTGCCCAACTTCTCTGATGGAATAAGAGTTGTATTGAAAGCTCCCATATCAATCCATGGGATGGTGATTTTCTCCCTAGCTTCTATTAGGTATCTCTATAAAATCTTTCACACCCCAATGTGTGGTTAGGTGACAAATTTTCTATGGTAGTTGAGTAGTTTGACCTTTCTTTCTTCTCCTTTCCAGTAGACCCATATTCCTCACGCAAAGCCACACACCTCCACTCTATTCGAATGGGTGAAGCCCATGGTTTTAATAGTCTGGATTGCTTGTTTTCCGCTAATCCTCAACTCCAAGATGACTACGACTTCATGTTTTGGTTGGGTTTTAGGGGAGGCAGAGAAGGTAGTAGAAACAAAAAAAATTCTTCTCCCCCAAACCCGAAAGCTAGGAATCGCGTCAATGTCTATACAATAGGAAGTATGGTTTGTAGAATCATACCTTGTCCTGAGGCTTGCTCAGTGACAATACCTCACAACCAGTGCGGTCTTCACCTCCGATCTTGGAAGGTGTCTGTGCAGCTCCTGGTCGCACCGGGACTGATGACTCTGGGTCTCACTAGGACTATCGACTCCTGGTCTCACCGGGACTGTCAGAATTGACAATTGTCCTCCGAGCAACAAAGGTCTCCCGCCTCTACTGTCTTCCACAAGGACTTCCTAGAACTCTGATCTCCTTGTCCCACAAGGAATTGGAAGGAGTCGCACCCTCCTGTCAGCGTACTAGTCACTGACACACTCTCCTGCCACCAGTCACTTTCTGCAGTTGTCTTCCCTTGTTGTGCCTCCCTTATCGGGTAGCACTTGCTCAGGCTCTCTTAGTTACCAAAACCAGAGAGTACGACAACTTTGCAGAGCAAATGGTGTTCTGAGTTGTTGTCTGAGAAGCCCCCAATACCCCTACATATATAGGAGGGTCATGGGATATGTTTCTCTATCTCGGGAAAAGCGAGATTAAGGTAGGAGTAGAAGGGTTCGATATTTTCCACAAATCTGACATGTTGCGGCAACTGAATCGATTGTTTCACAACTGAAATGCTCATTTCGGCCCCTGAGCCGATCGGTTGGGACCTGAGTCGATCGTTTGGGGCTCTCAACCGATCAGTTAGTGCTCTAAACCGATGGGTTTACAGTCTTGATCCAACTCAAATTGACTTTCCATGTTTGTTTCAGACTAATCCAATATTAGTCCTTGTCCAAATCAAATTTGTACAAATGAAACAAATATATTTGCAAAATAGTCTTCCTATTTTCCAAACGATCTCGGTTGGTCACACGAACCGATTGGTTTAATGATTGAGTCGATCGTTTGGTGACACATGAGTCGATCGTCTCATCACATGAGCCGATCGGTTCAACAACCTGAGCTGATCGGTTCATCACATGAGCCGATCGGTTGGAGCAGCAGACTTGTACAAATCAGTCAATTGCAGTTTCAATCAATCTGATACTCTAATCAACTGATCCAACACCTTGAACACTATGATATTGAGCTATCAATTAATTGAGTGTTTAATTGAAATAGTAAACTGTTTTAGTAATCAATCTAAACATCATTTGTGGATAAAATCCTCTTCTAGGTTAAATCCTATGTGTGTGACCCTACATGTCCATTTCACGTTGGCAGTGAAAGTCCATAACACTTATGACTTCAAAAGCAAAGAGCGGTGCCTAGTCACACATCAGTGCTACCCAAGTGAAATAGAAAGTTGGAGAACAACTTTCAATCCGACAATCTGTGAATGGTGTTATAGTGAATGTATAATTCCTTTGTCACTAATATCCTGAATGAACTCGAGGCATGGAGCAGACATCCCATCAACGTTGATTCACTTTCTTGATCTCGGAGTATATTGGAGGAGATATGTATGACATCAATATCACATACTGATTCACACATGTGTGCACGCCTATTTCAATACTACTCATCAAGTGGCCATGGATATCAAACTCCCTCAGGAGGGACAAATCCCATATCTATCACTCACCCCTCAAAAGCCCCATGTGTCAAAGCCACCCAATCATCACATTTATAACAACCCATGTTTCAGGACTGCATTTGATGATGTCAAAGTGAGCCCAATGACATGTGTGCAGTGTAGTGATTTTAGGTCAAAGAATCACACTCACCACCATCACTGTGAGAACTAATTGTGACTACAATGTCATGGTTCCATGTGTCAAACTCACGATGGGTCTGTCAGGTGCACTTGTTCTCTAACAAGTACCTATGTGTTTGGTTTGATATCTCCATATCATGACTAATGAGATTCTATCATCAACCAACACCACAATCTAGTCTTATGTGTCATTGTTGTCTATCTGCCTTCCACAATGACATCCGACTAGGGACATAATGAGAATGTACAAACTCTTAGCATCTGTATGATCTCATCGTTCAGCTCCTCAACCTGAAGGCATATGTCATTAAGTATTATCATTCTCTAGACATTCAATCTGTTCTATCACTATCTCATATGACTGAACCAGAAAGAATTAGAAGCTTGCCTTTGATGTTTATCAAATCAATATTAATGTATCCCATCAATCATCCCATGATTGGCTCTCAGGGCATACATACCAACAGTTTTTTCTCATGAATGATATTAGTTAGCAACATGCAATGATCCTTATTACCAATTCCTCTGATGTTCTAGCATAGTAGTCACGTTAGATTTACTTGAGTAAAAGAGTTGAAAGTTCTGGGTAGTTCTGCACACAACCTCATTAGTAGGAGTAGTTTTGGTGGCTCCTTCCGCAACTTCCTCAACTACGCATGCCTCCTCCCCTTCTAACTCGCACGTGAAGTCTAGTGAGGGTATACTATTAATATGAAGAAAATCTTATAATTTCAATTTAATTATATTGTAGGGTAAGTAATGTTCGATTGAACTAAAATCTATTATGTCACCTAATCTAGACATGTGGAACCTAATTTTAATGATAATGTAACCTTTAGTGTATGTTTAATATTATATTTTATTACATTTAACTTAAGCATTAAATTAATGTATTTAGTGTCTTTCTTATTCAATCTAATACATCATTTCTTATTTGTGTAATTCCTTACTTCGAGTAACTTTAGAGTGTGAATTATAATTAGTAAATGAAATTATATAATTAACTTTGAATTGATGACTTATCTAATTTATTTAGTCACTAACATTATTCAATATATTATATTTGACTTTATTTTCTTAAACTCGATACTCCTAATTAATCTAATTTTAAGGAAAAAGAATTTATTACTCATATAATTAAGGGTGGACCTAAGAAAAAGAAAATTCAGCTACATACTTAGATTTGAGTATGTACACAACATGAGTCATATAGGCATGAAATCCAAAATTGGTGGAGCATTAATACACCCAAAAGGATTTTTCCATAGTAGTACATATGGCTACAATCATCCCAATGAAGAACCAACCTATTCATAGAATACTTTGGACAAGCTTAAACACTCTTAGTGTCGCAATTCACCTTAAACACCACTACTAGAAAGTGCATAGTAATGTTATGTAACAAACTAAAACTAGGTATATTCTTTATCTAGCCCTTTTTCCTAAGTTTTCATATACTTTATATCCTTTTCATCTTTGATCTTGAATTTGAGGAATTATTAGTGGTTTGGAGTGTATTTCATATATATTCGCGCCAATGTATGGGTTTATGCACAAATATCTCAGTGAATGTTTCAATCACGGTCTAAGAAGCAAAACTTACTACTTAAGTGATATACTATTAAAATAATTTTGCTCTAGAACTTCCCATAGCCTTATGGATCAAGGAAGAGAAAAGGAATAAATATTAAGATTTTAAACATGATAATGTAGACTTAAATAAATTAATTTGGCAAATAGTGAAAATAATGTGTAAGGGAGATAAGACTCATAAAAGGAAGACTCACTGGATAAAAATAACTTCAGATTTGAATTTTTAGAGCTGATATATCTTGAAGGCCAAGTTTCATAATTTTGGGGTAATAATAATTATATCTATCTTATATAGAAAAGAAAAGGTGAGTTTTCTTCAGAATATGAAATAAATCATTCAGTGACTCCAAAAGTGGTGACTAATCTATAATTCATAATCTGGACATTAAAAACAATATGTGCGTATATTTTTATCTAATTTGGATAATCTTTAATGTTCATTGTAGATTAGGAGAGAGAAAGTATGTAAAAGCCCAAAATGTTAAATAATGTGTTAAATAATTCTAAGAGAGGAAATTAATAGCAAATTCCTATTTCACTAGTTTAAGTTTGCTTGAGGGTGAAGTTTCACATTAATTGGTAGTTTCTAGATGTGCTTGATGTGACAGGAAAGACAAAATATAATTTATTTCAACAGAATTAAATAAAATACTTAGGATCTCCAAAATGAAAACTAATACCAAAATCAAAATTTACATGTCCTAAGTTGGTTAGGAATCAAATTTCATTTAATTTGGAGTTTGTTTGCACCCTCAATTGGGGAGAGAGAAAAAGAGAAATAAATGTATCCACACTTTATTAAATAAATGTCACACACCATTTATTAATTTTTCATTATCGTGACCATCATATCCTCAATCCAATGGCCCACAAGTAGTCATCTAGGTCATGTTAGAAAAGGCAACATGAGTCGAATACATGTGATTTTTTATTTTGATTTTCTCCCTCGTTTCTTAATGAAATTGCATGATTCTTTTTCCAATGTGTTCTTAATTAAATTCCGCACCGTCTGATCCCTTACTTTAGACCCATAGTTGAATATTTAGAAAACACTCAAATATCCCCTATAGTTTATCAAAGCTAACTACTCCTGAAGCCATAGCACAAACCCACACCTATATATATGGGTACCCTAACCTTCATTATGTCTCCTACAACAACTCCCTCATACCATTTGTTTAGAATCTCCATGCATAGACACCATGATCGAGTTATTTATTTTGACCTTGTAGTGTTGTTCCTCGGGTCTTTGTGGTACCGATGCATCAATTTATCATCGAGGTGAGTTTCTTGCTTTTCGTTCTTCATTTTCGTGACTGCGAATCACAATTTGGTATTTGCTTGTTGCTTTTCCCAAATCTGGGCATGAGAGGTAGCTTCACTTCTTGCTAGCCATGGTGAGGGTGGAGGGGAGGAATCCCCCACTGTGATTCCCAAAGCTACCCTTTTCTTTGTTTTCTCATGCAAGGGCATATTAGTCTTTTAGCCCACCTTTCCCTGCTACAGGCGAGGCCAATATGGTTGTTGACTATTGATTTGTCCACTCCTAATTGGGCCAAATTACCAGGTTCGGCCCCTCTCTCCCTCTCTCGAGCTTTTCTAAGCTTATGCGGAATTTTCTGATTTACTAATTGGTCGAATTTGTAAAAATCATGTATTTTGCTATTGTTGTCCAAAAATCAAGTAAAAAATATGCCTTGAGATCAAAAAATTAGATATTTACAATAAAAATATTTCTAGAATCTGATTTCCATGTTTTCAAAGTTTGATTTTTGAGAATCTAAAAAGTATGTAAAAAGCCCTAAAAATTGTAACTATTTCATATAACTCAAAATAAAGTGAACAAAAATGTTTTCTTGATCAGAAAAACATTAGGAATCAATTGGTTTATATTTTGTATCTAAAATCTGAGGTTTTCCAAAAAGGTCTAGAATTAGAGTTTTTTACACTTATATGCAATACAAACCCTAATACATGTAAATAACTTGAAATTGGGCAAAGGTGATCTTGGAATCGTGCAAGTTGGTAAAAGTGTAAGTAGGACTCTAAATTGAGGTATGTGCTTCTAATCCCTTAAGTTGGGCATATTTTTAATATCCAAACCCTAATTTCCCAGTGAGTCATGGACTAAAGCCTTTATTCCTATTATTGGTCTTTTGGCACAATTACTACAATATTTCCTTGAGTCTTAAACCCCACCCTGCTATATTTCTATTTTTTAAATTTTCCATATGATTTCATATATCATGATTATTTATTTAACTTGCTAGCTAATATAGTGGTAATTATTTACAACCACCCATAGTTGGGAATGTGTTGTTTCTCCCTAGGGAATGTGTTAACTCTCCCCCATATATAAATATTTTATAGGTGAATGGGAATGTGTTACAATCCTCACATATTGGTTGAGGTCTGGTACGTACATGAACCCTACTTAGTTAATGTAGTCAAATTATTAATCACATATGCCACTCCCTTATTGTTTTTTATGGAAAGAATCTTATTTGTTAGGTGCCTCATATTTTTGACTCTCCATATTCTTACCCTATATGTTCCTTTGTTGTTCCTATCTTTTTCTTGTTCTTGTTCCTTAATTTGACACATACCTTGTTTACTCCACTTGTTTAGTGATCCCAACCACCCAAGCCCAAGACAAGGAGTGGAATAAGACCGAGGAGTACCTTCCCAAGAGTAGATTCACGGAAACTTTGTTGATATGTCTAGGTTGCTACTACTAGATCGTCTAGTTCCCTTTTCTAGTTTTTGTTTCATGAAACTCATTTGATAAACTTGGATCAAATACCTATAATAACTTAGTCATTTTTTTCTACTTCTACTATTGACCTTTTTTATCTGAATCATGCTTATTTTAATGGAATTATTGTGCATGCATCCTTCATGATCTAAATTCCATATAGAACATGGATGTTGTGGATTTTCCGTAAAATTTTAGTAAGGGGTGATCTCTCCTCCTTACAGGTGAGCATGGTAATTGTAATTGACCACCAAATAAGACACAACAATTATATGAAAATTTCTTGCATCTCATGGGAGGCCTCCTGAATAACATGGGTTACCACCAACTCACAAAAGGGATCTTATTCTATTATCTCTGTATATTGACCAGCTTCCAAATCTAAAAGGAACAATCACCCACAAGAAAAAATCCATCCAAGGGTTAGATCTTAACATATTCCATGGTGAATAACAACATAAGAATCCATAAACCATAGCATGTCAAATAAAAAATCAAATACAAATCCCACCAAAATACAACCTCTATATGACTAAGATGGTCATATTAATGTCAAAAGAAGAATTCAAAATCATTAAAACAAAACAATGAGGACAAATGGTACCACCATAGTTTAAATCATGATAACACCTTCTGTAGACAAAGAAAAATGAAGACTGGAAATCTCATATGATAGTGGTTCACTCTGTATCACTATCACATAACATTTCAAGATCAGTAAGGCCTCCTTTAGAAATTACGACATATCTCCTCTAGAAGATTTTGTCAGGGAACCATTGCCAGAAGGTTGCTAACATCAATATACATGATGAACAATTTAGTACAAAAACAAAGTCTAACCCAATTGTATCACCAGCAATGTGTGCATACATCTTTATAAAAAGAATCCAACAAGTCATATCACCTCAGAAGATAGTAAAAATCATACCTACATTTCAATATTTGGAGGCTCTATGAAAACTGATCAGTGAAACTTGCTTGGATGGTAGATGTCTGAAATTTCTTTGTGGTTTCAGTAGAGGTTGTATCATGCTAGATATGTTGCAAGAGAAGTGTCTTGAAATGACATATGCTCAGTATTACTGAGAATTCCTTCTACAGGGTCATTGAACCATATGTCCTTTGCTGATTCAGTATCTATTGTACAGAGATTGTGCCTTGTGAGGCCTTGTGAATTGATATGAGGTAACCCTAATTCACACATTTTTTGTCAGAAATGCAACACTAATGCCACTCATAAAAGTATACTAAATGATATGTCGCACCTTAATTCCATTATATTACTATCATAAACTATTTTTTCAGTGGCATTCTTTACATCCAAAAAGTTGAATATAAAGAGTTCCAATATTAATGCAACCTGCATTGTACTTCATATGTAAATCATGAGGTAGAGTCATCGACCATGTGATTGGTGGAAGCACACTTGATTGAGCTTTTTCCTCCATTTAAAAGTACTACTATGTTCCAGGCATCCTCAACCATGATTTATTCTATGGATGTTCTCTTCGAATTTTATTATGGTTCTCGATCATGACCTAAAATTGAACCACAAACACAAGATCACATTTCCAATTCTTTTTTGACTCATGAATAGTGACCTCAAGCTGAATGAATCTTGTGCTTATGTCTTTTGTGTCCTAGACCATGACCTAAAATTGGATAAATCTTGAACTCTATTTTTTATTTTCTTAGATCCTGGACCCTGACCTAAAATTGGAAAATCACGTCTCTTCTAATATTTTTGGGTCTTGAACCATGACCTAAATATGGACCAATCATGTATCGTCCAATATTTTTTGGTCTTGGAGCATGACCTAAAATAGGACCAATCGCATCTCTTCCAATATTTTTGGGTCCTAAGCCATAACTAGACCAATCACATACTTTCTAAACTTATTGGGTCTTGTACCATGACCTAAAACTGGATCAATCATGTTCTTTATTTTCCAATCTCTTTTGGGTCCTGGACCAAGACCTTAAACTCGACAACAAGCCATATCTTGAAAAGGCGCCTTTCCTGGCAACCACATAGCTCAAGTTTTAGGTAGGAATTTGAGCGTCAAGCCCTTACTTAAATAGGAATCTACACTAAATCCTTAATTTGGATGGGCATACATCAACCAATTTTGACAAATATTATGATTCCTATCTTATATAGGCATTCCTCATGAACCAGCCCCTACATCTCATAGGTGTCCCCATGAACTCAAGACCTCCATATAGGTAGGCACACCCAATACATACCTACATTAAAGCGGTCACTCCATGTGGAAGTGATATTGACATGTAGGCACCTCGACTAAAGCCCTATGTATAGTATGGAAATCTCTCTCTAATTACACAATGCCATATTGTATTCAAGAGATGATCTAGGGTGCAAATCATTTTCCACTGGCCATGAAGGCCACCTTAAATGTGGAACTTGTCTCATCTACAGCCTTATCTATCTTGAGTGCTTTTGGAAAATAAGAAACACTCTGGGAAGAAACAATTAAAGGATACAATCACTATCTGTGAAGGCTTCCTTGAATCTAGATTTTTGTATGGTTCTCAATCTTATCAATCGTATCATACAAGAGGTGCCATGTGGACTAGGAAATTGTTTGATTTAGTAATTGGCCTTGAAAGCTACCTTAAGTATGGAAATCAATCTAGTGACCATACTTATCAATCCTTAGCATTGTTAGTGAACTAAAAAATCAAAGACAATGCAATTGAAGGTCCTATTAAGCAACCTGAGTCAAGAGTAATTTCCCTTTAATATAATAGGGTACAAATGATTGACCAGTGATGGAACACGTCATGGAAGCCACCTTATCACCAAACAAACATTTGATGTCTGATATTATCTTTTTAGCCCTCATATCAAAAACTTTATCCTATATAATTATATATTCTCTAAGGAATATACAATTAACTAACTACACTCACTGGATCTGAAGGCGACCATAAACCCATGATATTGCCTGGTGCCCAATATTATCCATCTTGAGCACTTTTGAAGAACTAGAGCAACAAATACAATGTTTTCAAAGATCCTAACAAGCAACTTGGAACTTTTTGAATGGCTGGCCAAATCTCTAGGGATTAGACAACTTACCTATACAATCACTAGTTATGAAGTCCTCCTTAAATCTATATATTTATCTAAATCCCACCCTTATCTACCATGAGTAATTTTGAAAACTAGAAACACTCTAAAGATAAGACAAAGGACAAATACATTCAGTAGCTGTGAGGGCCACCCTAAATTTAGAAATTTGTCTAGTATCCAATATACAATCCTAGATCATGACCTAAAACTGAACCAATCCTACACTCATATTTCCACATCCTTTTTGGGGTCCTAGATCATGACCTAAAACCAAACCAATCCTACGCTCATATTTCAATCATTTTGGTTCATGTACCATGAACGAAATCCAAACTAATCTAATGCTCATAGCATCAAATCATTTCAGGGTCAAGATAATGACCTAAACTACATCAATCATGTCATAAATAAAATGATTGATGTAAAATTTTGGGGTCAAGATAATGACCTATCATTTACATATTTGATGATCCTCATTCAATGGGGATGTAGTTTAGAAGAAGGTTGATAAAATCAATAGAGAATTAGAGGGTTGGGGATAATCACTTGTCGACACTCTAGGGAACGGATGATGAAATAGTAAAGGGACACATTGCAAAAACCACCTTCTGACTAGATGATTACCTAATTCACGATCTCAACCTATTTTAACACTCTCCCAATGAACTTGTCCTACAAGATCACACATGTTGTAGTGAGAAAATGATTGACTAGAACAATCACTTGCCATAAAGGTCACCTCATAATTGGAAACTTGTTTGATCCCCAATCTTCATATCTTGAGCGATGAATGCCCTATTTTCGATAGGCAAACTCACTAGATTTTACCTTTTTTTATTCTTGGTCCTAACCCTAATTGGGTGCACTCCGGCATTTGCTAAACAAAAAAATATAAAGTACATAAAGGTAAGTGAGATGCTGAATTTTAAAGATCTTTCAGATTCAAGCAATTTCCACGATTCTCGATGATTAAAAACTCATGATTTAAATTACTTCTGACAAACCATCATCCTATCCACTTTTCACATACACCATTTCTCACTAAGGCATATGTTAGTGAAAGTACCATACATGGATGAATCTAAGAATTGGAGAAATGATGAGAGTCACTTTTGTGGATGATAAACCTCCTAAGGCACATTAGAACATCAGGGAAATAAATATTTGTTATATATAGATAAGTAACTTGGATAAAGGCGACCCTTACACTGGAGAAGTCATTTACACCCAATTTTTTTATAAATGATAAAATTTGTTAGTTCATCCATATAAGAAAAAAGAGCACCTAACCTTTCCACCCTCCATAAGGTTTTTCAATGCATCCTTGACAAGTCCAAACTTTTTGGTGCTTTGTAACCAATGAAGCGGGTCAGACTTGGCTCAAGCATGTGGTTCTCACTCTTATCTCTAAAATTCATTAAGAGGGACAAACTGTTGACACCCCATTTTTTTATCATTCAATTGAAGTTCATAACACATGCTAACTCTCTAGATAATTATGAAGTTCACTCCATTTTTGCAATGTTCCACATTTTTCAATTTTCCAAGTTTTTCCTTTTTTTCATCTACTTAAACCATCCATTTTACCCATGTACAACTCATTAAATGTTTGGGTAAAGATTTTTTATCTAGACTTAAGTGCAATTTTTGCATCAATTTTTCTTTTTATAAGCCTATCTCATAAATTACCAACTTGAATTATCCTAAATAAAAATTTCCCCTTTTTCTTGAATATTCAACAACCATTTTCTCACAAAACATACATACTTTTTTTATTATAATGGATGATGATGTTGAATCAATATCTTTTTTTCTTTCCGTCATTATTTTATTCTATATTCAAACTTTCCACAAATTTTTAATATCAGATGTATTTGTCTAATACTATCTCATAAAACTTTATCCCAAATATCACATTGAATGTTCCACAATATCAAGATTTTGAAAACAGAACAACACATTTTTGACCGGGGGACCCTCAACAGATCCAGTCATTCCGCAAGGTGACATGTTGAAAAATACAAATTTTACAGAAAATATTGATGGCTCATCGTGGAAATCTACCAATAATTTTTGTCACGATATCCAGTGCTTTTATTTTTTGATTTTTGATAGTTTATCATGCCTAGGGCACCCAAGCATCAAAGAAATCCCTCATGTGACATGTGGTAGGTGACACACTTGAACGGTGCCTGTAAAAGGCAAGTGCACCTGTTGTGTAATATAACCCTATGAGGCTCGTGTGACGAACTCAGGGAATCGTTCACCAGAAACTATTACTTGAGACCAAAACAACTAAACCTAGAAAAGGGTTAATTGGTTATTTATTAACTAAGAACAAAGAATGAAACATAATCTAATATGGTTGTGACCAAGAATAGATGAATTCCTTAAGACTAATAGTTTCTTTTTGATATACACTATATTAAAATTCCATTTCATTAATTATTTTTCCCCCTTAACTCTAAACTACAGAACCCCAGCATGCATTAACTTCTCTAGCAATGTAATGCACTAACTAGACTAAAATAAAACCCACTCCCAAAAAAGTTAAGGAATTAGTCAGGTGCATTAACAATGTCTATATGTTATTCTTTCAAAGCCATAAGCCTTCTCCTAAAGCGTGATATAAGCTATGTCGATCTATGATTTGGCTAACTCCTACTCCCTTTCTCTAAAGAAATTAGTGTTGACCCATATGTTATTCATTGCCTATATTTTGATAATGACTTAACCATTCCATTCATATGTATCTAATATGTGTATTAAAGACTGATTCCAGGTATTAGGTACATGGAAAGGATCCCAAATCCAAAACCCTAGATTGAATCAAGTTCAAGTCAAAGAGCTACAAGTGTGCTTTTGTGGAAATCTAAGTAAATGACATTAGAACATATTTGTAATCACTAGTAATGATGAATTGACTTGTAACTAAGATGAGAAAAATGATTGGGACATAAAACACCAATGTTAGATCACTTTAGATGCATAATTCAAAGATTGACATCAGGTTGTCAATCGGTCGAGTTTTTCCTAGGACAAACTCGACCGATCCATCTTGATACAATCTCTGAAGATTGCATTGATCGAGTTGTGTCTTCACAGAACTCGACTGATCGAGTACCTGACCAAAATGATCATTCATTAATCGGTCGATTTTCTTCAAAACAAACACAATCGATAGTTAGAAAATCGATTTGTCTTATACTCCATCGGTCAAGTTGACTTTATTGAAACTCGATCAATTGCACTGTGTGAAATTTACAGAGAAAAGTGATGTGACTGTTGGTGAATGTTTTGACCAAAAATATAGTCATTTCTTTGAACAAATAATGGCTATTTTTGTATCCAAGTGTCCAACTTAAAGGGGCACCCTCAACTATAAATAGGCCCTCTTGGAGTTCATTCCAAGGCTGGTCATTCATTGCAAACTTGGTGCTAGCATAGTTGAGAGTGTTCTAACCCTTTGGGCCCCTTTCTCTCTCTACCTTCAAGTCAACTTTGTGAGTATGAGTGAGATAGGTTCATGTGTAAGAGAGCTACTCCATGTATTGTTGTAAAGCTCTCCTCCTCCATCCTCCAACCTCAATTCCTATTGAAGTCAAGTTGAAGGTCCCTCTCTAAGTGAAGGAGAAGGAGGTGATGTTCTTCAAGATTGAAGAAGGAAAGCTACTCCAGGTCTCCAAGTGAAGGAGATAGGTGCTCCAGATCTCTGAGTGAAGGAGAGAAGCAAGGCAACGCTCAAGGAAGATAGGTAATCCCTTGAAGGCAGAAGACTTGAAGAAAGGAGTGGGTAAGTCCATGTTGATGGCTGAAGATTCCATGGTTCAAGTGGGTAAGCTCCTTCTATAGGTTGAAGATCTTTGCTTGAGGTACTAAGCCCTTGGATGTGTGGTTGTTGTGTCTTGTAATCTTATTGTGGAATATAAGAGTACTAAAGATTGCAAATCCTAGAGACTAACCCAGTCTAGGTAGTGGACTGACATAGCTCCTAAGTTTAGGACATGGAACCACTCTAAATCACCTGTCTAAGTGCTTTCTTTTCACTATCTCTCATCCTTGCTATGTATGTTAGATTAGGACATCAAATTGCTGATTGTTTTAGCTTTTCAAATATATAATTTGGTGGTATAATTTATCTTGTGAGAATTTCTGAAGCTCTATTCAACCCCCCTTCTAGATCCCATTGATCCAGCAAGTGGTATCAGAGCAGGTCTTCTCCAAACTACATCTACAAGTAGGAGAAGATGGGCGATTCGGCACTTGGTTCGCTTAACCTAGAAGGAAGCTTCTCCAGGAGACCTCCAGTCTTCGACGACACCTGCTTCCTCTATTGGAAGAGAAGGATGCAGTTCTACCTCTAAGGTGTGAGCTATGAAATGTGGAAGATAGTCCACCTCAAATATGAAGATCCAAAGGGAGACATCACCACATGGACTGAAGCTGAAATGAAGCATGCTCAACTCAATGCCAAATCTATGAGAATCATCTACACCGCCCTCACTCCATCTGAGGTCATCCGCATCTCCTCATGGGACACTGCACATGAGATATAGCACAAATTGTGTTTAACCTATGAAGGAACCGAGCAAGTGAAGGAAGATAAGATCTATATGCTTGGTGGTCTTCTAAAGAACTTCAAGATGGGTAAGAATGAGAGAGTGGCTGACATGTACACTCAGCTAAATGTGATCATCAATGGATTGGTAGCTCTTAGGAGTGTGATGGATAGGGGCACTATCAACACTAACATCTTGAGATCTCTTCCTACGAGATGGGAGCCCAAGGTTACTTCAATTGAAGAAGTGTACAAGATAAGTGAGTTTTCAACTGAGGATCTGGTTGGTAACCTCCAAGCCCATGGACCTAGGCTTGACAAGCAAGAAGAGGAATAGAAAATAGAAGAGAAGGAGTCAAAGAAGATAAAGGACACAATCTTCAAAGCCCAAATAGATGAGATGATGCGGCAGCAACAAGCTGCTCTAAAGTCTCCTACACTTTCCTCATGTGAAGATGAAGGCCCTAATGAGCATTAACAAAACTACTCTAAGGGAAAGCATTTCAAGGGAAAGCCTTCTTCCTCAACTCTAAGATGCTATGAGTGTGGTCAAAAGGGCCATTACACGAGTGACTGCCCAAAGGCCAAGAAGAGCCATCACAAGAGCAGCCACAAAGAAGACAAGGAGTACAAGAGCAAAGAAAAGAAAGAAAGAAGATCCAAAGATGCAGCTCATGTAGCGTGGGAGGATTCTTCCTCAAGATCCTCAAGTTTTGAAGATGGAGAATGCCATCTTGCCCTCATGGCCTCCCCTAGTGAAGATATTGGTGAGGTAAACAATGTTAATTTGCATGAGCTATCTAAGGAAACTCTTATTGATATGTTAAATGATTGCTAATCATCCTTTACTAAATGCAAATCTAAAAGGAAAAGGTTAGGCAAGATAGTTGATGATCTTTATGCTAAAATTGAAACTCTTGATAAAAATGAAAAACTGCTCCTTGATAGCATTGACTCTTTGCAAGGGAAATTTCTTGACCTTGAACATCAATACAACAGAGTAGAGGTTGAAAGTGGTGTATATCTTAAAAATATTGAAAATATTAAGATAGATTACCAAAAGTGCCTAGATGAGCTTGATGTTCTTAAAAATAAAAATGTAGAACTCAAACTCATTGATAATGCTAGGAGAAATGAAGTTTATGCTTATCAAAGAGAAATTGTCTTTCTTAAATCTAAAAATGCTAAGTTGCTTTCTCATGTTAATGATTTATCTTCTAAGCCTATTTTGTAAAGAAATGAAGTTGCTCGCATAGCTTTAGAAAGAGATTCCCTTCATACTAAAGCCCTCTATTTAGAGGCCAATCTATTACATGCTATAGATGATCTTTCTAGTCTTTCTACTACTGTTATTAACCTTAGTGATGATAATGCTAAGCTAACATCTTCTTTGCAAAAGTTCCTCACGGGAAAGAAATCCTTAAATGATGTCCTAGAGCACTCTACCAAACAAATTAGTACTAGTGGTTTGGGATATGATGGGACTTCTCACAAAGTTAAGAGCAAGAACAAGAACAAGGGTAAGAAGAAGAGTGGGGAACCTCCTATCCTTCATGGAGAGTCTTCTGGTTCTATGAACCCTATGGTATGCATCCATTGTAAATGTGATGACCATTATTCAACTTATTGTCCTTACAAGCCCAAGGAGACCAACCCAAAGATGAAATGGGTCCCTAAGATAACCCCGGATCCCAAAGTTTGAGTTGGGTTCCAACATCCTTCTTTCTTGCAGGTTAAAAAGAGATGGATTGTTGATAGTGGTGGTTCTAAACATATGACTGGAGAAATCAGCCATTTCAACAAATTCATGAAAAAGAAAGGAGGATCGGTAACCTTCAGGGACAGCAAGAACGGTATGGTTATAGGTGAGGGTGATGTAGGGAATGAGCTATGTATTAAGAATGTTTTACTTGTTGACGGCCTGCATCACAACTTGATTAGTGTAAGCCAACTATGTGATAATGGATATATTGTGTTGTTTATATCTTTAGAATGTTTGCTTCTAGATTCCTTCTCCTACAATGTCATATATAAGGGAACTAGAAATGGTAATCTTTATGTTATTGTTCTTGATGCTCTTAAGACCATACTTGATAGATGCTTGGTTGTGGATAAAAATGATATTTCTCTTTGGCATCACCATTTGGGTAATGTGAATATGCATCGAATGAAGAAGTTGAGCAAAAAGGATTTGGTTCGAGGACTTCCTAAATTGGATTTTGATAAGGATGAGGAATGCCAACCTTGTACACAAGGAAAAAAAACCAAATCCTCCTTCAAGTCCAAAGGAGTCATGAGTACCAAAAGAGTTCTTGAGCTTCTTCATATTGATCTATTCGAATCAATGAGAACACAAATGCTTCGTGGTCAAGTATTATCTTGTTATTGTTGACGATTTCTCTCGATATACTTGGACTTTCTTTCTCATTTTGAAAAGCGATACTCTTGATATTTTCTCAAGCTTTTGTAAATGGGTTGGAAACAAAGTTTCTTGTCGGATTGTTTCTATCCACAATGACCATGGGGGAGAATTTGAAAATGATCTTTTTGAGAGATTTTGTGAAAAATCGGGTTACTCGCACAATTTCTCTTCTCCTGGTATGCCTCAACAAAATGGGACAGTTGAGAGGAAGAAAATGTCTCTTCAAGATATGGCTTGGACAATGCTTCCTGAATATGACATTCCTAAAAAGTTTTGGGCCGAAGCTGTTAGCACTGCCTGTTTTGTGCAGAACTGGGTTTTTACACATCCTTCTTTGAAGAAAACCCCCTATAATTTGTGCGTGGTAGAAAGCCATCCATTGATTTCTTTAATGTTTTCGGATATCCTTGTTTTGTTTTAAACACGAAGGATTCTCTTGATAAGTTTGATCTGAAATCTTATAAGGCTTTCTTCCTTGGCTATAACACTACTAGCAGGGCATATAGAGTATTCAACATTGAATTGTCTAAAATTGAAGAATCTATCAATGTTAAGTTTATTGAGACTAACCCTGTTGTTGGCAAGCATATTGTTGATAATGATGTTGCAGATGACTTGATTCCCATCTTAAAAGACATCAACATCGACAAAAAAGGTAAGCAAGTAATAGAAGAAGAAGATGAAGAAAAGAAGGATCCTACTCCCTGCTGGTAAGAATCATCCCAAGGAGTTGATCATTGGCAACCCATTTGAGAGAGTGAAGACAAGAGCTGCCTACAACAAAGAACAAGCAGACAGTGCCTTCATCTCACAGCTGGAGCCAAAGAACATCAAAGAAGCCCTTGGTGATGACAAATGGATTCTATCCATGCAAGAAGAGTTGGATCAATTCGAGAAGAATCGTATGTGGACTCTAGTGCCAAGAACTAATGATAGAAAGATCATTGGCACCAAGTGGGTCTATCGCAACGAGCTAGATGAGCAAGGCAAAGTGGTAAGAAACAAAGCAAGGCTAGTGGCACAAGGTTACAACCAACAGGAAGGTATTGACTTTGATGAAACTTATTCTCATGTTGCTAGGTTAGAATCTATTTGTATGCTACCTGCTTTTGCTACTTACCAAAATTTCTTATTATATCAAATGGATGTTAAAAGTGTGTTTTTGAATGGTACAATCGAGGAGGAAGTATTTTTTGCTCAACCTCCGGGCTTTGAAAATGAGAAGTTACCCAATCATGTTTATTTGTTGCAAAAATATATCTAGGAAATCAAACAAGCACCTCGAGCTTGGTATGAGAAACTAAAGAAATTTTTGTTAGATAATGGGCATGTCATGGGAAAAGTTGATTCTACCTTGTTTCTAAAACACACTTCTAACAATTTTCTTATTATTCAAATTTTTGTGGATGATATCATTTTTGGCGGGATTGATATTGATCTTTGCAAGGAGTTTAGTTCTCTTATGCAGAGTGTGTTTGAGATGTGCATGATAGGTGAGTTGACCTTCTTCCTTCGCTTTCAAATCAAACAAACCAAATAAGGAAACTTCATCAACCAAGGCGAGTACATAAATGAACTACTCAAATGCTTTGAAATGGAGAACATGAAGACGATGGATACATCCATTTCTAACACTGCCAAACTTGACAAAGATGAAGAAGGTGAGAAGGTAGACGAGAAGCTCTATAGAGGTATGATTGGAAGTTTACTTTATTTAACTTCCTCTAGACTTGATATTATCTTTAGTGTTGGCTTGTGTTCTCTCTTTCAATCTAGCCCTAGAAAATCACATCTTATAGTTGTTGATAGAATTTTGAGGTACCTAGTCAAAACCCAAAATTTTGGACTATGGTATCCTAAATCAAGGGATTTTACTTTTAGAGCATATAGTGATGCAGATTACGCATGTTGTTCGATTGATAGAAAGTGCACAAGTGGCACCTGATTTCTTCTGGGACCATACTTGGTGTCTTAGCTCTCCAAGAAATAGAGCACTGTGGCATTATAAACTACTGAGGCTGGATTCATTGTAGCCGGGAGTTGTTGTTCACAGGTTCTATGGATGAAGCAAATGCTACGAGACTATAACATATTTTTCGATGCTTCTCCTATCTTTTGTGACAATACTAGTGCAATTAATCTTTCTTAAAATCCTATATTGCATAGTAGAGCCAAGCATATAGAGGTTCACCATCACTTTCTCTGTGATCACATTGCCAAGAAGGATATCTATATCATGCATGTGGACACAGAAAATCAATTGGCGGATATCTTTACTAAACCTCTAGCTAGAGATCAATTTAATTTTATTCAATCTAAACTACTTATTGTTGCTTTGGATAATGCTTCTATGTGATATAGCAGTTGTTTTCAACCTATATGCTTGCTCATGTCATTTCTCATCTTATATGCCTATATATGCTTCAATCTGCCTAAATTTCTTGTTAACATGCTTAGTTTTTGCTTTTTTTGGGTTTTTATCAAATTTCTTGTTTTATCTCTAAATAGTAACTAATGATGAGCTAAATGTTCCTAAGTATGTTAATGATACAAAATAGTTTTGAAAAATGACTTTAATTGGCATGTATATGGCTAGAAACCAAGTATGTGACTTTTAGGTCAGGTTGACCTTTGGTCGAGTTTCACCAGGATAAACTCGAGAGTTATTCTTCAGAGAACTGTTCATTCGAGTTACACACTCTCCGAACTTGACTGATCCACGGGATGAGCCAATATTAAGTTAGAATCAACAGATGATTTTCCCTCTCAACTTGAAAATAGCCGACTGATTCCTCATATCTTAGCCCTAAGCTCTCACCCCCAGCCCTAACCCTCCCGCTCCTAGCCCTAGTTCGACCTAGAAAGCTCAACCTAGACCTTCCCGGGCGTCTCTGGTGGTTTTTGTACGGTGTTTGTGGTTTGTTTTTGCTTATTTGCACGTTTTCTATCTCATTTTCGCCTCCATGGCTTCCCAAAGAAGAAAACGAGCTACTCCAAGCAATGCACCTACTTCTTCTTTGCATAATAGCTTGGTTCCCTTTGATAATACCTCCTTTGTATCGACTGACGCTGTAAATAGGTACAAGGACCTTTTTCCTCGAAGACCTTTTCCTTTTCATGCTTTGATTGATCCTTCTCCTAGGTATCAAGCAATTATTTCTCAAGTAGCTAGGTTGCTCACCGTCCCCCATTTGTTCACCCTAGTGATCAAAAGTGACTGCTTTCACAACTCCATGACAAGCATTAAGGTTGTTCACGAGTTCTATGCCAACTTGTGTTGGAACTACGATTTGCTTATCCCGCTACCGAATACTCCTGTAATTCTTACATCTATGATCTCCGGTCGTCGTTTCCAAATCTCTAAGGATACTTTAAATATCTTTCTTGTCGGAGATGAGGAAAATGACACTTGTCACAAGGATTATGGTGAGTACTTTGATCTCCTTGACCCAGAAGGTTTTTACAATCACTATGAATTGACATTACCAGATATTCATCGATTTTTAAAGAAACCAGACGTGTCTTACAAGAAGAAGTCCACCCTACCGTCCTCCTCTCTTGACCTAATGAGGTGCATATTGGCTTTAGTGATCAACTGTAATGTCCATCCAAAGAAAAATCAAATGGACATTACTGCGAACATTATAGTCATTATGTATTGTTTGTTGAACAATATCAGTGTCAAGTGGGCCAGATACATCTTACATCATATGACCTGCTTCGACACTGGTAAGAACACCAAAGGCACCCACCCACCCTACCCGGATTTGATTTGTGGTCTTTTCAAGTTTGCCACTGACAAATCCCTCTTTTCTGACTTCCATTGCCCGGTTGCTAGAAAAGGTGTTTGTATTAGTGAAACCACTCTTCAAAAGTATGTTCTCGTGTTTTCCTCCGCATCTGGTGCTTCTGCCTCTACCTCCGCTTCAGCTTCCCCATCCTCCTCTACTCGAGATCCACCATCACAGCCACCTCCTAGACCCAGCCATGCGTCTTTTCGTGTGTCAAATGAAACCATTTTGGGTTATATGATGCATCAATAGGCGTATAACCAACAGGTTCAGGACCACCTACACTATGATTTCTGTTCCATCATGTCAACCATGCACCTTTCCTGTGCTCACCCATATGCCACCTACCAGCCCTATCCCAGTAGTGCTTATGCTTCATATGCATATGTTCATTACTATCCTGCTCCCGAGCCTTCCACTGCAGCTCCACCACCATTTACTGCCGGTAGCTCTGTTCCTGGCATCCTCCCATTACCTGCTGGCCCCCTGGCCGTCCTGCTAGCCTCACTGGGTGACTCTACTCCATCTTTCCCACAGGCCAATGAGCTTCACGCTCTTGGTATGTCTTGGACTGAGAAAAATACTTGCTGGCCTGGTCGTTCCTTTGGACCTCCTGCGGATGAGGAGATACCAGACTAGGTTGAGGATGTTGTTGATGATGAAGGTGACGACGAGGATGCTTTCGACAAAGGTGATGGAAATGGTGTTGACGATGATGCTGGCACTACTATTCCACCTTCTGATGGGGACGAGGACTACACACCTGGCGATGATGACATTGTTGATATAGATAGCTTAGATGTTTAGGTGGTTTCTTAGATTGTAGTCTAGCATGCTTATTATATACATGTTTGTAGACTATTTTTGTGTAAGAAACATCTTGGCACATTCTTCTGAGTTGTACTATTTCTTATCTTTGTTCTATCGCTTTTGTGCTTATAGTTTCTCTCATGTGAACATATATTTGAATTTTAATGTCTTTGATGTGCACTATGTCTATTTACTCTATTTTTATCCTATGTGTTGGTTCCATCTTGAATTATATTTTGATTATGACTTGGCATATATGTTATCTTTTGTCTTTGTGTGATATATGATTTTAAACTGTTGCTTATTCCTTTGCATATATGGTTGTGTGTTTTGGAGAAGACCTGGCTTATGCTCTTCTACCCCCTACCTTTTTGATCATGTCAAAAGGGGGAGAGATATTTCAAGAGATAGCTCAAGTCTTGAAACTCAATCATATTGGTTTTTCTTTGCTATAATATTGCTTTTTGCTAGCAAGATCCTTTCTTGTTCAATTCACTGCTTATTATGTGAACTTGCAAAGGAATACATACTACATGTATATTCCTACTGCATTGTGGAGATAGATTAACCATGTAGGTTAATAGAAGCACAGATTGAGGGGGAGCAATTCACATTGTTCATTTCATGAATCTCCCTATTTCGCAAAGCAAAGGTATAATTTCTACATACTTTTCAATATTTTTGAGGAATGGTTTGTCATTGTCAAAAGGGGGAGAATGTTGACCTAGAGGTTATACATTGCCTATATTTTTATAATGACTTAACCATTCCATTCATATGTATCTAATATGTGTATTAAAGATTGATTTCAGGTATTAGGTACATGAAAAGGATCCCAAATCCTAAACCCTAGATTGACTCAAATTCAAGTTAAAGAGCTACAAGCGTGCTTTTGTGGAAATCTATGTAAATGACCTTAGAACATATTTGTAATCACTTGTAATGATGAATTGACTTGTAACTAAGATGAGAAAAATGATTGGGACATAAAACACCAATGTTAGATCACTTTATATGCATAATTGAAAGATTGACATCAGGTTGTCAATTGGTCGAGTTTTCCCCAGGACAACTCGACCGATCCATCTTGATACAATCTCTAAAGATTGCATCGGTCGAGTTGTGTCTTCACAGAACTCGACCGATCGAGTACCTGACCAACATGATCATTCATTGATCGGTCGAGTTTTCCCCAGGACAAACTCGACCGATCCATCTTGATACAATCTCTAATGATTGCATCGGTCGAGTTGTGTCTTCACAGAACTCGACCGATCGAGTACCTGACCAAAATGATCATTCATTGATCGTTCGAGTTTCTTCAAAACAAACTCGACCGATAGTTTGAAAATCAGTTTGTCTTATACTCCATCGATAACTTTATTGAAACTCAACTGATTTCATTGTAGGAATTTGTAGAAAAAAGTGATGTGACCGTTGGTGAATGTTTTGAGAAAAAATCAAGTCATTTCTTTAAACACAAAATGGCTATTTTTGTATCCAAGTGTCCCACAACTTAAAGGGGCACCCTCATCTATAAATAGACCCTCCTAGAGTTCATTCCAAGGCTGCTCATTCACTACAAACTTGGTGCTAGCATAGTTGAGAGTGTTCTAACCCTTTGAGCCCCTTTCTCTCTCTACCTTCAAGTCAAATTTGTGAGTATGAGTGAGATAGGTTCCTGTGTAAGAGAGGTACTCCCTATATCATTGTAAAGCTCTCCTCCTCCATCTTCCAACCTCAATTCCTATTGAAGTCAAGTTGAAGATCCCCATCCAAGTGAAGGAGAAGGAGGTGTTGTTCTTCAAGATTGAAGAAGGCTAGCTGCTCCAGGTCTCCAAGTGAAGGAGATAGGTGCTCCAGATCTCCGAGTGAAGGAGAGAATCAAGGAAATGCTCAAGGACGATAGATAATCCCTTGAAGGTAGAAGACTTGAAGAAAGGAGTGGGTAAGTCCATGTTGATGGCTGAAGATTCCATGGTTCAAGTGGGTTAGCTCCTTCTATATGTTGAAGATCTTTGCTTGAGGTACTAAGCCCTTGGATGTGTGGTTGTTGCGTCTTGTAATATTATTGTGGAATATAAGAGTACCAAGATTGAAAATCCTAGAGACTAACCCACTCTATTTAGCGAACTGACATTGCACCCAAGTTTAGGACATGGAACCACTCTAAACCACATGTCCAAGTGCTTGCTTTTCACCATCTCTCATTCTTGCTATGTATGTTAGATTAGGACATCAAATTATTTATTGTTTAAGCTTTTCAATTATATAATTTGGTGGTCTAATTTATCTTGTGAGAATTTGTGAAGCTCTATTCAACCCCCCTTCTAGAGCCCATTGATCCAACAATTAGTGGTCTATTACTTTAATCATGGTGATCAGGCTTAAAAAAATCAATGAAGAGATCATAAATTCATGTTAGAAGAAAGGATGTAAATTTTGATTTTATAGAATTCAAATGCAATGCAACACCGAGCTACTCTCGGGTCCTAAGGAATATAGGGTTTATTCCCACACGATTGTTATTATTGTACATAGAGAGGCAAAGACAGAAACATGTTAAACAATAGAAAAGCAACGTGAAAAACCTTGGAGAAGTCGTCTCGGTGACCCTTCTAATGAAAGCCCCAGTCTGTAGCATTCCAGACACAAATTTCTCATCCAAAAGTGTCAGGACCATCGTAACTGTGTCTATCTCCATCGTCTCCTCCTCTCCCAATTCTATGTTCTTCAAGAATATGATAACAGTGATGATTTACTTTCAAGCATACTCCATTAGGCGATAAGAGAATCTTTGGATGTTGTTAAGTTATGGCTGTTAGACCTAATATGACTTAGATCTGAACTGATCCCCCAATGTCGATACTAGTGACGCCTCGATTCAAATATACTGAACTAAGTCAATACTGCCAATGTTATATGTCAATAGCACTGAGTTGCTCCTAAAGTTTTGATGCATTTTAGATGTTGAAGTTAGTACCACCGACATGCAAGTTGGTGTTACTATGATAATTATTCTCTAGTTGTGATTCCCCAGGATGGTGAGTTGGTAGCACCGACTACTTACTTTTATAGCATCAATGCCTTTCTTGGTAGCACCGAGTGCCTTCTTGATAGCAATGAGTTTTCCCTCTTTCCCTTACATAGGTTAGTGGCACTGAGTTGTCCACTAAGTGCTCAAATTTCCTAAAATAATGAAAAAAAATGAAATAACTCAAATTATAGATAATAAAGTAGCATGATTCGGTTAAAATACTAAATACTAGATACAACAATGATTCACATGCTAATGACATAAAATATCACATAAACATATCTCAAAATGAATAATATGTCAAATAAGCTCAAAACATTTCCTGTGAAAAATGACAAAAAATCGATGCATCAAAATCCGCTAAGCTTGAATATTGCTTGTCCTCGAGCAATTCTACTTTTGATTTTTTTTTGAAAGAGTCGGAACGAGGACAAACTGAAACAATTTCTCTTCTCAATTACCCCCACCTGACGTTCATGAACTTCCCCATACCAACTATTGAATATGTAACTACTCTAAAGTGGTCAAAAATGTTTGTTAAAGATGTCCACAATAAGTTTAATGAAGAACTATTAATATTGATCATTGAAGATAATAATCAATAGGGAATATGCTTGATGCACCATTTAGTTTCTTATTTACATTTCTCTGATCTACCTACATAACTATGTTGGAAGAAATTTGATGTATATACATGGATGAGGGGATTAATCATAAGTGTGGACTACCATGTAGAGCAATAGGCCAAAATGGAATACATGACTATCAAACAAGAGTCACCAGTAAAATCAAAAATGTGTATGTAAGGAATAAAAGTTGATGCACCTACATAATGGAGGGACCAAAAATAAACAGAACCTAATGCCTACTATTATGGTGGGATGGTGAATGCACTAAATGTCTCATTTTATTTATGAGTGTGTATGAAAGGATGCATAATAAAAGATATGTTTGTTGGATCCTAGGTGGGTGATTCGATGCTCTAGGGGGTGAATAGAGCTGAATGTACTCAAATAAAATTCATTAGACCTTCAACGTGTATCACATGATAAGGTTGCTGAATAGGAAATTTGAGTGCAACTATAAACATGCATAGAAAGGGAGAGAGATTGAACATACATCAATCGACAAGCTATTTAGAGTGGTTCAACACTTCAAACTAGAAGTATGTCAGTCCACTACCTAGAGAGGTCAACCTTTAGGATTTCTTAACCATTGCACTCTTATATTCATTCATAAGACTTACAATACATGACCAACCAAAGGACTTACCTATCTAATACAAATAGACTTCAACCTTACCAAGGACTTACCCACTGTGGAATGAGTCTTCAGCCTTCTCCAAGGACTTACCCACTCTTGCACAAGTCTTCAACCTTCTAGGAATTACCCACTCTTCTTGGATCTTCATCCTTTGACATTACCTTCACTCGGAGATGCTTCCACTAAGGACTTACCCACTTGAGTAAGGAGTCTTCTTCCTTCACTAAGGTCTTACACACTCTCACTCCAAGTCTTCAACCTTGATCTTCACCAAGGGACTCATTCCCTTGCTCATCTGCACCTCTCTTAGCCAAGAGAGTGAACCTTCATCTTCATGTTTGAAATGAGAGAATGGGAGGTGGTGGAAGTGAGAGCCTCACACGATATACATGTAGGATGAGCTCTGTTACAAATCTCCTACTCACTCTAATGGATGTAGCAAGTGATTAAACTTAGAGAGAGAGAGAGATGAGGCTATAGGATCACTCAACTATAGAATAGGGACCTTCATAGTGCTTTGATAACCAAGGGATGAAGCCCAATGGGTCCTATTTATAGTTGGGGAAGCCTCTTAGCCTTTGGGAACACTTTATAATGAAAACTATACATTTTTTGGCGTGCAACAAATATATTTGTGATTTTTGCAACTCAACAACGGCTAGAAACACTTTTCTGCACTTTTACGTACAATTCTATCAGTCAAATTTCTATAAAGGTAACTCTACCGAATGCACTATGCAACAAATCTAATTTGACCAATCAGTCGAGTTTATCCTGGATGATTTTTGACCGATCACTTAAATCAATTCTGTTCCAGTGCATGGATCGGTCGAGTTTTGTGAAGTGGCAACTCAACTGAACTATGACATTCTAAAAATCCATCAAGGATTGGTCGAGATTGTAACTCGACTGAAAAAAGTGCATGTAATGAATTTTGGAAAATGTCATTAAAGTACTCAATTATTCGTTTTATATGCTCCTTATTTTTTTCTAAGCTTAATTACATGTCATACAATAATTACAAGTAATTTACAACATGATTCTAATGGATTTACATCATATTCCAAAAATTTGCAGTTGTATTGAATTTGACTTGTCTTTTCTCCAAGTTGAGATGCGCAAGTTAGGGCATTTGGAGTGTGTCTATACCTAATCTAAAATCACTCAAGTAGAGACATTAAACACAAATAAGTGGAATGGTTTAGTCATCATCAAAACAAGGGTTTAGTCAATTTAGACCTTGAGTCAACATTGACCTAGAGTCAACATTATCCCCCTCTTTGAAGATGGCAAACCATTCAATAAATGCATTGAAAGTATTGAAGTAAATTCATACCTTAGGAGAAACCTAGGATTTTCAATAGAATGGAGTTCATATCCTCCCCCTCAATTGATGCTAGTGGAGTTCTCATACTCCTCCTCAATTAATGATATTTCTCCTGCATGGTTAGCTTTCATAAAATTTATAGAATACCATGTCTTCTACTCATATATGTTCTACACATATGTCTTCTCCCCTTTACCTTCTCCCCATTATATGGACATGCTTCTACTCATATATGTGCTACACATATATGTGTTCTCCCCTTCACCTTCTCCCCCTTATATGGACATGCTTCTCCTCTTCAAGTAAGACATGCCTTCTCCCTCTTTTATCAAAATAATACATACCTTTCTCCCCCTTTGTCATTTCAAAAAGTGGGGTATGAAGAAATAAGAAACACTACTTGCTAAAAGAAAGGATACAACAAAAAATTATATAAGGAGAGAAGAAGAGCACTAATAGAGTCTTGTCCTAGAATAGAAATAAAAGCAAGTTAAAGCAAGAACTTGAACAACCCAAAATGTAGGATTAAGTGTTGTAGAAAAAATAATAAGCCGCAATTTTGACCCTCAAGATGACCGAATTCACCAAAAAAGTGTCAGGGCTCATGGCAGAGCAATGAGTCTTTTTTAGAAGACCGCTTTTGCAAAACAAATCACTAGTCTTGCACCAAAAACTGAAACTGGAGCAAAATTTGCATGAAATCCGAAGATGCTCCAATTTCTACATACAATGTAGCTCTATGTATCCTGCATCACAATCTTGTGCAAGCAACTCAAGATAGTAGGAATGCAAGTTAAGTAACAAGCTTGAGCAGGTATAAAACAAGATACAAGCATAGCATATAGTTGAATACCACTTGATGAAAAGATAAGCAATGCTAGTACTATATGTATATGAACTACTAGTAGATATTATCACAAGTTAGAAATACTAGTAGGATCTAGATCATACAAAGAGATGCACAAGATAAAGTAAGCTATTGAGTAAATGTAGAGATATATCCAAACAATGAGATATGCAGTTTTAGAAGCATGAAAGGATATAACTCACTATCAACATGCATCATTACCAAAAGAAGATTACCACTAAGAACCTCAAGGTTTTATTGAAACAAGATATGCAACTATATAGATGAAGCAAGTTAGAGTGCAACGAAAGCATTTTAAGACACAACCAGGAGATCCAAAGAGATCATCCTCAAAACCTACAAAACAACTCAAAATAAGTAATTACACGATATAGGAATACCACTAGTGGGATACCAAATTATAGCAATCAGAAAGATAGAGTTGTAAGTAAGATAGGAAATTTAAAGCATGGCAATATGCATAAAAAAGTACCAAAGGGAGTGCTAAAGAAAAAGACAATTGGTTGAGAAAATCTAGTTGAGAGGGAAATTCTCATTCAATAAGCCAACTGAGATTATGTGCTCAATGTTGTCAGTCGAGTTTTTTGTATTACAAACTCGACCGATGACCAATGTTGGCAACACTCGTTGGTGCCTATTGCTTGAGTTTCTATCAGGGCATGCTCGACCGACAAAGCTGTTGTAAAAAATCGCATATATGTATGAATAACATATGTAGAGGCATGATGAAAACATAAGTCTTATCCAAACATGTGTAAGTAAGTTAGTAATGCACTATGAAAGAATTAGAAACATTTTTTGAGAAAGAGTGTGAAGAGAAACACAAAATGCCACTTTTGACTAAAAAACCACATGTATAGTGCACACTAACTTGGTAAAAACACAATTATGATCGGATATGAGAAAGAGTAACATTACCTTTGTGCTTACCATTTCTTTTCCACTTGTTTTCACCTCATACACATCTCACCTTTCTTCTTTCAAGTGGATTGAGAAGTCAATTTGCAAATCCATAGCTGATGTCAATCAATTAGCAAGATACCTACAAGAAGAAAGATGAAATGGTCACCAATCATGTTTTTGGGTTCGGAGGGGTTAGCTTAGCAACCCAAGTCCTATTGCTCTTGGGTGATTTCCTAAAAGGACCAATTTCATTACAATAGTTGCATGTGCCTATAGTCTTGGAACTAGAGGATTCTCCAAGAAAGATTAGAGGTCATTTACCTTTGTTCTTCATTTGGCTACCATCATACTCCAAACCATGTCTACCAATTTGTATAGTAGTATGGTGTAGGATATCATTTAGATTCTTCTTACCAACTAAGAAGCTTTGCAAAGAAGATCTAAAACTATGATTATCATGCATAATAGAAGAAATAGTAGAAGACAAATGATTGATATTATCTCTAGCATGCAAAATATAATATTCTAAGCAAAGAGCTTTAGTTAAATAAGAATCTCTATCAATATTCAAGAACATTGATTTTGGCAAGCAAGTAAGCATTTTTATTTTCAAGCAAAGCAATCTTAGAAAGATGAACACCATTTTCAGATCTAATCCTTGCAAAGCAAGATCTTTGTCCATGTTTTCAGTTCTAAGAATATTAATGTCATGCATGAGAGAATCAACAATGTTATTATGCTCTACATTAGAATTAGTCATAATAGGTTAAGCTTCTAGAAATCGAATCTTATCAAGCAAACTAGAATTTTCAAATTTAAGAGAGTCTACTTGACTATGACAAGAATTTTTATCATTAAGCAAGCAAGTATTAACATGTTCCTAATCATCTAATTCTACATGAATTTTATCAACAATTCTATGAAGCTTTTTCCTTTTCTTTTGAGAAGACTTACGAGGGGTACAGGTAGAATTAATGATAGTAATTAAAGGTTCTTTATCCAAAGAGTTTAGATTTACCTCATTTCAGTCTTCACTTTTTGATTCCGTAAGAGAAAAATGACATTCTCCTTCATCACTAGAGCTTCAGCTTGATCATCCACTTGAATCTTCACTTGAGCTTGAGGTGGAGGAGTCACTTAAGCTTGAGTGCCACTTATCTTGTCTTTTCTTCTGATGATGGGTCTATATGACTTTTGGGCAATCTATCTTGAAGTAACCTTTATTTCCGCACTTGAGGCACTAGATGGAGGAAGTATGCTCACCTTTGCAGAATCTACATTTGGAGTACATGGCATCTTCTTCAACATGAGAGGATGGAGAGGCTTGTCCCATAATAGCTTCAATTTGATCCTTGATTTCAGTCTTCTTCATTTTCTTTAGCTCTTTCTACTCTTGTCTTTCAACTTCTTCTCTCTTGTCAAGTGTGACTTCTTGGGTATGTATATTTCCAACGAGTTATTCAATCGGGATATCATCAAGAGACTTTACTTCTTTAATGGAAGTCACTTTAATTTCTCATCTCTTGGGGAGAGTTCGAAGTATCTTTGAGTTGATCTCTCCTCTACTCATAGGATGTCCTAGAACAGCAAGACCATTCACAATGGTATTAAGCTTTGACTACATGTTGGCTATCTTATCCTCCTTTCCCATCTTGAAGTTCTCAAGCAACCCATTGAGCATGTAGACTATGCTTTCCTTCACTTGTTGAGTCCCCTAATAAATTATGCATAGCTTTATCCATACCTCATAGGCCGTCTCACAAGAAGAAATTCAGTTGAAATTGGTGGAGGTCATGGTGGCATATAGGATGTTGACTACTCTTGCATTCAAGGTTGCTTTCTTTATGGTATTTTCATCCCATTATTCTATCTTTGTCACTGGTAGCTTGTATAGATGGTCCACCATTTTCAATAGCACAAGACTTGATCCTTGGATGTATAATTGTAGCCTTCTTTTCCAATAGAGTAAGTTACTCCAATCAAAGATTGGAAGGTCGATGAAGTATCTCCCACGATAGTAGTCACCCATCTTCTCCTACTTGTTGAAGTATGCTTGGAGAAGACCTTCTCTGATACCAATTATTGGATCCTAGATGGGTGATTGGATGATCTAGAGGGGGTGTGAATAGAGCTGAATGTACTCAAACAAAATTCATATTAGACCTTTAAGGTATATCACATAATAAGGTTGCTAAATAGGAAATTTGAGTGAAACTAAAACATACATAGAAAGGGAGAGAGAGATTGAACATACACCAATCGACAAGCTATTTAGAATGGTTCCACACTTCAAACTAGAAGTATGTCAACCCACTACCTAGAGAGGTCAACCTCTAGGATGTCTTAACCATTGTATTCTTATATTCATTCATAAGACTTAAAATACATGAACAACAAAAGGAACTACCTATCCAATACAAAGAGTCCTCAACTTTACCAAGGACTTACCCACTTTTCAATGAGTCTTCGGCCTTCACCAAGGACTTACCCTCTCTTGCACAAGTCTTCAACCTTCTAGTAATTACCCACTCTTCTTGGATCTTTAGCCTTTGACTTTACCTTCACTCGAAGAACCTTCCACCAATGACTTACCCACTTGAGAAGGATTCTTCTATCTTCACCAAGGTCTTACCCACTCTTGCTCCAAGTCTTCCTCCTTGATCTTCATCAAGGGACTCCTTCCCATGTTCATCTTCACCTCTCTTAGCCATGAGAGTGAACCTTCATCTTTATGTTTGAAATGAAAGAATGGGAGGTGGTGGAAGTGAGAGCCTAAGAAGATATACATGTAGGATGAACTCTCTTGAAAATCTCCTACTCACTCTAATGGATGTAGCAAGTGATTAAGCTTAGAGAGAAAGAGGAGGTTGTAGGATCACTCAACTATAGAATAGGGATGTAACAAATAGAATGTCAGGGTCTATTTGCAATTTACCATTTCTTAAACTTCTTATTTCTTTTATGTCCTTTTGGAGTTTTCCCTAAATTTTCCTAACTTTTGTATCCTTTTGGCCTCAATGTTGAATTTAAGTTACATTTGATGATGTGATCTATATTTGCCCACATTCATGCCAATGAATGGGTTTTTGCACATATGTTCCAACTAATGTGATAATTGGAGTCCAATAATGCAAACTAGCCATTAATGAGAGATAATTAGTAGATAATGTTAATTTAAAGGTTTTATGGCTTTTTGGGATAAGAAATAATATGTGATGAGGTACTGAGTTAATTATGAGGAGTAATGTGTAATTGAATTAAGTAATGTGTGTAAATAACCTCCTTTCTTTCTCTCTCCTCCAATATGGAAAGAATGCATGAAAAGATAATAATGGTGAGAAAAGGATTATTGAAATTAATAAATGCTGCCTATTTTGAATTTCACTCAAACATTTATTAAAAGAGTCTCTTCATATTAACTCACACATTTTAATACATTAATATATGCATTTATGGACAATATATGAGTTATGAGTCATATTACATATAAAAATGAAATCTAATTATATAGTGTGGTTCTAGACATAATTATTAGCCTGTGGTTAAATTTTGGGGTCATTTTGACCATGTTTGACCATCCAAATCAATTTTACAAGTTTGGAGTAAAGTGTAATTAGGGTTTAATGTTGATTTCATTTGTTTCATACGTAACGCCAATGTTTGCTTAATTTCTCACTGTCATGTTTTCTCATCCATTGTAGATGATCATCCAATGGTCTGCTTCCATTCTAACTTTGATTTGATGGCCCCATCTTCATCTCCTTCCTCTAGTCAGTCACGGGTCTGGGAACAGTCCCGACCCCTAGACTCCTCGACTTTGTTCTCTCTCCTTGCTTAACCATTTTGTGGATTTTTTCTTCCATCGGCTTAGTCTCCCTACGACAGTGCGAATGAGCCTTAAGTCAGGCATTAGAGTGTGTTGTGGACAAAATGCCCAATTGAGGTTTTTTATTTGTCTCTGCCATTATGTGCAGAGGGAGCTATGATTGTCCACACACCTATTTAAGGTTGGGTAAAGCTCCCCCAAGCCACGAGCTTTCCTCCTCCTCTCCCAATTAGTCCCCTAATGCCATGGAGGTCCCCAGACTCCTCATTTTTTCTTCTCCAATGATGTCGACCACCTGCTCCACCTATGACCACGATTGGTTCAATTGACGCGAGGGTAAGTATCACCGACCATCCTTCTTCATCTTTTGGGTCTCTGTTTGACTCACAGTTGCTCCAATCACTGTACCATGTGCCTTGATTTAGTTCCCTCACTAGCATTCACCACCATGGTGCTCATGTGCCCTCCCAGCCTACCAACTTTTCCCTAAAGCTTACTTGAGCACCCACAAGCATTTTTTGATCATTGACTTCTAGTGCATCGACTTTAGTACATGGATTTGATCTCGATTTTTCTCCCTTACTTCTTGGGTTTTTCTGGTGTGTTTGGTAGTTGTAGGGGTCTTCACCCTATGTCTAGTGCACCTCTAACATCATCAGACCCCAACGATTGTTCTTGCTTCTTCTATTTCCTGAACTGAGGCTTGGTGATGCGATGTGAGGCTGGAGTCGAAGCTCCAGTAACCTGCTTGTGTCATGACCACAGCTAGAAGAAGACTGGTCATGGAATGACCAAGGTGGACATACCCCTTCAATTAGCTAGTTAATCGAGCATGGGCAGAAATGACAAGTCACCCTCTTGTTTTGTTTCTCGGCCGTGGGTCTTTGCTAAAGTCTGATTGACTCTAGTGCCCTTGCAAATTTAATAAATGGATTTACCTCGCAAGGGTATGTTAGTAATTTTTCCCCTTCACTCAATCACAATTGACTGGAGTAACACGAGCACGGACCAACTGATGGGGCCAAATGTGATTGGCCCAAGTCAGTGTGGGTCAGGCCTCCGCGGCCACGCTTTGCAAGCTTTTATTGCCTATGAGGCATTTTCTTGAAATCTGATTGGCCAATACAGTTTAATTCATATTAAATTGATGCCTTGTCAAAAAAATGTTAATAAATAGTCATTGGAAAGGATTTTTCATGTAGAATCTGAATTTGTGTTTTTTGAGTCATGATTCCAATTCCCATTCTAAGGATAGGCATGTATACCATTTTAATCAAATAAAATGTTCTAAAATATGTAACTAATTCAAGTGAACTCCAAATTAAGAAATAAAAGATGTTTTCCTAATCAGTGACATCCAAGTAATTGTATGGTCTATGTTTTGAGTCCTAAATTAGTGGTTTTCAATTAAGGTTTTCTTATGCTTTATGCTTTATAAATCCTAACACATGTGAAATATTTGTAACTAGGATAAATTGGATTTGGATACAATCTAATTGGTGAAAGTGTTGAATATGAATCTAGAATATGGTATGTGGACCCTATTTATGTATGTGAACACCTATGAGGTATTTGCATTCTAACCCTAAAGTTGGGCATTATTTATCCAAACCTATTTTCCCAATGAGGCATGAGCCTATTTTAATTTATTTTCTGATTATTGCATAAATTGGTCTAGGGTCTTGGACCCCACTTGCAATGTCGTTAAAACTATTATATTTTCCATTGTAATACTTTAGAATGATGATGGAAATGGCTAATAAACTAATTCAGTGTACATTTGTACAACCACCCATTGCAGACATGTGTTAATTCGCACAGAGGAATGTGATAATTCTCCCCACTTTATTAATATTTTCAGGTGCTTGGGAATGTGTAAATTTTCCCTCACCTAGAGGTTGAGGTTAGGTAGGTACCTCAACCCTATGTTAGCTTAATGCAGCCATATTTAATCATGCATGCTCTCTCTATGATTACTATTTAAACTGGTAGATTTCTTTATTGTGTTACTTGCCTCATACTTTTGACCCTCATAGTATAGTGAATATTTCTTATGCAATGTTGTAGTTTATAATTGTCCTTATTCTCTTGCTTGACACATACTTTTGTCTTCTGCTGCTGGGTGATCCCAACCACCCAGGTATAGGATCAGAGTGCGATTAGGAGCATGGTGAGCCAGCCTAAGACTAGGAAAAAGGAGTTCATCAATCTAGCATGAACATAGCTAATAAGTTGTTTTGTTTGGTGACATGTTGATGTAGTTTTAGTCTTACTCTACCTAGATCCTTTGTTTGTATAAAGTTGTACATCCCTATTTGGGAAAATTGTAATGTACACTTTATATAATTGAATATTGAAAAGTTTCAAATTCTGCTGTTATTCATTGGTGTTTTTGTTTACCATATCTAGTAGAGGGTGGTTCACACTCATTACAACATAGTATCAGAGCCAATGGTAGTCAGAGTCTTGACTATTTCAATTTGTCTCCCTAGTTAGAAAAACCTTACCTCATATAGTTTCCCATTTAGTTAACCTTAGAATTAACCAATGACAAAAGGTTGATGTAGAACCATAACAGTTTCATATTAGATACATCTTTAATCAACTTTTAGTTGATTAGCCTATTAGGTAGCTACTAGGGCATGAAGTTGAAAGTGATGGTGTTTAGAAATGGTCAGAACTTGGGGGTTGGAAATATTTTCCTCCATACCACTAACTTGGTTTACGGGGACTCCCGAGTTCATATGACAATAGCCTGGCCTAATCTGATACATAATTCATGAAATCACATACCTTTAGGCAAATAATCTCACTATTAAGTATCCTTAGAAACAAAATAAAATCACCTTGTGACCCATAAGTTCCTTATTTGAGACTTAGGTTTCCATGTTTAGGGTTAGTGTACCCTATACGAGACTTTGAAGTTTGCTAATAGTGATTAGTAAGACAATTAGGCATTGGATCTTATACATGTTTAGACTCACTCTTTTACCTCTAGCTTAGTTTGACTTGGCAGATCAACCCTTTTAAGGGGTGGAGTAGTGGTAGTAGTAGTACCTTGATCAATTTTGCATTTGCTAATTTAAAGGATGAAATCCTTTTAAGGAGATGAAGTACTACAATGCATTGAAATCTAGATACTCTAAATTTGGAAACCCTTACTCCTTAGATAAGAGATTAGTGAGATTGTATGATTAATATTGGCCAAACAAATTATATTATAATTTAACCTATTTGTCGATACACAAATGAATATATAATAATTTATCTACAGAATAGTTCATATGCTTGAACTCTAATAAATACTACATGCACATAATAGTGAGTTACTCATCACTAATCATGAATGCACATGATTTTGACCATGTCACCCTAATGGTATGTTGAGTTAGGATATGAAACTAATGCATGCTAAAGATGCATAACATGTAGTGGTCATGTTGACCTAACCCTAATATGTAATCATCTAACCTTGGCTTATATACATATATATCCTTAATGCTTTCATGATACATTAGTTACATTAGGTGTCATCATCAGTTAATATACCTTGATACATATACCCATGGACTGTAATCAACTAATTATAATTGGGATCAAGTTATCGATATATGTAAGGCATTTCACCTTGTTCTCTAAATACATGTCGTTAATCACCTAATCATAATTTGATATATGAATCAATTCAATAAATTGTAATGTGTTCCACCCCTATTCACCTAAATATAGGTAATGACTCATATATGGTAAAGAGTAATTGGAATTACATAAGTATATTTATTAACTCTACAATAATTCCAAATAATGTCCAATGTGATGTTAATCATGTATAATTTATAATATGAAGTGTAAATAGGATAAGATGGTTCGTAATGACATTAATGTGAGTATGAAAAGTGATGTGACAATGTGTAATATAGGTGTAAGAAATTAATATGATATTATTTAGACTTAATAAGTTGTTGGATAATATTATCTAATTCTTGAAAATTAATATGTGCTAATTCTACAGGATGATCTTATGGGGATAATGGAGAAGGAATTCAAGTTATTAAGTTTTGTGGCCTAATATATTAATGAATGTTGAGATGACTTATTAAACCTTAATTGTGCTTAAAACCCTTAATGAGATAAATATAGGTAATACATATGATTTGTGCATAATATTGAGATATAATTCTTTGGACAACAATGTGAGTATAACATGACACAACTGATAGAATAATGATGATGATGCAAATTCATTATGGGGATAATGCTAATAAGCCAAAAAGTAGTAATTGTTTTATAATTGATAAAAGGTAATATGAATGGTGGAAACCTTAGGATAACCCAACTCATGAGTAGAGCATGTGAAGTACCATAATCTAGAGGTGACCACCTAGTTGTCTAATTTTGGGATGTTGCGTACTAACCTTTACCTCTTGTTGTGATTTCGGGGATGAAATCCTCTTTAAGGGGTGGAGTGCTGTAACAGACTGAATCTCAGGGTCTATTTGCAATTTACCCATTTCTTATGCTTCTTATTTCTTTTATATCCATTAGGACTTTTCCCTAAATTTTCCTAACTTTTATATCCATTTTGGCCTTAATGTTGAATTTTAGCAACATTTGATGATGTGATCTATATTTTCCCACATTCATGAAAATGAATGGGTTTTTGATCATATGTTCCAACTAATGTGATAATTGGAGTCTAATAATGCAAAATGCCTATTAATGAGAGATAATTATTAGATAATGTTAAATTAAAAGTTTTATGGCTTTTTGGGATAATAAATAATATCTGATGAGGTATTGAGTTAATTATGAGAAGTAATGTGTAATTGAATTAAGTAATGAGAGTAAATAACCTCCTTTCTTTCTCTCTCCTCCTATATGGAAAGAATGAATGAAAAGATAATAAACTGGTGATAAAAGGATTAATGAAATTTCTAAATGTTGCCAATCTTGAATTTCACTCAAATAATTCATTAAAAGAGTCTCTTCATATTAACTCACTCATTTTAATACATTAATATATGCATTAATGGATAATATAATAGTTATGATCCATACTACATATAGAAATGCAATCTAATTATATAACCTGGTTCTAGACGTCATTATTAGCCTATGGTTAAATTTTGGGGTCATTTGGACCATGTTTGACCATCCAAATCAATTTTACAATTTTGGAGTAAAGTGGAACTATGGTTTAATGTCGATTTCATTTATTTCATATGTAACGCCAAAGTTCGCTCCCTTTTCTCACTGTCACACATTTGAATCCATTGTAGACTCTCATCCAATAGTCTATGTCCATTATAACTTTGATCCGACAGCGTCGACTTCATCTTCTTCCTCCAGTCGGTCACGGGTTTGGGAACAAACCCCGACCACTAGACTCCTTGACTTCGTTCTCTCTCCTTGCTTAGTATTAGTATCCCTATGTATCCCTATGATGTTTTGAATGAGCCTTAGCTCAAGCATCATGGTGTCTTGTGGATGAAACGTTCAATTGAGGTTTTCTCTTCTTCTGTGTCATTTTCTACAGAGGGGGCTACAACTATCCTCACACCTATTTAAGGTTGGGTAAAGCTCCCCAAGCTACGAGCTTTCCTCCTCCTCTCCCAATTAGTCCCCTAATGCCCTGGAGGTCCTCAAACTCCTCATTTTTTTCTTCTCTAGTGAAGTCGACCACCTGCTCGCACTCTGGCCACCATTGGTTAAATTGATGTAAGGGTAAGTATCACCGGCCATCCTTCTTTGTCTTCTTAGTCCCGGTTTGCCTCGCAGTTTCCCCAATCATCGTACCATGTGCCTTGGTTTAGTGCCCTCACTGGTATTCACCACCGCGGAGAACCTATGCCCTCCTAGCCTACCAACTTCACCCTAAAGCTTACTTGAGCCCCCACAAGCATTTATCGATCATTGACTTCTAGTGCATCAACTCTAGTACATGGCTTTGACATCTGTTTCGCTCACCTACTTCTTGGGGTTTTTTTGGTTTGTTTGGCAGTTGTAGGGGTCTTTTCTCTATGGCCAGTGCTCATATAACTTCACCGGACCCCAGTGGTCACGCTTGCATCTACTGTTTGCTAAATTGAGGCCTAGTGGTGCCATGCAAGGATGGCGCTGAAGATCCAGTAGCCTGCTCGCGTCAAGACCATGGCAGGAAGAAGCCTGGTCATGGAATGACCAAGGTAGCCATGTGACTTCAATTAGCCAGTTAATTGAGCATGGGCAGATATGACAACTCACCCTCTTATTTTGTTTCTCAGTTGTGGGTCTTTTATAAAGTATCATTGACTCTAGTTCCCTTGCCAATTTAATCAACAGATTTACCTTGCAAGTGTATGTTAGTAATGTGTCCCCTTCACTTAGACATAGTTGATCGGAGTCACACAACGCAGACCGGCTGATGAGGCCAAATGTGATTGGCCCAAGTCAGTGTGTATCCAGCCTCCATGGCCCGCACTTTGCAAGCTTTTATTCCGATGTGGCATTTTCCTAAATTCTTATTGGCCAGTATAGTTTAATTCATATTAAATCAATGTCTTGTTATAAAAAAACGAATAAAAGTCATAGGAAGGAAATTTTCATGTAGAATCTGATTTGTGATTTTTGAGTCTTGATTCTAATTACTATTCTGAAGTTAGGCATGAATACCATTTCAATCATATAAAACATTCTAATATATGTAACTAATTCATTTTAACTCCAAATTGAGAAATAAAAGATGTTTTCCTAATCACTCAAGTCCAAGTAATCATTTGGTCTATGTTTTGAGTCATAAATCAGTGGTTTTCAAATAAGGTTTTGTTATGCATTATGCTTTATAAATCCTATCACATGTGAAATATTTGTAACTAGGATAAAGTGGATTTGGATACAATCTAATTGGTGAAAGTTTTGAATATGAATCTACAATAAGGTATGTGGACCCTATTTATGTATGTGAACACCTATGATGTATGTGCTTTCTAACCCTAAAGTTGGGCACTATTTATCCAAACCTATTTTCCCAATGAGGCATGAACCTGTATTAATTTATTTTCTGATTATTGCATATATTTTTCTAGGGTCTTGGACCCCACTTGCAATGTTGTTAAAACTCTTATAATTGCCATTGAAATACTTCACCATGATGATGAAAATGACTAATTAACTAATATAGTGTACATCTATACAACCACCCATAGCGGGAATGTGTTAATTCGCCCAGGGGAACGTGATAATTCTCCCCACTTTATAAATATTTTCGGTTGCCTGTAAATGTGTAAATTCTCCTACACCTAGAGGTTGATGTTAGGTAGGTTACTCAACCCTATGTTATCTTAATGTAGTCATATTTAATCATGCATGCTCTCTTTATTAGTATAATTTAAACTGGCATAATTCTTTATTGTGTTACTTGCCTCATACTTTTGACCCTCATAGTATAGTGAATCTTTATTATGCAAAGTTGTAGTTTATAATTGTCCTTATTCTCTTGCTTGACACTAACTTTTATCTTTGCTTGCTGGGTGATCCCAACCATCGAGGTATAAGATCAGAGTGCACATCAGGAGCATGGTGTGCCAGCCTAAGACTAGGAAAAAGGAGTTCATCTATCTACAATGGACATAGCTAATAAGTTGTTTTGTTTGGAGACATGTTGATGTATTTTTAGTCTTCCTCTACCTAGATCCTTTGTTTGTATAAAATTGTACACCCCTATTTGGGAAAATTGTAATGTATTCTTTATATAATAGAGTATAGTCAAAGTTTCAAACTTTACTGCTATTCATCGGTGTTTTTATTTACCATATCTCGTAGAGGGTGGTTCACACTATTTACAACATGGTATTAGAGCCAATGGTAGTTAGAGTGTTGACTTGAATTTGTCTCCCTAGTTATAAAACCTTACCTCATATAGTTTCCCATTTAGTTCACCTTAGAATTAACCAACGACAAAAGGTTGGTCTAGAACTGTAATAGTTTCATATTAGATACATCTTTAATCAACTTTTAGGCGATTAGCCTATTAGGTAGCTACTAGGGCACAAAGTTGAAAGTGATGGTGTTTAGAAAGGGTCAGAACTTAGGGGTGGCAATATTTTCCTCTATGCCACTTGCTTGGTTTACGGGGACTCCCGTGTTTATATGACACTGACCTGACCTGATCTGATACATAATGCTCAAAATAGCATACCTTTAGGCAAGTAACCTCACTGTTGAGTATCCTTAGAAACAAAATAAAATCACCTTGTGAGCCATAAGTTCCTTATATGAGACTTAGGTTTCCATGTTTAGAGTTAGTGTACCTTATACTAGACTTTGAAGTTTGTTAATAGTGATTATTAAGATAATTAAGTGTTGGGTCTTATACATGTCTAGACTCACTCTTTTGCCTCTATCTTAGTTTGACTACTAGGTCAACCCTTTTAAGGGGTGGAATAGTGGTAGTAGTAGTACCTTGATAGATTTTGTATTTGCTGATTTTGAGGACGAAATCCTTTTAATGGGATGAAGTCCAACAATGCATTGAAATCTAACTGCTCTAAAATTTGGAAACCCTAACTCCTTAGATAAGAGATTAGTGAGCTTATATGATTAGTATTAGCTAAATAAATTATAACTATAATTTAACATGTTTGTCGATATATAAATGAATATATAACAAGTTATCTATGGAATAGTTCATATGCTTGAATTTTAATAAATACTAAATTCACATAATAGTGAGTTACTCATCACTAATTGTGAATACACATGATGTTGACCATGTCACCCTAATGGTATGGTGAGTTAGGATATGAAACTAATGCATGATATAGATCCATAGCATGTAATGGTCATGTTGACCTAGCCCTAATATGTAATCATCTAACCTTAAACTATATACATATATATCCTTAATGCTTTCATGATACATTAGTGACATTAGGTGTCAGCATAAGTTAATATACCTTAATACATATACCCATAGATTATAATCATCTAACTATAATTGTGATCAAGTTATCAATATATGTAAGGCATATCACTTTTTTCTTTAAATGCATGTCATTAATCATCTAATCATAATTTGATATGTGAATCAATTCATTAAATTGTAATGTGTTCCACTCCTATTCACCTAAATATAGGTAATGACTCATATATGGTAAAGAGTAATTAGAATTACATATGTATGATTATTAAGTCCAAATAATGCCTAATGTGATGTTAATCATGTATAATTTATAATATGAAGTGTAAATAGGAGTAGATGGTTAGTAATGACATTAATGTGAGTATGAAAAGTGATGTGACAATTTGTAATATAGGTGTAAGAAATTAATATGACATTATTAAGACTTAATAACTTGTTGGGTAATATTATCTAATTATTACAAAATAATATGTGATAATTATGCATGATGATACTATGGGGATAATCGAGAATGAATTCAAGTTATTAAGTTTTGTGACCTAATATATTAATGAATGTTGAGATGACTTAGTAAACCCTAATTGTGCTTAAAACCCTTAATGAGATAAATAAGGGTAATACATATGATTTATTCATAATATTGAGATATAATTCTTTGCATAAAAATGTGAGTATAATATGACACAAGTGATAAAATATTGATGATGATGTAAATTCATTATGGGGTTAATGCTAATAAGTCAAAAAGTAGTAATTGTTTTATAATTGATAAAAGGTAATATGAGTGGTGGAAACCTTAGTAGAACCTGATTCATGAGCAGAGCATGTGAAGTACCATAAGCTCGAGGTGACCACCTAGTTGCCTAATGTTGGGATTTCATGTACTCACCCTTCCCTCTTCTTGTGATTTTGGGGATATATCCTCTTTAAGGGGTGGAGTACTGTAACAGACTGAATCTCAGTGTCTATTTCCAATTTACCCATTTCTTAAGCTTATTATATCTTTTATGTCCTTTTGGACTTTTCCCCAAATTTTCCAAACTTTTGTATCCTTTTTGGCCTCAATGTTGAATTTGAGAAACATTTGATGATTGCATTTATATTTTTCCACATTCATGTCAATGAATGGGTTTTTGCACATATGTTCCAATTAATGTGATAATTGGAGTCTAATAATGAAAAATGGCCATTAATGAGAGATAATTAGTAGATAATGTTAATTTAATGGTTTTATGGCTTTTTGGGATAAGAAAGAATATGTGATGAGGTATTGAGTTAATTATGAGAAGTAATGTGTAATTGGATTAAGTAATGAGAGTAAATAACCTCCTTTCTTTCTCTCTCCTCCAATATGGAAAGAATGCATGAAAAGATAATAATGTGGTGAGAAAAGGATTGTTGAAATTAATGAATTTTTCCTATCTCAAATTTCACTCAAATATTTCATGCAAAGAGTTTCGTCATATTAACTCACTCATTTTAATACATTAATATATGCACTAATGGACAATATATGAATTATGAGACATATTATGTATAAAAACGAAATATAATTATATAGAATGATTCTAGACATCATCTTTATCCTATGGTTAAATTTTGGGGCCATTTAGACCATGTTGGACCATCCAAATCAATTTTACAAGTTTGGAGTAAAGTGGAACTATGGTTTATTGTCGATTTCATTTGTTTCATATGTAACACCAAAGTTTGCTTCATTTTGATCTGTCACGCATCTGGATCCATCGTAGATGCTCATCCAATGGTCTGCTTACATTCTAAATTTGATCTGACAGCCCCAACTTCATCGCCTTCCTCCAATCCGTCGCGGGTCAGGGAGCAGTCATGACCCCTAGACTCCTCGATTTGGTTCTCTCTCCTTGCTTAACCATTTTGCTTGATTTTTCTTCCATCGGCTTAGTCTCCCTATGATGGTTCAATTGAGACTGAGCTCAGGCATCATAGTGTGCCATGGATGAAATGCCCAATCAAGGTTTTCTCTTTGTCTCTGCCATTTTGTGTAGAGGGAGCTACGACTGTCCTCACGCCTATTTAAGGTTGGATAAAGCTCCCCCAAGCCACAAGCTTTTATCCTCCTATCCCAATTAGTCCCGTAATGCCCTGGAGGTCACCAACCTCGTCCTTTTCTCTTCTCCAAAAATGTTGGCCACCTGCTTGCACTTTGACCACCATTGGTTCAATTGACGTGAGGGTAAGTATCACGGACCATCCTTCTTCGTCTTCTCAGTCTCTATTTGCCTTACGGTTGCCCCAATTGTTGTATCATGTGCCTTGGTTTAGTGCCCTTACTAGAGTCCACTAGTGCGATGCTCCTATGCCCTCTTAGCCTACCAACTTCACCTTGAAGCTTACTTGAGCCCCTACAAGCATTTTCCGATTATTGACTTGTAGTGCATCAACTCTAGTACAAGGCTTTGATCTCGGTTTTTCTCCACTACTTCTTGGGTTTTTCCTATGTGTTTGGTAGTTATATGGGTCTTCTCCCTATGGAGAATGCACCTATGACTTCATCAGACCCCGTCAATCGTGCTTGCATCTTCTGCTTGCTGAAGTGAGGCATGGTGGTGGGATGTGAGGCTAGAGTCGAAGCTTTAGTAGCCTGCTTGCGTCATGACCACGGATGGAAGAAGTCTGGCCATGGAATGACCAAGGTAGCCATGCCCCTTCAATTAGCCAATTAATTGACCATGGGAATAAATGACAAGGTGGTTGACGACTACTGTTGACGAGCCCATGAATACCCCAATCCTCACCCAAGGTGGTTGACGACTACTGTTGTCCTTGCTTGACGGATTTCAATATCCTCTACAAGTTCTCCATGGAGAACAAACCTCTTGAAAGTGGAGGTGTTGGAGATTTGGTGCTCAAGACTACATATTAGCATGAAATGTGGTGAAAGAGTCTTCGTGATGTGTAAGGCATGGATGCCTCCTCTCCTTCTTCTCTCTCTTCTTCTTCTTCAACCTCAAATGGTGGGGAGACATCCTCTCCCTTTGCTACGACTTCCATATGATCTTCTTGTTACAAAAGATGGAGTACTCCTTGAAGATGGAAGATGGGGTCAGAAAGAACCTTTTCCTTGAAATGGCCATCAATGGTGCAGTAGGAATACACCCTACCTTGGTACTTGGTTATGAGGTGGGCCCTCTTATATTTCTTGAAATCAATTGTTTATGTCATCTTAAGGGCGTTAACCTTGAAAAGGTCAAGTGGCATATGCATGGCTAGTGGTGTACACAGGCCCTCAAAGTGAATGTGGGGGGTTCCTCTAAACTTGCCTCTTTACTTCCATAATATGGAGAAGGAAGAATGGCCCAAGATTGACCATTTCCCTTCCCAAGGGCAAGAATGACTCGAGGACATACATGTTTGCCTATTGATCCATCCCTTGCCCTTGAGTTTACCTATAAAATACTATGGTCATCAAGTAGCAGTGAAGAATGTCAATGAAGGGATGCTCGATGTCCTTGACTTAAGAATTATTTCAGTTCATGACAAAACCTTGAGTAGTAATGTCATCTATCTTCACACCATTCTAAAGTCAAAGTCTCTGGGTGTGAAGAAAACCTCACCCATGGACTAGACATGTATGGAGTTGTACTCCTCCAAGTTGTGGTGGTGCTCGATGTTGTATATCTTGAGTTTGACCCCACTGACTTTCCATCCTTACCTGTGCTCAGGGATATAATGAACCTCCAACGTATCAAGAAACTCACAAATGATGTTGAGGTAAGTGGGACAATCACCAAAGAATGGGTGTTCACCCACCATTCCCCGGTCTATATAGACACATTTGGAGTTGTCGGTGAAACATGTTTGAGAGAGGAAGGCCCAATCCCAATATCGAGTTGCTATGAGCTCTCTTTTTAGCAATGAAACCTAACACTTCTTCATCCCCTCTCACGGGAAAGTAATCTCTATTGTCTTAGGTACCAACTGATCGAATTTTCTAGAGGTGGACCGAGCTTGTCACCGGGTTGCCAAATCCTTAAAGAAGAGAATAAAGAAGTGAAGGAAAGAGCTTGGTGAAAATTTTGCATCACCAAAATTCTCTAGTAACCTCCTATGAACTTCTTTCATCTTCTGAGTGGGAGGGGAGATCTTTGGTGTCAATTTGAGACTACCCTTACCTGCCCTTTTAAGTTGACGGTGTGTCCTCCCACGTTGTGTTGATGCTACCGACAATCATGTCTGTGGTACTGACACCTTGTGAGATTCTTGGTGCCAATAGTTGATATCAATGACATAGTGTTGTTAATACACCAACCCACAAATTACTCTGTGTTGGTGATACTATTGTGAGTCAGTGGTACCGACATTGAATTGTTGCATGCAGATCGGCACCGTCGATCGTAGGATGGGAAAAATCATGATCATTGGTGTTTCTGGGATAGATATAGTCATCTTGGTTGATGCCACCGATGTGTGTGTCGGTGGCACTGAGGTGAACTTTTCTCACAACCAATCTATTTTTCAATGCTTGTCTTGGTGGTATTGAGGCTCAATTTCCAATAGCTTCAAAGGTTTGATCTAAAATGTTGTTCTATCAAATTGGCTATAGGTGGTACCATGATGTGTCACCCTTCATCTTCTTTGAGATAGATGAGTCGGTACCACTAAGAAACCTCTGGGTGGTATCGAAAATAATATTTATGTAGCTCCATGATTTTTGCTCAAAAATAGTCTGTGCTAAAGACATTGTTATTGGTGCTAATAATAGGAATTTAAACACTTGATCTCTAGTTGATAATGGTTTGGTGCCACTAATCCACCGGTCAGTGGTACCAAAATTTTCTAAAATCCTTATTGCTTTACAAAAGATTTATCACTACTTCCAACGGTGGAGTCAGTGGTACCAACATAGGGAATTTCTGCACACCAAGCAAAATGCATCAAGGCACCTTTTTTAAACCAAACTAAATAAGTATTAATAAAGAATATTAAAAAAAACTGATTAAACATAATTAAATGATAGAAAGTATGCCGGTTTTCTCCCATAAGAACCCTTCTTTAATGCATTACTCTCAACAATCATTTCATCCATTTTTTTCAAAAAAGCGTAATGAGTTTCAAGTCATTCTTCTCATGGACCACTCCTTCTCAAAAATAATTATTGGGACATTGTACACTAGTGAATAATGTATTGGGGCCATCAGTAACTTCTATTATGCCATGAGGGAAAGCTCTAACTGATGAATGCATATTCATTATGGACTTAGCTGCATTCCCGTCAATGTCTTGCACACATTTTCAATATTTTAGTTCCAAATTACCTAAAAGTTAGAATTTATTAATTTTATGTTAATTTATAAGTTTGTGATCCATCCCCTTATTTCCATGATAGGCTTGTGCTTCATTGCATGGTAGGAGTGTAGGAGGTGATGGTCTAGTTCCTTCATCAGTTGTTGAGAACTCACATTACTCATGTTGATCCATTGACTTTCAGTAGCCTACCCTTCTATCAATTTTTTACTCTTCTAAAAGATGCTCCATCGACACCGGCCATCGACCCTATGCGAATATCCCCCCTAGCATGGGTGCACTTCGGCCAAACCTTTGATGGTCGTACCACCCTTGTCTCAACCCAAGGAAGCACGGGGACGCCTTCTGATGTTTGGTCTGCAACTAAATACCTAAGGGAACCCACTCCTTGCCTTTCAATGACATTTTTCATCAGCCTTCCTATGGCACCACAATGTCTACCTTCTAGTGGAATACATATGCCATCTTCTGATGGCTGATCTGCACTACCTTCCAAAGGTATTTCTGTACACTACAATTGATAGCGTACCCGCTCCTATCAACTGAAGTAAGCCCCACATGCACTATAACATACCAAAATCTGGGCATTTTGCCTGTTGGTCCTCTTTTCCATCTTTTCCTTTCATTTATATCCTCTTTAGCATTTATGCTTAATTTGTAAAGAATATAATGGTCTAATCAACATTTGTTCACCTTTTCTCTCAACATTTGGGTTTATGCACAAATACCTTAGTAAAAGCTTAGTAATGGGTGTAATATGTAAAATGTACACTTAAGTGATAAAAAGAATAAAGAAATTCTTCCAAGAACTTTCTAGTGCTTTTTAGAATATGAAAAAGAAAGAAAATCCTGAAATATAAATAAAGGAGAAGATAAATGCAATAATTAGAAGTAATATGATATTTAATGAATAAAAGAGGATAATGAGAAACATATTGCACCAAAATTATAATGGGAAATCCACAAGGATAATTTGACAATCAAATTCATTTTCTTGACTTAAAATAAACTTAATGGCCAAGAATCATCTAATTTGGATAATAAATAAATATATAATGCCTTTAATACAAGATAATGGGAAATAAGCCAAGAAAGAGAGATAAAATATGTAATGCCATCAAATTAGAAAACTAACTCCATATTCGTGATCTAAACATAAAAATAAGCCTTTGGGAAATTTTGTATTTAATTTGGTCAATGTTTAATATTTTAATTTATTCAACAGAGAGAAAATGACTTAAAGACCAAAAATATTAAATATATGTTGACAGAAATTAATTAATGTCAAAATCCTATTCCACACGATTAGTATTGCTTATAGACCAAGTTTTACATTTTTAGAAAGTTTCTAGATGCCTCTAATAAATTAAAACGTTAAATAAGTGATTAAATTTAAATGAATTAAACAAAATAATAAAAGTCTTCAAAAAAATATAATAATTCCAAACTCGTGTTCTAAATGTTAAAATAGACCTTTAGATGAATTTTAAATCAATTTGGAAAATATTTGATGAGACGGTAAATTAAGGAGAGAAAAAGTGTACAAAACTTTCAACGCATTATTTAAAATAGCAAACAACTTCAACAAATGGAAACAATGATAAATTCATATTCAACATACTTAATATGAGTTGTGGGTGAAGTTTTGTAAATTTTGGATAATCCTAGAGTCAACAAATAAATGAGGAAAGAGAAAATGTGTTTTGAATTAGTTAACACAATAAACATTCTCAAAATGCAAAACTAATTCCATATTTAGATTCTACGCATCAAAATCAGTCAAAATATAAAATTTTGTAATTGTTTGATAATGTTTGGGCCTCCAAATCAGGAGAGAGAAAAACATTTAAATGTATATCTCCTTTAATCAATTTTGAATAGGACTAAATTGTTATATCACGATGATCTCTGACTGTTGGATCTCGATCGGAGGGTCTGTGGATTGTCTTCTTCGTTGGCCCGATTTGGCAATAGGTTGCTTGACTGCCAAGTTTTCAAATCGATTAATCCGGAGATATACTCAATAGTTTTTGCTAATTTTTGGTTCTATGAATTCCTTGTGAGATTCCGCACAGATACCTTCCAAAATTTTTGTGTTTAGACGAATATCTGAGGAATGCCCAACTTGGGCGCCGCCACCCTCTACCTTCACCTAGTCCAACCCTAACTCAGGGTCCCTTGCCTATATATATCTATGCCCCTAGGACCGCCATTACCTTAGCAACTCGCTCATGCCTTCAATTTCAGTTTTTGTGGACATCTTGACCACCATCTAGTCGTCGAGGACCACCAAGCTTGCGGCGTCCCTCCTTCTCTCCTTGCTTCATTTCCATTCAATTGCAAGGTACCAACAGATTCAGCTCTTCTTCCTCTTTCTTTTGAGTACCTGAACGCGAAATTCCATTGTGTATCGTGTTTTTGCCCAAATCGAGCCCAAGCAACCTGCTCGCGGCTCGTTGCCTTGGCACGGGGAGGAAGACGACTCCCTGTCGTTTTACCTTTTTGCTCCAATCGACTTTTCCGTTCTGTGTTTTCGCGCGTGGGCATTTCTGACTTCTCGCTTATTTTTCTTGCTTTGATCCTGTTGACCCCGGCCCACTCACCTACTGCGAGGGGTTCATAGACGTGGGATGACCCACTCTCTCTCCAACTCTCTCTCTAGCTCTCTCTCTCAGGTTGTGCCTACGTAGCACTCTCTAATTGGTCAAAATAGAATAATTTCTATAAATTATTCGTGATGTCAAAAATAGAAAATAAATAGTATTTTGAAATCAAGAAGACGAGATCTATCCATTAAAAATATTTTTGAGTTTTGGTTTTAATGTTTGTGAAAACGTATTTTTAGAGTCGATTTAATTAAATAAAAATCACCAAAATTAACCCTAAAAGTCCATATCTTCAAAATGTACAATATTATATGTTATTTTGATCAGAAAAACCTAACTAGGATGATGGTGACGTTTTCGTAGTCTAATTCGATGGTTTGTGCAAAAAGTTAGTAATATTAGGGTTTTAAACCTTTAATGAGTATACTTCATGCTAATTCCTAGATCTAATGATGAATTAGGGAATGAGGGTTCTGATTTCTTGTGAAGGGTTTCGAAAGAGGGTTCTAGAACACTTGAGGTTAAGGTATGTGCATTTACTCTTTAGTTGGGAAAACTTTATACCAATACCTACATTTTCCTAATGAGGCTTGATCTGACCTAATACTTGATTTCTTGAAACCAAAATTGTTCATGCCTCAAAATCAATTGTAATATTATCTTGATTGGGTTTTTACGCCCCACTGCCATGTTGTTTAAATCTCTTAGTTAACTTTGCCATAACTCTTTTCTAGCATGTAATTAAATGCTCTATTTAATTATAAAGTAGTGGTACTTATGTACAACCACCCACAGCGGGCATGTATATAATCACCCTAGGGGAATGTTTATAATTCTCCCCTATTATATTATAGGTGACTGGGAATGTCTTATTCTCCCCTAACCTAAGGTTAGAGGTCCGGTAGGTGCCTCAACCCTACTTAGTTAGGTAGACATATTAATTTACATGCAAAACCGTTATTTACTTTTGTTATTGGCAAGTTTCATTATAAAAAGCCTCATACTTGTGATGTCTCACTTTTTAATAAATCTCTAGCATATTTTACTTGTTACAACTTACTTGTCACTTTTAGAATAATCTTGTAACACATACTTTTCTCTCTTTTCCTCTTGTTGGGTGCCTTCCCAACCACCCAGATGTTGAGCAAGGTGATGAATAGGACTTGAAGATATTGTCTTTGGCTTGGACTTAGCTGATGGATATGTTGGTTGGAGACAAAAGTGGAGTAGTCTAGTTTCCCTCTACTTAGATCCTCCTTTTGTATAAACAATGTACACCCATATTGGGGAATTTTTTATGCACACTTTATTTAAATTGAATATAGTCAAAAACTTTATCTTCCACTGCTATCCCAATTGGATTTTGTTTACCATTGTTTTTAGTAGAGAGGTGGATTGATTTCACTTCTTTACATGCACACTTTCATGGCCATCTTGACTCCTCGCCTATCGATGTCTTTACTGATCGCTAAAAAACTCTTCATCTATTGATGGAGTTACTGCAAACTAATGGCCCATTATATTCCTCAGGCCACCTTTAACTCTTCATATCCATGCTGACCAATATGCCATTGCATGGTGGATGGACAGGTACCATACCCTCCCCTACACCTATAAATAGAAGTATAAGACCTCTATAGATGAGGTCTGATGTTTTACGCCACAAGGCTGCTACCATATCTCCTGAACTTCGACTCCCATTTACCTTCAACCCTTAGATCAGTTTGTGAACACCAACTAAAGTTCCCTCTACCTCCACCAAGGCTCATAGATTCTAACATCAAAGGAGGTTCTGAAGGATGACAACTTTTCCACCAATTGTTGACCTTTGCCTCCTTCGATCTGCCACTCCCTCTACCCATCAGTTGATTAAGCTCCCATGGGAGGAAGAATGAAGATTCCAATCCATCACTGACGAACCTCTAGGGTGTATATGCTATTTGACACCTTTGTTTTAGAGTCTAAAGAATGGCCTCCACAAACTACGACTGTGATTTCTTACTCTTCTGCGATCATGGCATCTTTTCTCTCATTCCTAGTTGTTTCTTCTATTGCTACCATGAGCAATTTGACCTATAACTAGGGTGTGGGGAGTATCCCTACTACTTGATTTTGTTCTTCTATCTGCATCTAGTTTGCTACAGACTATTTCATGTTTAGAATCAATCTTTTAATGCTTGTATGGTTGTCAGATCAACAAGTTTACATATTTTAAATGATATTGGATGCAGAGAATTTTGAGTCTGAGATTCAGGATATAGATTCAAATCTGGTTAAACCATTGATGAGAATTATGGATAGGTATTTTTTGAGGCAATAGATGCATGATCTCTAGGTAACTCGACGACAAGCTTAGAATAATATATGTTTTGTATTTTATCCTACTGCTAAAGGGGGATTTTCCAATCCTCAACATATACATGTTCATGTTTAAAATGATGTAGTGAGAGAGTTAATTATATGAAGAGGTAGTGAAACCAATTCCAACCTAATGCTCCCATCCATTGATTTATCAATCCATTAATACATCTGTTACGATTTGCAACTTTCATTTAATAACTAAATCCAAATCTTGAGTTAAATACTAGTTCTTGCATGGTTACTTTAATCATATTATGTCTTAAAAATGTTGTTCCTTTGGGTTTGATCCTAACTATACTATAATAATGTACACACCCATGAGGGTGGTGATTATTGTACTTAGTCTAGGTAAACTCTAGGGATTTCATCCCTACTGAATTTTTTGGTGCAATATCACACATGTCACTAACCACCACATAATTGCTAGTCCATCATGATCTCAACTTCCCTAGTTGCAACTTCATGCTAGAGTTAAATAAAAACACCCTATGTCTAGGTATGAATGTCCTATGAAAACTATGGCGGTCATGGATCTTCATGGTCCTATCCTTTATATTCTTGAATTTTATAGGCATCTAGCCTAATCTCGTCAAATTCATTAAGCTCTAACCTTTTTTTCTCCTTGCATCATATTGATCAAGATTCAATTTCCTCAAGTCCCACATGGATTTATGTTCTAGCTCTAAGGGCTAGTGAAATGCATGACCATAAACTAGTACATACAGTGCCATGCCTATCGGTGTCCTAAATGCCATCACATAAGCCCAAATATCATCATTTAATTTCATGCTCCAATTCATCCTAGTGCTCTAAATGGTCTTCTCTAGTATCATCTTTATCTACCTATTAGACACCTCCACTTGGCCTTTGAGTCTAGGGATTGTATGGGGCTCCTACCTTATGATTCACTTGATATTTTATCAAACAATTTACAAACATGCTATTTATGAAGTGAGAACCTCCATTAATTATGATCATCCTAGGTTCACCAAACCTATAGATAATATGGTTCTTCACAAAATAATGCACAACATGTACATCATTAGTGTAGGTTGGAATTGATTCCACCCATTTTGATACATCATCAACTAAAAGGAATATATATATATATATATTAGAATTTAAAGGACACTAAGGTTTTGATGAAATCTATGCCCCAAAGATCAAAAACTTCAACTTCTTGAAATATGTTCAGGGGAACTTCATATCTTCTAGAAATAATACATGACCTTTGATAGGTACCATATCTCCCCACATGTCATATGCATCCTTAAACAAGGATGGCCAATAGAATCCACTTTCTCTGACCTTAGTTGTTTTCCTTAAGATATCATGGTGTCCCCCAATGGTTAGAGAGTGATAATGAGCAAGTATACTCTCAAACTCACACTCGGGAACAAAGTAAAATTTCATCTCTATATTTCTTAAACAAAATAGGGTAATCCCAAACATTAAACCTCAAAGAATGGATGCATCTCTTCTTCTCCAAATATTCCTGTCTCCTAGTAGTTCTCCACAAGTTAAGTTAAGACATGCATACCACAAGTCATTTTCTCTTATAGAAAAAAGTTTCTCATTAGGGATATCATTAACAATTTCTATATTCAACACTGACTCAATCATCCTCTCGAGCTGAGATAGATTATATGCCTTTATGTTCTCTGCTCCTTTATCCTTAATTTCAATATCAAACTCCTATAGTAATAAATTCCATATAATAAAATTTGATTTTGTGTCTTTCTTAATGAGTAGGTACTTAATAGACACATGGTTAGTGCAGAAAATCACCTTTTCCCCTATTAAATATTGTATAAATTTATTAAAAGAAAAGACAATGACTAGAAGTTACTTTTTGGTGTTGGTATAATTAATTGAGTGTCATTAAGATTTCTCGATGCCTAATAAATACTGATAGGGAATGATCTTTGTGTTGTCTTAGAATAGCTCCAACTACATAGTCTAATGTGTCACATATTAATGAAAAGGGTTGGCTCCAATATAAATCCATAACCACAGGTGTAGAAATTAATATGTACCATAAAATCTAAAATATTCTCAACTGTCAATCATCAAAATGGACTTTGGATTCCTTCTCTAACAACTCACAAAGTGGTTTGGTAATCTTCAAAAAACCTTTCATGAAACTTCAATGAAAATCGACATGTCCTATAAATATCAAAACTCCTTTCACCAAAGATGGTGAAGGTGGCTTGGAGATCATCTATATTTTCATTATATTGACTTCCAACTCTTTGCTGGAAAACTTGTGTCCTAGTACAATTCCTTCACTCACCATTATATGTCATTTCTTATAGTTCAATACTAGGGGAATGTCATGACATCTCTGCAAAACTTTGTTAAGACTGGCAAGGAAGTCCTCAAATGACCCTACATACATGAAAAAAACATGCACAAAAATTTCAAGACATCTCTCTACCATAATTGGAAAAATAATGAGCATACATCATTAAAAAATTGTCAGAGTGTTACAAAGACCGAAAGGCATATGATGGTAAGGAAACTTTCCATAGGGACAAGTGAAGGTTGACTACTCTTGATCCTATGATTCAATACAAATCTAATTCTAGCTAGAATAACTGTCTAGAAACTCGGCCAACACTAGCGCATGTGGTAGGCACAGTGCTCTCCTCCGGGGGAGACCCGGGTTCGAGCCACCTGTTGAGTGTTGTATTTACCACCCGCCAGTTATCCGGGCTATGGCTGGGCAAAGGACGCGGGGGCAGTCACTAATGGTTGTCATAATCCTTTTTTTTAGAATAACTGTCTAGAAAGTAAAAGTGTGAGCATCATGTGACCCTCTTAAAGATTTGATCTATGAACGGTAGCAGAAAATGATCTTTCAGGGAGGTAGAATTTAATTGGTGATAATCAATACAAAATCTCCAACTAATCACTAATCTAGTAGAAACTAGTTCACTTGTTGAATTATTAGTGACCATGATACCTCCCTTATTAGGAACTACCTATGCGAGACTAACCCATTTAGAATCTAAAATAGCATAAATTTTACAAGCCAGTAGAAGCTTCACTATCTCTTACTTTACCACCTCATTCATTATGGTATTTAGACATCGTAGAGGTTTTTCCATAAGTTTTACTCCCTCATCAATCCTAAACTTATATTGACATACACTAGGGGAGATTCCTTTGATGTCGGCAGTGGACCACCCACATGTAGCCTAGTGATTCTTTAGAATGATGAGTAATTTCTCCTCCTCATTAGACTTAATGATGAAAAAATGATCACTTCAAGTTTATTGTTCATTTCCAAGAATGTATACTTCAGGTGCGGTGATAATTGCTTCAATTCCAACTCAGGAGGAAATTTCAAAGATTGGACTAATGGGGGTGGTGGTGGTCCCAACTCCTCATAATGTCTTGGATAGAAACACAAAAGTTCATTTAGAAACAAGGAACATTCTTCTAACTTATGATAGCATGTGTAGTTATCCACCAAATTTATGAGACAAGCATCTAAAGGTAGCTAATGGTATGCATGCATGATGGCAAAAGAGATTGAATCTCTGACTATCATCGGGTACACTTTCTCCTATGGTTAATCATGATACTTCACGACCTTTGTCAAATATATCTACTTATTATGTTCCATAATATCTACCGCAAGGGTTCCTTTGCCCACCTTTGTCATGAAATGAGACAAGTTTTTAAAAAAAAATCCCCAAGAGTAGGGACACCTCACTACCAATATTGTTCTATCACATGATGTTGTGCTTTTTCCTTGATCGGTTGTTGATAATTGATAACTCTATCTCAAATCGGTCATCCTAGAGTCCCAGAGTTAGGCTTCCTTTTCCCATTCTCTTCCATCATCTTCCAGCATTTTATGAAACCCTAGAATGTCATTGTCCCCCACTCTTCTGTCCTCCCCTCCATAACTAGAGACATCTCTCTCTTTTAATGAATCAAGTATAGAATCAAGAGAACTCGCACAGCCCTAAAATATGGAGGAAAAACCACCATTTAAACAAAGACACTGATGTAACAACAACTACTCCACAAATCATTACTCACAAGGGGAAAGAGACTACTGCTAATACACACACTGTGAAAAACAAGGATTCACATTCATCTAAGCACATTGTTGTGACCCCAGTCGGCAATGAGATGATTATGGGTGGACCAGCCAGAAACTAGGAGAAGGAAGTGGAGTCCTCAACAACACCTATTGAATCCTCAATGACACCAACGATAGCAAATTGAAATACCACCAACAACAAAGCTATTCACAATACCGTCATAAATGTGGACCGCCAAACAAAAGAAAAGAAAAGCCCCCCTTCCACCAGCAACCCTTAAAAGAGCCATCACTACAACACTCATATCAAGGTGAAGCGTGACATTGATGAATAGGAGGTATCCACTACCCACTAAGGCCAATAGCCTCCTCTTTTTGTTTCCTTATGTTAAACACAATTGCATGGAACACAAAGGGTGTTGGAAAGAAGAAGGTCAGATGCCCCCTTAAACATCTTATTCTCTTGTACAAGATAAGATAGTGGTGATTATAGAGCCATGTATCATAGGAAAACAGGCTTAAAAAGCCATCGAGGAACTTGGTTTGTCATGTTCGCATAGAGTTGACGCCCATGGCTTCTCAAGTGGTATTTGGGTGTTATGGAATGAAGGAGACTGTGACATCCAAATTGTATAGAGTCACATGTATTATATACATTTTTGTGTTAATGACAACATGTATTACACCTTCTATGGCATACAACTCATAAAAATATAATTAACTAATGCGGAAGTGTTCATCAAGCAGCGGATTAGCGAAAATCGCTAAAAATTAAAACTTTTTTGCAAAGAGATCCACACGTTGGAAATCTTTTTCTTCAAGAGCCAAAGTATATCACATTTACATTCTTGTTCAAAGGTACATGTTATGTATCATCTCCTTCAGAGAATTACAAGAATTAACTGTCCTGCTAAGCAAAATACAGGCAATATAAAATCTTGAGGCATTGAGCCAAAATCTCGAAAGCACTAACTACAACTCTGAGGACCTGAGAGTACAGAGATGACACATAGGACTCTATCAACATCTATACAAGGCATAAAAGCCAGTATCTCCACCTGAGACTTTACTACTAATACTGCTACTACTGCTGTTGTCCTTCCCTTACTAAAGGGTTTCTATCTCCTTGTCCACGACCACCTAAAAATGTAGTTCCCACGGGGGTGAGACAATTATAAAAATTGCCCCAGCGAGAGATATAACTCTCCGCCAATAACATTATTATTGCAACTTAAGAAGATAAATATGAACAGAGGAATCATATTTATTTGACAGCAGATATTTTAATGTCTAACAGATTAGAACATTATTCTATATCAGAAGCATTGCAACTATAACTTGATAGAATCAACATGTCGCTTATCCTTTAATGAATATAAAGAACATGTATAACATCTATTCAAACAACAGAATCATTATCACTGCATTAAATCTTTTCAGGCTTAGATCATATATATAAAGCATGAGATTATCATTGTGGAGTCATGGCCCGTAGCCATACTCTTTTCATAAAGTGTTGGGATCTTAATCCCTCAACTCACTACTGGGAATTCTCATCCTTTCACAATTTCAATACCCTAACCATGTGATTCTGGGTATTTAAACCCTTAGCTCACCACCTGAGCATTGTTACCACATTCTCAAGTAACTAACACCTTTAGGTCATCTGACCAAGGTAAGTATGATACTTGAGTCCCATTAACCCTCTTGCTACCTCTTACCAGACAACAAGGTATGTTATGGCACACAAGGATCAATAAACAAATTCAAATTAATAACATATCATAGCTCATACCTGGCTATGCCCATCATCTCATGATACCTGCATGGTTAGCACATATGATAACAGTACATCAATTATCTATCAACACCATGTAGAAACAAATATATCATTAATTCAAGGGTATCACCCTTATTCCTTTACCAGGATTAGGGTTTCTCATCACATATCTCATGTATCCTTCATCTAATCATATTGGACTTATAAAACAACAAGGTATACCAGCATTTGGGGTGTTGGATATGATATCTATCATATCTTAATGTATCACTTCCCTCAACACCTTCATCTTACTTGAGTTTATTCCCTTAGCTTGTATTAGGGTATTTCCCATACTAATACTTATACACTAGATCATCAAACTCATAATGCAATGTATTGGTCATCATTCATCTATTTAGAAGATACACCCATTTCCAATACTATGGACTCATCCTTAAGTTAGGAACTAACAAAAAGACCATGATAGGTTCTCTTCAAAACAAATTCTAAGTCAAGCATAGAGTACCACGGCCGTTCTACCTGAAACGGTCATTCAAAGAAAGTCACCACGGCCGTGCTACCTTGCACGGTCGTGCAAAGTGAATCCACCACGGCCGTTCTACCTTGCACGATCGTGCAAAGGAAAGATACCACGACCGTGCTACCTAACACGGTCATGCTACAGGAGTTCACCTCTTCATTCATATTCAAGTATGAATTCTACTCTTTCATTAGGAATTAGGGTTTCATATACCCTCTCCCTTCTTTAGAATAGGGATTGCATATAGCATCATTCTTCATTAGGATTTCATATTACGTTGCCCATAATTAGGGTTTACTAATCATTACCAATTAGGGATTTCCCATGCAATCACCCTCAATTAGGGTTTCACATGGATGCACCCTCAGTTAGGGTTTCACATGGATACTCCCTCAGCTTGGGTTTCACATGTATGCACCCTCAACTATGGTTTTACATGGATACACCCTCAACTAGGGTTTACTATTCATCCTAATTAGTGATTTCATATGTAGACAACCTCTTATTAGGGTTATACATAGAATCAACCTCAATTAGGGTTTACATCATGTATTGAATCCATGCATTTGTTATGCATTATTGATTAGTACCATTAAGGGTATCTCTCATCTAATTACATTAGGTTTCCAAAAAGGTTTGATCAATTGGACCTTCAATAACATGAGGTATCCAATTGAATTAGGGTTTTCAATATTTATTCCTTCAATCATTGAATTCATGGAACCAGTCATCAATTGGACCTATACTCATGCTTCAATTGAGTTTAATAGGTCAACCTTTAACTTACTTGACCCTCAATTGATCATGAATTAGGGTTTGAATCAATTGAATTAGGATTTGGAATCGATGATCCTTCAATACTAATCAATGTAAGACTAGTTACTTTGAAACCATTGAACCTTCATCCAAATTGGATATGACCTGGCCCCAAACGGTCTTGAGGTCGTTTGGATAACCTCCAAATGGTCTTGAGACCGTTTTCCCATGTCCACATCATAATCCAAGTCAACCAATTAAAGTTTGGATCATTGGATTGATCACCAAATCAGCATTGCATTGTATATCAGCTTGGTACCTTTAGACCTTCAAACACCTAACTATACTCAACCCTAGACCTCCAAACGGTCTTGGGTGACCACCAAACGGTTTTGAAACCGTTTGTATGAGCTCCAAATGGTTTTGAAACCGTTTGGCTCATCCAACCTTTGGATTCTTGTGAGATTTCATCAAGGATTGGTCTATCGAGTTGATCAACAAATCAGCACTTAATTGCAATATGATTTGGTACCTTTGAACCTTCACTTGGTCAACTATACTTGACCCCAGACCTCCAAACGGTCTTGGGGTGATCCCCAAACTGTCTTGAAACCATTTGGGTGATCCCCAAAAGGTTTTGAAACCGTTTGGGCCAATCAACCCAAAACATCATCTCAATCACTTGCAAAATCAGCACTTAGCCGATTAGGGTTCATACCACATCTTTGGATCTTCAAACACATATCCATACTTGACCCTAGACCACCAAACGGTCTTGGGGTGATCCCCAAATGGTTTTGAAACCGTTTGGGCTAATCAACCCAAAATCTCAAATTAACTCATCGGAATTTCAGCACTAATTTCAATTAGGGTTTGCCTAATTGATTAGCCTTCAACTCATGATTCCTTGGGTATTAAGCCTTCAAATTTTTTGAGTCATTAACCAACATAAATAGGAACATTAATATCAAACGGTCAACCCTTTGTCAACGCGATTAAATGGTTTTGAAACCGTTTGCCCAAAAAGGTCAAGTTAATCAGGTTGAAAATCAGCATTTAATTCAATTAGGTTTACCTAATTGATTAGCCTTCAACTCACGATTCCTTGGGAGTTAACTCATCAAATTTGGTTAGTCATTAGAAAAAATAATTAGGATCAGCAATCCCAAATGGTCAATGCTTGTTCAACTCCACCAAACGGTTTTGAAACCGTTTTCCCAAAACGGTCAAGTTAATCAGATTGAAAATCAGCACTTACTTCAATTAGGTTTACCTAATTGATTAGCCTTCAACTCACGATTCCTTTGGGGTTAATCCCTCAAATTTGGAGGGTTATTAACGAACATAATTATGAACAGTAATCTTAAACGGTCAACCATCTCAAATGGTTTTGAAACCATTTTCTCCCAAACGGTTTGCAAACTGTTTGGTCACCAAATGGTTTGGTGAAACTGTTTGGTTCAACCAAACTTTGAAACCATTTTCCCAAGATATTTGGGGAGGTGTGTGCTTATGATGATGTCATCATCATCAAACTGAAAATCATGAAATCTACTGTGATTTCCATGGAAATTGCATCAATCAACCAAAATCAATTTTGGAAATGTAGAAATGTTCACCAATTGAAAAGGAATCGATTGCAATAATAAGAATAAGGTTTCAAGTTATAAAACCCGCCTCAAATTGAGATCCAAAGCTCCAAGATCACGCCATCAATGGTGGATGAAGCTCTTGCAACTCCCCTTAGGCTCATCCTTAAGCTTTTGGATGAAAAAGTTGGCTAGGGTTGAAGAGGAGATCGAAATAAGAAGAAATCAATGATTTATTTTCCATGGAATCAAGGAGAACGAAGGTCAAGAAGCTTACCAACAGGTTGGGGCTCGTCCTCCTATTTCTCCTAAGTCCCATTGAGCTCATCCAAAGCCAAGGAAGAAGAAAGGGCCGAAAAAGCCTTTCAATTGATTTGGAAAAGGCACTTTTATAAGGAAATCGATGAGAGAGAAAATGCCTTATAAAAATCCAATTAATCCCAAAAATGTGGCCGCCTCTTCCCCCTCGTCTTCCTTGGGTACGAGGCATCTTCCTTTCCCTTTAATTCTACTTCATTATCCTCAATTTAAAGAAAAGAAAATTAAGCACCTTAATCATATTATATTAATATCCATAATTTGAGTGGATATTACTTTTCTTTATAATAAGGTAAGTGGAATTTCACCTACTTAGGATATTTTCGTTCCTTATATTGGAAAAAGAACTTCCATCCTTATTAAAAATCAACCAATAACATTTTGGTTGAAGGCCCTTTAATTAATACATTCATTTTTGCCCTAAATTGAATTAGGGTTTCACTTATGATTAAATCTTGATTATTTTAATATTCAAGATTCTCTCTCCTCCAACTTAAATCAAATGAGATGCCCCTCTCATTTTCTTTGCTCTAAATGATGCCAAGAAACATTAAGGACCTTATTGAAATGGTAATTTGCATATTGAACCCTAGGTTTTGGGTAAATTGCACATCACACCAAAACTAGGTGTTTAATGCACAAGGATTGCTTTACAAGCTTAAACTTGATGCCCAAGCTTGTGAAAGCCATACCACTACATCATATTCATTCATATTATGTCTCAACATCATAGGAACATCTTATCATGTGCAATTTGCAAGTTGACCTCTCAACTTGGGTAATTTGCACTTTAGTCCAAAATAAGCAATCATTGCTTCAACATTGTTCAAACATAACCAAAATTGAAACATAAGTTTCTCATGAGCCCTAAATACTTTTCCCAAGATAACATTAATAATCTACTCAACCTTATTAAGAAAAACATCTAGGGTTAACTCATAACCCAGGTCAGGGATGTTACACCTTCGTCTATGCCTCCACGTCCCTTGGTGGCAGGCCTATTATGTGGGATCAGTTATTGCAGCTCAACCATACTATCAACAAACCATGGATTACCATGAGAAACTTCAATTGTATGCTCAATCTAGATGAGAAGACTGGTAGTAATAAATTCAACCTCCACAAAACTTCCAACTGCGGTAGCATTCTCACCCACGCTGGGTTAACAGATACAGGCAGCACTAGCTACAAATTCACATATAAAAAGGGTTGCTTCATGAGAGGTTTGAAAGGGTTGTGGTCAATGTTGAATGGATCTAGAGTTTCCCTGACTCCTACTAAGAAAATCTCCCTCACATTGGGTCAGATCACAACCTGATAGCTATACAGAGTAGATGTATGTCTAAACAGAAGAGTAGATTCAGAATAAAAGCATCCTGGCGGGAGCAACAAGACTTCAATGATCTTTTGAAACAACATTGGGATACTAATGCTGAATTCCATGAAATGTTAAACAATATAAAGAAACTGATATCCAAATGGGACCATATCAACAGAAAGAATAAAAGTAGGAGAAAGAATGAGCTCGTGTCAAAGATAACAAAGCTCCAAAAAGAGTTGGAAACTAACTATAATGAAGGAAAATATGTTGCTTGTACTATAAAACAAAGTGAAATGGACTACAGTTATAATTTTTACTATGGTTATTTACACAATAAGGTCTACATTTGTTGATTATTCAATTCAACAGATGAAGTCTTAGGAGCCTCTTTAATTGTTGGGCCCTAGAAGACCAAAATAGAGAGTGTGGCCTGCGCGGGCCTTTTTCCCTTGCAACCAAAAAGTAAAAGGGCAGGCACGCCTAAAATCTTTCGCCCTGAACCAGTGACTGCCAGAAACTTCTATCCCTCGTGCGCATGAGATTGACGGCCGCATTTTGCATCTCTAATCCTAGTGCTTTCCTCAGCTCTTGTTGCACACGATTAATTGGGAACTGTCGGTGACACAGCAGGGGAAGTTAGTTACTGTCGGCGAAGCAACTAGCGGTGTGCATGGTGCAGCCGATCTGCTGCTTCTGTCTACAATCAGGCACAAGCAAGAGTCCCGTCCGTGCGACCAGGAGTTTCTGGATCAAGGAAGGAGAAGTAGCAGCGGGATCTCAAAGCCACATCACTCCAGGCGGTGGTTGCTTGGATCTCCAGACCTCTGTTTTGTTTGTCCCCTTCAAGTGATCTAGGTTCTTCTTTCTACTTGTGCATAATGGCTTTCTTGAGTCTTCTTCTCATTTGTCCGGTGTAAGTGTGTCGTCCCATTTATTCTTTTAATATTGTTGGTGTGAGCTAAAACAAGATTTTTCGGAACCAAAATATTAAGTATGTCTCAGGCACGGTGTGGCCAAAATTTACTTGAGTTAGTGCCTTGTGAAACGACCCAACAGGCCAATACATATTAGATTCCAACTAGGATTCAATTTGATAATTGAATTAACTAACATTATTTCCATACTTATTTAACCATCAAAACTTTGTTCGTAACTCTCTCTCCAATGCTTTCTATAGGAGTCACTAAAAGAAAATTGGCTATTTGTGAAGGATGATTCCTTCACAAATGTACATTAACTCCTTCAAAAAAAAATTCGGTTGAAGGGCATTCCTTCACAAAAAGTCCTACTCTAAAAGCCTCTTCACAAATACTTTGATGAGAGACTCTAGCCTTCACAAATACTATTTTGAAGGACTATTTGACCTTCACAAAAAAACTTCCCAGGCCTCCCAAATACATTTTTGAAGGCTAATTTGTCAACTTTCAATGAGGTTCTAGGGCCTTCACAAATACTTTTTTTGATGGACTATTTGACCTTCACAAAAAGACTTCCCAAGCCTCCCAAATATATTTGTGAAGGCTAATTTAACATCTTTCAATGAGGTTCTAGGGCCTTCACGAATATACTTCAGAATTACAATTGTGATCTACATTTTCTTATTTGTCAATGAGGTTTTAGCTTTCTTATATTTCATGAAGTAATACATTTGTGGCTTCTATCAGGCACAAAGAATATTTTAACAAACTAATTTAGTTAATAAGACACAACAACCATAACAAATCACTCTTTTGAAACATTCTTTTTTATTTCACATAGAAAAATTGTTCATCACATAGGGGAGGACATGGGCCTTTTCCCCTTTAATCGATACAAATTTCAATATAAATATATATCTACATATTTACTTTATCTCTCGTTTAGCCAATGAACATCTTTGAAGAAGAGCACGTCCCAGGAAAAAGAGTTGCCTCTGTCCAACACTCCAATTTTCACCTTCGTCGCTTACTGCATTCAGAAAAAAGTGAACTTATTTTTTCTACAATAGATCACATTTACTTTAACATTTTGTAGTTATATAAGATCTTACCAGAAGAATCCAGTAGGTTTGGAAGCGTATTGATGGTGTCTTTCAATTGACATTTCTCCAGTTCCTTAGCACAACCGTCAATACTAATATAGAACTTGAAATATGAAAAGAAGGTACCAAGTATTCAGCTGTACTCTTTGTATATAGAATCTTAAATTCTTTATTAGTCAGTTCGTAACAAGCCACTAAAACTACATTTCAAACCACAACGGTCTTAAACATAGGGTTAAGGAGGGGCTTTGCTCACCTCCCATATCTCCTAGTCAGAGTGCAAGCCAAGAGGATCCAAGTTACTTCTTACGCTTCCCTTGAAGAGAGTTGGCTCTTGAGGAATTATGCTTAGCTTCCTCCGCAGATCTTTCAGACCGATAGTACAAATATCAAGATCATCTATATAAATATTTCCAGAAGCTGGTTCAACAAGTCGAAACAAAGCAGATCTTAATTATTCCTACCAATCTTCTCACTAATTGGTGGTTACCAAAAGGCTAACGTATTGAAGGACAGTGACAACAAGGTGAGCATGAGGAATTTCTAGGGACAACAGAAAAGATATACAAAAGCCAAAATTTTTGCCATTAATATGTACTTCTTGGGCCCAAGGTTTGAAATTGTAGTCTGCATTAGATGAATATTAGGTTTTCATTTGAAGTGTATCTAAGCACTCTCTAAGAAAGTCTATGACACAGATTACAAGCATCGGTTATCTACAGTAGATAAACTGGAAAAGGGACATAAAGTTTAGTACGGAAAAGACTCGATACAGCAGAACTATTTGGCAGTTGTCTACCTACCTTTGGAATAGAACCAGTATCATGAAGGTCTTCAGTCTTGTTCAACTGTGTTCCAGAAAAAAGCTCATATATCAAGAAGCCTGCCATACATATGAAAAGAAGTTTCAATCTTACTCTGTAGAATGTCGACTGAAATTAATGATACAAAACAATATTAACATTGTTGTTTTCTAATCTGCGTGCAATCTATAATTCAGACACAGAGATATAAATTTCATACGAAAAGTGTCGATTGCCAAATCCTCTAATCATCAAGCACAAAATCAAGAAGCACACACTATGAAAAGGTAGGTGGAAAGGCAGTTCTTGATAGTTAAAGCTAACAAATGTGGTATTATAGAGACGAGCCAATAGAAAATTCAAGAAAAAGAAGCCATGATTATAGAACAAATAGTCATAACATGCTGTTTGGGTGCCCTTTTGTTCTAAGGCTTTGGGAACTTGGGCGATCTTTATTTCCTCATTTCTCTTCTCCCTTAGATTGGGAAGCTCTCTGCTTGTCTAGAAATAACAAGTTTAATACCTTAATCAGTCTTGTTTTCTACCATTCTTGGTATGAGCGCAATAGAAGAGTCCATGACGATAGAAGCCAAACCCTACAGGATATTTGGAAAGTTTTTCAGGAAGAACTTCAGATTCTTGCAGACTGATGAGTCTCTTTCTAACCTTTGTCTCTGGGTTTTGGATGCTTGCTGTTGGGTGATGATCTTAGTTATCGTTCTTGGCTTTCTGGTTGGTTGCTGCTGCACTTTTTCTTTGAGGATGGCCTTGTGCCTTGGTTGGATGGTCTGATGGTGTTGCTATCTGTTTATGATGACCCTTTTCTTCTGGATGGTCGTTGTCTCTTTTGCTTGAGCGGTGGTTTGGTTTTCTGTTGTCTCTGTTATGTTGTGGCCTGGACTGCTGTTGCTTCTTCTCTTATTGTGCTGGCTGATGAGCTGCTATGTTGCTCCCTTCTCTCTTTGTTAGTGATGGTTGAGCCTTTGTGTCTGGTTGATTCATCTTTCTGGCTTTCTGTGTGGTTGGGGCTCAGCTGGTGGCTCCTTTTCTGGCTCTCCTTGTTCGCTGGCCTGATGTATCCTACTGGTCTGCTGTGTGAAGGCTTGCTGCTGCCCCTCTCTCTTTCTCGAGTGAGGGTTGAGTCTTTTTCATTCTGGAGCTTCATGGATATCTCATCTTTGTTGCTTTGGATCATGGGCTTTCCTCTCGTAAGCTTCAAATCTGCTGCAAAGGGTTTGAGGATCCTTCCTTTGGGACTTTACCTTGGTTGTTTAGCAGGCTGAGCCCTTGGTCTTTGTTCTTTCACATCCATTCTCTTATGATGTATAGATAGTTTTCTTCCATTGGTTGGTTCTCGCTTTGAGGACCAACGAGTTTTGTAATTACCAAAATTGAAAATAAAAAAAAGCATCAGAGTTTTGGCCGATCAAAAAAAAAATTGGTCTATTTACCATCTAAACTTTCCAAATATGCAAACATACATATATAGAGTCAAGATAGGCTAGAATGAATTAACTAAAAAAGAATAGTAATCAATCATCTTTTATTATCATATTGATCAAATGTCATACAACATAAGATATCAATTTTCTCTATATTATAAGGTAATTTTAGCTCATTTAAAAACTTTTAGGCCACAATTAACATTTATGCATTGAGCTGCAAGGCATTAACATATCAAAATTCTTGTAAGAACGGTCAATGGCAATATTTTTTTATAAAATTTTCAGAAAATGACAAGCAGCAATACTAGTCTAGCTTTCTTTCTGTGCATTTAAGATAATTTCTGAGAAGACCAAATAGTCAGTGGAAAATAGGATATGATGTGTGTTTTACACGTGACCAGGGCATTTTTGCATCCTACACATGCAGAATGCAGACCTTTTGATGCTTATAAAGTGTTTATTTTTCCTATACAGATAACTTGGTTAAACGAATTTAGTAGTGTGTAATAGAATCATACAAAAGATCATAACATATATAAATGCAATTTGTCAACTGAATTCTATCTAGCTACTTGTGCAAGAAAATGATACATCCATAGTTAAAAAGCACAAAATTGGAATACCTAAACCCCATGAATCAATAGCCCATGGGGGTGACTTTCTTATCATAGCCCAGTCAGATTTCACTGATTCCATAGGCTTGTATTGAGATCCAATTAGCCACTCAAATGGCTGCAAAAAGATATTCGATGAGGTCATTTATATGACAAATTAAAATTCATGAAGATATAACATGTAGAATAAGATCAATCTGTTTTACCCAATTTGGCACTGGAAAGTTTTCTACATTTATACAATAAAGATGCACATGTAATATAATGAAAAGTTTCCACAAATATGAAGAGCTATATTTTTTTGTCCTATGGCATAACATAACATGAAAGTAGCTTCTTCAGTTCTTCTAACATTATGGTACTATCCATATGTGAAAATGTGTCAGTAGCATGCATGTATTTAAATAGTTATATATCATTAGTTTTCTAGTAATGCTTGATGGGAATATTGAGATTGAAGATCATATCATGAAATAAAAAATAAAATGAAGAAAATACAATCAGATAGAGAGTTAGTACTACGTGAGTTTCCATATATCTATTTTCTATGAGTTAGTACTACGTGAGGTACACATGTACCACGTTGTAATCCTCTAGCGCATCAGTATGTAACCAGATCATGTTAAATTTAATGTTATATATCTATATCTAACTACCAAGCCATTACTATTTACTTAGGCCATATTTAATAGGGTGTTGTAGGGTGTAATTTGCTGGAATAAAACCTAACAAGTATAATCCTGCCTTTCACATTGCTCCAGATTTATTTGGTAGAAGGTAGTATAAGATCATTGTTTTTGTTTGTAGTTATTTGGTAGAGAAAAAAATATTATACAGCAACACAGCTGCACATGTTGTCGTCCCCATAGGGGAGACCGCTAGACCGACATATGCTATCTTCCTGGTTGATGAGATACAGAAGAGACCGACAGTAGTTTGGGTTCATGCATAACCGGTGTGCTGCTGTGCAAGCCAGCTTCCGAAAGCTAATGTATACAGGTCAGAAGTCTGCAAAACAGTAACTACACCTGACTGCTCAGCCTCAACATTGGAGGGAAGCCTCCCCGCTAGCCTCATCCTCTGATAACAACAACTCATGAGGCATCCTCCTTGGCATGTGGATGTGTTGTGTTGTGTTGTGTTGTGTTGTTTACTATGTACTTATTTGTTCATATAGTTGTTGTTGTGGGTGTATATCGGATGTTATGTGCACGTTTTACTGCTTCCCCCAACGTTTGTTGTTGTTGTGTGTGTATATCGGATGGAGGAGGCTAGGGGAGCAACTAATGAGGCATTTTCAAATATTACTGGCCATTGCGAGTTCAATAGACATCCATAGTTGCTAGCTTATAATGGCATAAGGATTGAATAATAGCAAAGGACTGAATGATCATAAATATTCACTATCTTATCATGGAAGTCCTGGTGAATCTTGAACAAAGGTTCATTCAAAGAAACAAATACCTAATTATAACATATATGTTGTTGAACACTAAAAGATAAATAAACTTTATAGTCAACGATGACACATAATTGTAGAATAGATAGATATTTATTGATGTTCCCCTCAAAATCACATGTTGGGAGTTTACTTAGAAATACATGATACAAGTTTCCTTCTACATATGCTAAAAAGTTCAAGGAATAATCTAAGTCAAATATAGTATAATTACCAAGAGAGATGAGAGAGTAGACTTTCCACATCCACTAGTACCACAAAGCAAGATGGAGACAGATTCCTTCCTCTCTCAAAGCCTACAAGATATTGCGCATAAACAATGATCAATTGTTTAGCTGAAGATTACTTCAGTATATGCTATTTGTAATCAAAGTAAACCCGATAGTCAAACATGTAAAGTGAAGTTAGTAAACTAAAACAAGTGATTACAAAAAGTGTTAGCAGTTCGAAGGATGCCTATGCATATTGAACTATAAAAGGAATATAATAATTTTTATCGAAGAATTTCAGAGAACTTTGTGGTTTTACTTATGCCTGGGAGTTGAAAATTAACGGTTTCCTTCTGGCCGACACTCTGCACACGGGACACACACCCTTCTCCACCAACTTCATCTCTCGCATGCTCTCTCTGTTGTTGGATATTGCTTGCTGTATGACTCCTTGGCTCTAGAACCTTCTGTACACAGAGTTGTTTTTGTTGCTTCTCGCTGGCCGTAGCTGTAGGGACAAGAGTTCCTATATGAATCCCCTCCCCCAAGGAAACTGTGCTTCCTCCAGCCCCTCTACTAACCGTCTCTCCCAGGTTCTCACATGGTCCTTCGTCCTGCTGTCTAGCCGCAGATTCTGCCTTCACCCGACTGTTTGTACCCGCATCTCGGTTACTAACCAGTCCTGAAAGTATGTCACCAAGAGTGTCCGTTGGTAGATCGTAGCAACGCTTCAACAAAAAGAGGAGATATTACCTTGAATATTTTTAAGGGCACAGTCAATCCGAATAATCTTAATAATAAATTCAAACAGACGGGAGACCATTTTATTCAAACAAACGAGTTTTAGGATGTCTCTTACAAGGGATTGCATCTGTCCAATGGTTCTGACTCGCGGAAGGTAAGCACATTCCAAGAGTAGTGGACTTTCATACTTGTGAGACAGCTTCACTAGACTGAAGTGTCTCTATTCCTTATGCCTTGTTTACTTTCTTTTATTTTGATATGTGTCTAGTTTTTGGTTTTTTGTTGTTAGGACCATTCAAACTATGGACTTCATAGTTTCTTTTTTATTTTCTCCTTTCAGTGATCAACTTCCTGCAAGTACAAAATTTGATATGTGAAGTGATCCTGGTGTAGTAAGAAATTATGGAAGGCTTTTGCTGGAGATGGTTGTAGTTGTTCCCGATGGCATTGTTTGTTTCTTTGTCAGTTACTCATATATGGATGGTATTGTAAATAGTTGGCATGAGATGGGAATTTTGCAGGTGCATAACTTTGTCTTGTGAAATCTTCTATTTTTTATGTGGTTCAAATGAGAATTTAATGACATACTAGCTACATGAAGAAAGAAATATATCTTTTTATTTTCTTGATTGGAGAGGAACTCCTTGTTTTATGGTAATGAAAAGCTATTCTAATACTTTAATATCACGGTGGTATCATTTTCTTTTTAGTAGTCCCTTTCTTAACATCACATCAGTATCTTTTTAGGAAGCAATATCTGTTTTGTAGTCATTTTAAACTTTTTACTATTAATTTCTTTTACTTATTTTTATCACCTTTTCCCCCATTGTACAAAATCAAAATAAAGATCCAATATCAGCTTCCACTCAAGAATAATGTCTTTGTGCTGATTTTACTAGTTCGGAAGGCAGGGATCATATTGTTATGAAATGACAGGTGACTTTATAGTATTGAACATTTTCTATGGAACACTGGTTACAAACGAATTTATCATAAATGCACATATTTAAACATAAAATCCCGCAACAATGCACGTATTGCTTTGACGATATTGAAACTTAAATGGATAATTACTGAAATAAATGCAGAGATGTTCCATTCTACCAAAACACTTGAAGTAACGCAAACCATACACTTGGAATGTAATATATGAACTTGAGGTGGCTGAAACCAAGATTTTTAGCAAAACCAAGATTTTTTGTCAAGTTATTGGACGACAATTGAATGTTTATAAGTGTCACAAAGTAGAAGCAAGACAAATCTAGGGTACATGCAATCTCATTTGCATCATCTTTGTGTTTTTCTCACCTCTGTGCATGTGCAAGACTGGATGAAGGGGTTTGGAAAAGGCTTGGGAACACATGTGAGCACGAATACGATTCTCACCTCAAAACAAGCATACAATGGAAATGCAATATGTGAACGTAAAGTGACAACCGAGGTTTTAATCAAGGTATTGGGCGTCCTTTGAAAATTTATCACTGTGAAAAACTGGAAGCAAGAGAAATCTTAGGTGTGGAAGTGATTAGGCCGATTCACATAGTGAATAAGAGATTACATAGTTCATCTAATTAATGACGAGGAACACCTCCTAGAATGAGCCACTAATGAAGATGTCATCTTGCCAACATGCATTGAACTGTCCTCTAATTAAGGTTGTAAAATGAAGTTATATGTTCAATGACTACACCAAATCCTTAGAAGATGGTTGTTTGTGTAGCCTTCAGATAGATTAACTTGGAAACAACATGCTGATTTTGTTTTCTGTCAAGAAGCCGTTGGCGACCAAACAGGCTTTGAACCGGCTGACGGAGACATCATTACTTTGACTAATAAGACCCATTGGATGCAAAGAAACAAGATTACATGTGTGCTTTATTCGTAGAGCCTCCACTCTTACATCATTGCAGTTTTCCACCCTGCAACTGAAGGGCTTCCTTATGAATTTTGGGAATTATGGTGTTGTAAATGTTAGTGTGATGACTCGGACAATAGACGTAGTCAAGAAAGACAACATGTTTTAGGAAAGGATGCTTAGAAGTACATGAACATTTACCTTTGTGGTTGGAAATCAACGTTTTTGGACTCTGTTGCAGTAGAGGATGATGTAAGAGCATATGGTTGAGGATCAACTACTGATCACCTGTGAATCTGCGATATACCTTGGAATGAAACTGGAGATGGGAGGTGGTGGAGGTGGTATACCGCTATTAATGATGCAAGGTACCGACAAAGATGGGAACGGGTTGATATCTAGAGTACCGCCATGAACTGTGATTGCTTGGAGTTAGGGAACTCCAGAGTGGAGAAGAAGACATCTTCATGAAAGGTGACAGCGACTGAAGCATACATGCGATTAGCAAACAGTTGTACCCTTTTGAACTTGAGATTAACCCAAGAAAACATTCTTTAGAGCATAGGGTGAAAGTTTGTCGGCCATTGGACTGAAGCTACGCACAAAGGCGACACAACCGAAAACTTGAGGGGAAAGAGAAAAGGGATTCTTTAGAGGATTATGATCAAAGAAGGGGTTTATTCTTTTAAGAACAAATTATGGTTGAAAGAAGATGAGAAAGAAGGCTGTCAAACCAGCTTCAGACCGAAAGTGTACTATCAAGGAAATGACAAATGTTACGCTTGGATATCCTATTATGTTGTAGATTGTGTGACCATTGGTGGATCGTAGCAACGCTTCAACAAAAAGAGGAGATATTACCTTGAATATCTTTAAGGGCATAGTCAATCCGAATAATCTTAATAATAAATTCAAACCGAAGGGAGACCATTTTATGTTTAGAACTTTGTTGTATGATTAACACATAACATGTCACCAAGAGTGTCTGATTAAACCTATCATATTGTGTCGTGGTGGTAACAACACCATAATGTATAAGGCTGAAAAAGTACTCCTAATCACATGACAATTGAGTAAAAGTTCCATCCTGAAAGTATGTCAGACCAAACGTTTAACGTTGTGTCCTAATTCCCATTTCGTTTTCCTTTTTTTCAAAAATGTCATGTTGACTGCAACTACATACAATCAAATTAGCTCCAATTCACTTCATTTTCACCCCAACCAAATGGGCCTAAGGGCTCGTTTGGTGACAGAAAACTAAAACATGTTTTCTAAGTACTTGTGGTTTCTAACTAATTAGGTTTGGTTGGGCGTAACTTGAATCCGTCTTAGGAAAATGATCTACATCGTCACGTCTTCTTATGTGAAAAATCTATGTAGGTCGACTGCACCCCATTTGGGCACAGTTCATTTTCCTTAGGTCTCAGTGACCGACCACCTGCTATCATTCGGTTCCATATGACTCTCCGTCTTTTATGCATCACCAGCTACTGTCTGCTATACATCACTGGCTATTACCTAGTTGTAGTGGTGAAGCCACATTCAGCCCAGGGAGCAGTGGCGGAGCTATCATTTCATAGTAGGTGAGGTACAAACAAAAGTGACTCATGACAATGAAGATTCTAATTACAAGCAATCTAAAAAGTGAATGAATTAATGTTATAAGATACATGAGTGCCATGTTGTGTAATGTCCACAATAACATTGAGCAACCTGCATTAACGAGGTTGAAATGTAAAATAGAGAACATTCAATAGCATGTTAGTACGGTACAAAGGAAGAGGAAAATTGTGATGTATTTTTAATAATAGACACTGAGAAACATGTCCTAATAAGACCAGATAAAATATCCAAAGTTTCTGAAAACACATTGCAAGATAAAATGTGATGCTTGGTCAAGCAAAGTATCACTGCGATGGCATAATTGGCTGCCACGACAGTTAAAAGTAAATCCAGAAATGAAATTCTAATCGTGCCCAGTACTACTGGACATATTATGCTAAATTCCTAGATCTAAAACTGGTACGCCGGTGCGGCATCGTCCATAATCAACATCGTTACCATTCATACGAGGAAGGGTCGCAGGGAGTAAGATAAGGATGTAGAGAGAAATTACCAACTAAATGTCACATGTTAACATTGAGAGTTATGACTGCACTCTGTTAGACGGTTACAAAGCAAGACGAGTTCTCTAAAGTGCATTGCTTTATCTAAAGTTTAGCCTTTCGTACAGAATCAAAATACGACATATCCTTTAATTTAGGAACGACCAAATCCAGGAACCAGGAAAAAATAGATAAGACTCAAATCTACATTGATGAGTTTATTCCCAGGAAACAAAGCATCGTAGTGGGGGAACGGACACAAATAGGGAGACCTACCTCACAGTCAAAGCAGGGCAATCTCACCACGGTGGCCACTTCTTCCGGACAAAACCTTCACGTCGACGACCACTGCTTCCGTTGGGGGGGTCCTCTTGCCGGCGACCACTCTTGCTGTTGGGGCACTGTTGCTCGGGTGACGGCAGCCGTCGTCCGCAGTGGGGCGATCAAATAGGGAAACGAAGGAAACCATTTTGACTAATCAGACTAATTAAGTTCTAATTACTAGGGCGGGAACTTTTGGTGGGAACCCTGGTGACATGATTTTTACGAATTTTAAGCCTTCACTAATGGTCTTTTCCATAAAGAATTTGGCTGAAGGAAACTAGTTCGTTTGTGTAGGACGTCCCTTCACAAAAAGTTAATATTTTTGAAGGGTTTTAGTCCTTCACAAATGACCTTCACTAAAAACTCATTTTTTTGTAGTGAGTGATGGTCTGATTTTATGCAGTCTTGATATACCTGATAGTCACAAAAAATAAGATAGAAAACGAATAATTTTGAGAGGGGGTGTGGCTGGCCAATGCGTCACTGTACTAATATATCCGACTCTGAATACCCATTTTCTAATGAAAATGCTATCTCATATTTTCCTGTATAAGCATCTCTTAGTTTCTCCTCAATATCCTGGTCGGTGGCCTTGATATGAGTCATTTTTTGGTTTCTCTTCAGGCTGATTCTGTCACTGATCTTCCATTCACTATCTTCTTATTGTCAAACAATGTGAATTTGTCAAAAAGGCTGGTTGTATCTATTTTATAACTAATTTAGTAGAACTCAGATATATTAAGGAATAATCAAACATTTATTTTTGAAAAAGAAGAAAAGCTTATAGTTGTACAATGTATCATCTACATCACAAATTTGCAACTCAATGTTCATTACTACTATGCTATTCTTCACATGTTCATATATAGCATTTTTTTGTTAAAGTTTCAAACACATATCAATCAATATCTTTGTCTGCACATGGCTTTCAAGTTTTTAATTTTTAGTTAATCAATATAACTTTGTATCCCTTTCTCCTATATGGTATCCAATCAAATAAAAATCATTTTAAGTTTGACAAATACTTAATAAAGAAAAAAACATCATATTGAACTAATTGTTGATGAGGGGAAACAATATTCCTAGTAGTTTAGATGGTTATGATAGAACAATTTTCATACTTGAGTCTTCAAGTTCCATTGATGCCAAATTTAAAATAGAGGATATAATCATAGAACATGGGTTAGGCCACCAATATGGCATCAACAACTTAATATTCACGATGTATCTAGAATGGAAAAAACATGGGTCTTTGGATAGACATAGACTCTTCCATCATTTTTAATTTTCCATATAATATTGTCCAACTTGTGAGTGATTATTAATTTTTTTCTTATAGTGCTATTTATATTACATTTTCATACTTTTGAATGGGATGATAGTGGTCTTCATTATAAATATTACTACCGCTACATAAAATATTACATATGCTCTTAAATTTATAATAATTAAATTATAGTATGCACCTCATATCCTAATCTTATACATACACAACATGATCCAACTAATCTAACTTTAAACATAACAATACAACACTACCTTTTATCTTTAATATTCTTTAAAACATTCTTTTCTATTTGAAGGCTATTTCTCTATGGAGGATTATCATTTCATGCATTGAAATTGGATGTACAAGCCAAATACAAGATTTGATCGTCGTCGGGATAAAGATTTTCTTGATGGGATTGATTATTTTCTTCAATTTGCTTTGAACAATGTTAAGGCTTCAGACATGCTCTGTCCTTGTATAAAATGTAAAAACAAATTTATTGTGGACCCCAAATTTATTAAGGATCACTTGGTATGTTATGGGTTTTTCCCTCGATACACAGAATGGACCTACCATGGTGAAATGTCTGATTTTCATAGGCCTACAAATGTTCCAACACTTCTTTCATATAATGAAGTGGATGAATTAATTAGTGATGCAATGATGAGGGATATAAATGATGATGTTAAATACACTCATGAAGATAATTTCTTATCTCTTGATCAAGAAGTTGAGAAATTTGAGGAAGTTTTAAAGCAAGTTAATACACCTTTATATGAAGGTTGTCCATATTCAACTTTCCACTTCATTTCTGTTCTTTTTTATGTGAAATATGATAACCATTGGACCAACAAATCTATCATTGATCTCATTAAGTTACTATCTATGGTCTTTCCAATAGGGAATAATGTTCCAAAGACATGGTATGAAATTAACAAGTTGACACTACTACATTTTTGGCCAGTAACGTCACTGCCCATAGCGTCGTTTTTACTAGAATAACCGACCTAATAGACTACAACATCAGTTTTATCATAAAAACCGACCTCATAGGTTTCCCGTGGAAAAAATTCGCGCGATTTTGGCTTCGCACCTCGACCTATTGGGTCGGTTTTTTAAATAACCGATGTTATAGGGTCAACAAAAAATGTGGGCACCGCTTTGGAACTCTAGAGTTGGTTTTTCTATATAACCGACCTTATTGATGCTGACCCATAGCGTCAGTTATAGTGAAAAACTAACCCTAAAACTATATGAAAAAATCAGTGCTTGGACTTAACCTATAGTGTCGGTTTTTTTAAGATAACACACTCTACAAGTCAGGTCTATAGCGTCGGTTATCTTAAAAAACTGACGCTCTAGGTTAAGTCCGGGCAGTATTTTTTAATAGACTTTTAGGGTCGGTTTTTTACCCAAAACCGACGCTATAGGGATTCTATTATTGCACATAGCAGCCTGATAGTAAGGTTTAGGTTTCCATTTGCCGCTGCTTCTTCCCCGTTCCCGCTCCCACGCCTGAGGAAAGGCAACGCCGCCCAAGCTTCTTGCCGAAAAGAGGCAAACTAGTGCAGTTTTCTTTGGACAACGACGCCCAAGATTCTTACCACCTTCTCCGGCAACGACGACGCTCCTTACCACCATCTCCAACGCCATTTCCTTGGACGATGATGACGCCGCCACCTTAGGCGTTGCATCTCTCTCCAGTACTTTCTTCCTTGAAAGGAGACAACGCCAAGGCATTGTAAGGCCGTGCGCATCTCTCTCCGGTTCTTTTCCAGCACAAGCTCCCTCACTGACCGGTACTTGTCAAGGTATTTGTCTATGTCACCTCATCACCCTCCGTTTACGTTTTACTTTCAAGCAACTGACCAGGTAGCATGGCCGTGCTGGGCAGCACGGCCGTGTTGTTTGCACGGCCTTGCTTCCCAGCACAGCCGTGTTGGCTGAGTTGAAGAATCATCAAAATTTGTCAGTTTTGAATTTGTTACTGCTCCTATAAATTGATATATACAGACCCCTAATTAATACATTATAACAGAATTGAATCGTGTATTTGTGTTGTTGCAGGTGTTATTGACTTGTTGTTGACTTGCATATATTTCTTCTTCTGCTTACAAGTGAGGTATCATATTCTCACTCTCCCAATGTGCCATTTTATTTGACTAGTAAATCAACCAATAATAAAAATATGTATTCATTCATATCTACATTTTGTTATCAATCACATATGTAATCATTAAATATATTCCAGAAATATGAGGGTAGACATTTTGTAGTCTCAGATTGACACTTTAGGGTTTATATATGAGATCATCGATGCATGATGTTTAACATAATATATAAATATGACAATAATACATTTATGCATGTATCAACTTAGAAACCCGTTCAAAATTTACTCATAGGAGTAAATTTTGGATAGTCCCCGGTTTGGGACTGTTTTTGGATATTTAATCTCACTTAGGATGTAACTGTATAATGTATGTTTAGTTTTGAAGAAAATTTTTGTAGTATTTCCTCATTTGTTCTCTGGGTACATATGTGAGTGGTTATTTATCATTTACATCAGTGTACTTGGAGAACTTAGGGGAAATGCTGCTAAAATTTTCTTTAAAACTAAGCATACATTATATAGTAACTAGTGAGATTAAATATTCAAAAATGGGATAGGTGGTACACTTTAGTATAAAAGTAATTAACTTCCTATCAATAAATACTTACAGCTTATAGTATCAATATTAAATTCTTAGTTTTATAATTAATTTTTAATGTGATATAGAAAATGGATCGAAGTTGGATGTCTATCAAGAACTGTTGTAGTCCAGAGTTTGCCAAAGGTCTTGATGAATTTATCAGATTTACTAAGGAACATAGGAAACTACCTACAGATAGGTTCTATTGTCCATGTAGACATTGTGGTAACAATTTGAAAGTTGATACTGCTGAGGAAATTAAGAATCATGTCACATGCAATGGGATCATACAAGGTTATAATGAATGGTATTGGCATGGAGATAAAATTAATAATGGATCAGAAAATGTCGATACTAATAGTTGTGGCATAGAAGATATACATAATGATGATAATTTCAATGATGAACCGATTCAGGATGACCCAATTCAAGATGATATAGTTGATGAGATGCTACGTAGTTGTCAGGACATTGTCAATCCACCTTCTTTATTTGCAAACATTGTCCATGATGCTGAAAAACCATTATATAAGGGTTGTACTAAGTTCACGAGGTTGAGTGTTGTGATGTGATTATATACTCTTAAAGCTCAAAACCGATGGAGCGATAAGGGTTTCACTTCATTGTTGTCTTTGTTAAAGGAAATTCTTCCTGAAGGCAACGAGTTTCCAATTTCAACATATCAAGCAAAGAAAATAATGTGCCCAATGGGAATGGAGGCTATGAAGATTTATGCATGTCCAAATGATTGTGTGTTATTTCAGAAGGACTATAGTAATTTAATAAATTGTCCAAAATGTGGTGCGTCAAGGTATAAGACCACAAATTCAACTAAGTCTAAAAATGGCTCTCCTATAAAGGTGATGTGGTATCTACAAATAATACCACGATTTCAACGCTTATTTGCTAATACAGAAGATGCGAAAAATTTGTCTTGGCATGGGGAGTTAAAGGCCAATGATGATGGCGTCCTACGACATGCATCTGATTCACCACAATGGAAGAAAATTGATTTATTATACCCTCAATTTTGTAAAGAACCAAGAAACGTAAGACTTGGACTCTGTACAGATGGAATGAATCTCTATGGTACATTAAGCAACCAACATACAACGTGGCCTGTTATGATTGTTATATACAATCTTCCTCCTTGGTTGTGTATGAAAAATAAGTATGTCATGTTGTCAATATTGATATCAGGGCCCAAGCAACCTGGAAATGATATTGATGTTTACCTTCAACCTCTAATAGATGACCTAATGAAACTATGGGAAGAAGGTATTATGACATATGATGCTTCACGTAAAGAGACCTTCAATTTGCGTGCTATGTTGTTTTGCATGATTAATGACTTTCTAGCTTATGGAAATTTGTCTGGATATAGCATAAAAGGTTACAAAGCATGTCTTGTTTGTGAGGAAAATACTGATTCAATCAGACTGAAACATGGTGGTAAAATCATATATCTTGGTCATCGGAGATTTCTCCCACCATTGCATCCTTATCGAAGGCAATGCAAAACCTTTAATGGGTCAACTGAGGAACGAAGTGCTCCTAAACCTATACCAGTAAATGTTGTATATGATAGGGTGAAACATATTGTTCATGAATTTGGAAAGAGTTCAAGTAGTCATACACTCGCATGTGACAAATCTCTATACAAAAAGAGGTCAATATTCTGGGATCTTCCTTATTGGAGATCTTTGGCAATTAGACACTACATTGACGTCATGCATGTTGAAAAAAATATTTGTGATAGCATCATTGGTACGCTATTAAACATACCAGGAAAGACTAAAGATGGCATCAAATCTAGAAAAGATTTAGAATTAATGGGTATAAGAAAAGAATTATCAGTGGAGATCAGGGGTCGCCTCACATATTTACCACCAGCTTGTTACACTTTGTCAAAGAAGGAGAAAAATTCTTTATGTGAGTGCTTGTATAATATCAAAGTTCCACAAAGATACTCTTCTAATATTCGTAGATTGGTATCAATGAAGGATCTGAAGTTGATAGGTCTCAAATCTCACGATTGTCACACCTTAATGCAAGAAATTTTACTTGTGGTTATTTGATCTATATTGTCGAAGCATGTAAGGTTTGCAATCACAAGATTCTATTTCTTCTTCAATGAAATATGCAACAAAGTGGTACATCCTGATACTCTCGATAAATTACAAAAAGATGTAATAGTTACCATGTGTCAGCTTGAAATGTACTTTCCTCCTTCATTTTTTGATATCAGGGTTCATCTTGTTGTACATATTACAATGGAGGTGAAGATGTTGGGTCCAATTTTCTTACACTGGATGTATCCATTTGAACTCTACATGAGTGTTTTTAAAGGTGATGTTCTGAATCGTTATCGTCCTGAAGGGAGTATTGTTGAGGGTTACGTAGCTAGGGAGGTGATGGACTTTTACAATGATTTTTTGAATTGTAATGAAACTTCTAGCGATCTAAAAAATTCCCATCACACTAAATCTTATTGTGGCAAAGGAACTCTGGGAGTACGAGTGAAAGGAATCAGTCGTGAGTTGTGGGAGCAAGCGCATTTGTATATTTTACACAACATCAATGAAGTTAGTGGCTACATCATAGAAGATAATGATCTAATCAAGAGAAATCATCTGCGATCTACTTCAATGTGGCTTGCAAGAGAGCATAATCGAACATTTATTAGGTGGTTTGAAGAGAAAGTATTTAATCAACTATCTGAATCACCGAATAATGTTGTTGAGAACATATAATGGCTTGCTTTTAAGACAAAAATGGATGTCATGTCATATGAAGGTTATGACATAAACGGATTTTCATACTACACTAAGTGTCAAGATGAAAGTAGTGTACTTCAAAATAGTGGGGTCACTGTTCAAGCTTGTTCGTTGTATTTTGCTAGTGCCAAAGATAAAAGACCACGCGAAGCTGAGATGTCATATTACGGTGTCATTGAGGACATATGGGAATTGGACTATACAAATTTTAGAGTCCCAATCTTTAGGTGTAATTGGGTTGACAATAATAAAGGAGTTTTAGTGGATGAGTTGGGTTTCAAATTGGTGAATTTTGAAATGATTGGTGAGAATGATGAGCCATTCATCATGGCAGACCAAGCAAAACAAGTATTCTATATTGATGACCCAGAAAATAAAAATTGGCCTGTCGTTCTTCATGGAAAAAGACAGTTTACTGTAGATCTTATACATGAAGAAGAATACTACGAAAAGTATGATGATTCTAGTCCATTCTCAGTTGGTTTTCCAAGTGTAAAAGTTGAAGATAATACTGATGAATATTATAAACGTGAAGACCATGCTGAAGGAATTTTACTTGACTAACAACTCAACCAATACTAGAGGCATGTATTCTTTGAATTATTTATTTTATTATCATTCAAGCAAGTAATCTATTAAATATACATCATATATCATGTATACCTTATCACTTGTGCTTTTATTATCACTTTTTTTTATCATGTATACTTGCAGGTTCTAAAATGGCGAGTGAAGATGAACATTCTGAGCATGAGCATGAGCACCATGAGGATGGTAGTGGTGATGCTAAGAAAAGTAGAGGTCCCACACTGATGCATAGGCTGCAGGAGCTTAGGGCTAAAGGGGACAAATTTCCAGTCCAGTTTGATATCACAAGATCACCTATTGGGGAACATGCTAGTTCTTTCAAGCATTATGTGGGGGCGACCGCGCGCAGTAAGGTGCCAATAGATATAGAAAATTGGCATGATGTTCCTAATGCCAAAAAAGACCTCGTATGGAAAGATATATCTGTGAGTGGAAGTGATATTATTTTCATATGTTTTTTATCTATTGATTCTAATTTATTTTTCTTGGAATTAATTCATTTTCAAAACAACATTATTAATTGCTTCTTTTGTATTATAGGGTGTTTTTCATCTAAATGAAAAAGATCACAAGAAAAGAGTGTTACAACGTTGTGGTGTACGATGGAGGGGTTTTAAGACATATCTCACAAGGGAATTTATAGATAATCCTAAACAAAAGAAAAAAGTAACAGATGTATATATTTTTATAGATCCTAAGGTCTGGGAAATATTAGTTGAAGCTAGGAGATCGGAAGAGTTTCAGGTAATAAAGATTGTGATGTATTGTATGAATCTTTCATTTCATACAATTAAGGAGGTGAATCTATTTATACATGTTTGCCAAGTCTAAATTGCAATGCCTCATTTTAAATGATCAGGCTATCCACCAGGCTTAAAAGGAAAGACGGGCCAAAAATGTGCATGACCATCGCTTGGGGCCCGGTGGTTATGCCTTCCGCCGCCAACTATAAGAAAAGCAATCCTCTTCTGGAGAACGTCCACCCCGACACTCAAGTTGAACGTCCACCCCGACACTTGACATGGATTGATGCTAGAAAGAATCGAGCAGGTGAAATTGTCAACACTGCAACTAAGGAGGTGGCACAAAAGATGGTAGGTTTATCCCAACTAAGTAAAGAGAAATCCCACAAACTTAGATTTATTTATATCTAATTGATATTGTGATTTAATATTTTTATTAACTATGAATAGATTGATCTCCATGAGAAAAGGAAGGAAGGAAAGTTCATCCCAACTGGCCACATGGATGAACTATCAGTTGCTCTTGGTATGAAGGAGCATCCTAGCCGTGTTAGGGGATTAGGAGCTGGCATAGGATTCAAGTCTTATTTTGGCCCTTCACAATCTAAAAGAGGTCGTGCAGGAGGTCTTACACAAGAGGAGGTTGAAGCATTAGTAGCGGAGAAAGTAAAAGAAATAATGTCTTCATTTCAGCCTACTCAACCTTCTAAACCTATTCATACTATGCGTCTCTCAAGTGATGAGGTACAAGCCCATGCTACAGTTGTAGAAGGTCGTGGGAGCACTCCCAATGACCCACCAAAACAATCTACAGTAAGTTTTTGTTCTATATGTTGTGTTATTAGTATGATATATATATATATATGATAATATATATAGTAGTAATAGTTATCTGTTCTACTGCTTCTTATACAACTTATATTATTTCAATATAGGTTGGTATGAACTGTAAACTTGCAGTGGAGGTTCTAGAATATAATGTTGTGGCAGCGGGCAAGGTTTACAACCTTGGTGGTATATTGCATTGCCAAAAAATTACTTATGACATTTTCCGTGTGTCCATCCGTCTTGTGTATGACGGAATGGGGGACAAACCACTACCCATACCTAATCTTGAATATAGTACATTTGAAGAAGCAGAGGGTGCTATGGTGGGTTGGCCTAGACACTTGGTTATCAATGACAAGGTATACTTGAATTCTACCATGTTTTTCATATTTGACTGCATATATGAACTCGTGTAATAGAAGTATGTAATTTAATTAATAGTTTTGCAAAACAAAAAGTAAAAATTCCACTAGTCGTCCTCCTATGCCCAAGACATATATTATTCCAGAATCCACATTCGACGAGTTGGAAAGTAAATGTAAATGTTTGTGTCAATACTTAGTCAACCAAAGCTCTGGACTACAAATGTTGATCAATTAATAGAAGATGCAACTGGGAGGGACTTTGACAATTATATTTTTCTTGATGATATTATAGAGTTGTTCTGGTATGATTGGTTGAATACTTCGATATTAGAAGTATGGATAGGGTAAGGATCTATTAATATAGAAAATTCCAATACACATTTTTAGCTTATTTCTACATATGAAAATAATTACAAATGTTTAACAACGATTTATATACCGAGGCCACAAACTTTGATATAAAGAATGTTGGATTCTTAGTTCCTTCGATCACTAGTCAGGTGGAGACACATATTGATGAAGTGAGTCAGTACTTCTCTGATGCATTCAAATATTTTGCTACTGTGGGAAAGGAAATTATCCTAATTCCTTTTAACGTCCAGTAAGTATTATTATTCAATATAATTTTAATAATGAACAAATGTATTTATTTTAAAGTTTGTTTTATTCTTACTCAGATCTAGACATTGGGAATTAGTGGTGATCGTCCCAAAATTGATGACTCTTTATTATCTTGACCCAATGGGAAAAACAACAAGGGGTCACAAACTGAAATTGCCAGCTATGGCGTAAGCATAAATATAGTCAATGCTTCAACATGATAATTCTGTTTAGAATTTCTATTTTACCAACTATCGTTTAATTGATAGGGGTATAAAAGCTTTTCGTGAAGGCGGAGGACAAATGCCCACAAAATTAAAGACATTGACTTTAAAAAATGTCAAGGTAGCTACTTTGACAACTGCTTAGTCTTATATGTATTAATTTTCAACTCTTATATGTCAACTCTTATAGTCTTCTATTTATAGTAGTTTACTAACATTAGGTATAATTCGTTATAGGTAGTGTCCTATACAAAATAATGGATGGGCTTGTGGCTACTATGTAATGAAATATATGCAAGCTATTGTCAAACAAGCATCAAATGAAATTCAAACTATAGATCATGTAATAAAGAATAACATCATAAATTTACAAGTGAGTTGTAGTCTTTTTATAAAATAATAGCATATACATTTTCTGTTACAGATCTTTACAACTCAGCCTTACACACGTGAGGACTTAAATGAATTCTGAGAAGAGTGGTCAGATGCTTTTCTAAATGGAGTCAATATAGCATTGAAATAATATGTCAGTTACGTTCCATTTATGTATGTGGTTTCAGTACTCTTTCATATTTACTTTTGTATCTGACATTTAATATCATCTCAAACTTGCAATCTATCATTTTGTAAATTATGATGTGACTATGTGTACTCAACTCCATACATGAATCATTTTTGTTATGAATGTTTCGTTTGAAATGGTGACGGTTGAGCATCAATACTCCCCTCTCCCATATCTTATTCTCGTTCTTCTGTTTTGTTCTGTTCAGTTTCTGCAGAATTTTTTAAAAAAAAATTCAACCCTATAGCGTCGGTTTTCTTAAAAAACTGGCCTTATAGGTGTCTTGGCCGTTCTGCGTAGAACGGTCGTGCTGTATAGAACGGTCGTGTTGGGATGAAGTACAATGGTCGTGCCGTGTAGAACGGCCATGTTAAGTTATGGTAGAACGGCCGTGCCGTGTTGCACGACCGTGCTAATATAGACCAACACGGTCGTGCTAGGCAGCACGGCCGTTCTATCATATTCCAAAACTTTATTGAGTTAGTTTTTTAGAGTCAGTTATTTAGTAAAAAACCGTCCTTAGAAATAATCTTTAGAGTCAGTTATTTAGTAAAAACTGATGTTATAGGGTTCAGGTACAGTTTCATTTCTCATTTGGGTTTAGTTTTTGAGAGCCTATAGGGTCGATTTTTACTATACAAGATCAGTTTTTTTGGTTAAAAAACTGACCTTATAGAGCAATTTCTATAGCGACGACCACTTAGGCGTCGTTTGAAAAGTGACGCTATAGGCTTAAAAAAACCAACGCTATAGACCATTTTTGTACTAGTGTGATGTCTGCTTTAGGATTAAGTAAGGAAGTGATACATGCATGTTCAAATGATTGTATGTTATACAGAGGTGATAAAGCAAACTTGGATGAGTGTTTGAGGTGTAAGACATCTAGATGGAAGCCTACACATCAAAATACAAGGAAGAAATTTAAAAAACCAACAAAGGTTTGTCACTATCTTCCAATTATTCCAAGGCTGAAAAGAACATTTAATTCTACCAAAACAACTAATTTGATGACATACCATCATACTAGCCCAAAGCCACTTCTTGGAAAAATGAGTCATCCTAGAGATTCATAACTTTGAATGGATTTTGATAGAAAACATCCAAACTTTAGTAGTGAACCCCATAATGTGAGACTCACACTATCTACTGATGGATTTAGTCCTTTAAATATGGGGTACGGAGTCAATCATAGTATATGGCCAATTATAATCTTGAATTATAATCTACCTCCTTGGTTGACAATGAAACAATCATACTTGACGATGCCACTTGTTATAAATGGAACAAATTCTCCAAGAAATAACATTGACGTCTACCTAGAGTCATTAATTGAGGAACTGAGCTTCTTATGGACACAAGGTGTGCCAACATATGATGTTGAAAAAGGTGAAATGTTTAGGATGCGAGCTGCTCTATTGGGCACAATAAATTATTATCTTGCCTATAGAATGTTGTCTGGTTAGAAAACAAGTGGAACATATGGTTGCCCTGAATGTCATATTCATACAGCTTCCACTTATTTACCATTAAGTCATAAAATGGCTTACATGAGGCATCGCAAATTTCTTCCAATTAGGCACTCTTGGTGATATGATGAGCGTCACTTTGATGGGACCATTGAACTTGATCCTCCACCAAAATCTCTATCTGGATAATAAATAATAGATTTATGGGATGGGTATGATAATATCCAATTTAGAAGGGACACACATACTTCATTGAAAAATAAGCAAAGATTGGCTCCTGGATGGAACAAGAAGAGCATATTTTTTAAATTACCATACTGGAGTACACTATTAGTTCTCCATATTTTGGATGTAGTGCTTATTGAGAAAAATATATGTGCTAACAAATTAAGTTGGTTGTTGAATAAAGATGGAAAAAGTCAAGAAAACATAAATGTGTGTTTAGATATGAGTAAGTTGAACATTCGAAAGTCATTGTGGATAAAAAAGGAAAAAAAGGGAAATAAAGTAGTTATCTCGCCTTCATCATATTGTATGACTAGTGAAGAGAAGGAAACCTAATTAATTTGATTGTCACGAATAAAAGATAGGGTTGTGGATGATAACAATAGTATTTTATACGTAGAGGAATACTCATAGACACCTACCCTCCACGAGGGTTGCTGACGATAACAAGAGTATTTTATAAGTATTGAAATACTTGTAGACAACTACCATCCACAAGGGTTGCGGACTATAACAAGAGTATTTTATAAGTAGTGGAATACTTGTAGACACCTACTCTAGACAAGGCATGCACGGTGAGTCACGTGATTAGCAAACGAGGATGGAAAACTGTGGTGTTTAGTACGGTAATAGTAGATTTTTGTTTCTACCGTCTTTTATGTCCCACTAAATAGCACAGTGGTATTAGAGCCACGTCAACATACTATATTTTAGGATTAATTGATATGATCATATTTTAGTTTTTTGCCATTTATTTATTGTATTTGATGTGAATTCTTTAACTGGCTAATGTACATATCTGATTAAACATCACAAATCCCTATCTACATATATGATATGGTATATATATTCAATCGATACGTGTTGCCCTAAAATAGTTTTGATAGTGGATGTGTAGTGCGTTTATGGCTTAGAAACCCCTATGTGTGTGTATGGTTGGTTGTTGTTATTTGCATCTCGATCTACGTATCGAGTCCTTTCTTTTATTTTGACTGTAACTCGAGATAACTCGAGCCCTCTCTTCTACCTTTGCTCCCCCCGAATGTAACTCAAAGTTTCCTAGAGATATATGTAAAAGTAGGATAGTTTTATTTCATGTTATGCTGAAGAATAGTGGGTGATCAGACGAGTGAGGCGACCAGCTGATGGTGCGAGATGAGCAACCTGATGAGGAGCACGATAACCTGACAAAGTGATCGTCTGGAGGATCCAGATGATTAGTTGTTAACAACCAATCGACCCACCAGGAGGTGATCCAATCAGTCATAGGATGATCTGATCAACTCGGAATGGCTAAAGCACAAATCTTCATCAACTACATGTTGTTTCATATGATGTAGACCTAGATGACTGTGATGACCTTGATTTTAGGGTTTTGTATCCAATATAGTAATTGAAGCACATGACTTTTCTTAATTGGTAAATTCCAAGTTGAGGTGACATTTATGCATAGATGGGTACCTTTGACCCACATATATGACCACAATTCCATTATAGAATGAATACTTTTGTTAGGGACTTCTATGGACATGCAGATGCTTAGCGTGTATTATTAGTTAATGTTGAGTATTCATGAAGTGAAGTGTCAATTGAAGCATAAATGGACTCAAATGATTTAATGACGAGCCTCGAGGTGTGATGTGATCAAAATATACAAGGTAAACTTGTTTAGTCAATAATTGATGATTCATTGATTTGGATTTTAGGCTTACCAGGTTGTTTGGAGAATTTATTTACATGAACGAATAGTAGGGTTTTGGTCTCAAAAACATGTTGGATGCGAGATTACATGATGGAGGAACCGAACTTGGTTGAGGTGTCACTGAGATCCGATGTAGGCGGGGCAATCACATGATATTTTCTCACATATCACGATCTCCGCAAAAGCCTCAATAACACACTTCACTCGTTGGAATCCTCTGCCTCCCCACAGTTGCACTCTCCGTCTCCTTTTTACCCTCACCAAATCTGCTTGGGTGCTATGTACCTCGACCAACTGAGCAACCCACAAGGACCCTATGCCATCGGGCTCACCCTCAGCTGCTATAGATGTCTCCAGGGCCCATGAACACAATCACTGATGAACCTTAAGAGGAATTTGTTGCTCATCCCCAATAACCTGCTTCACCTCCACCGCCATCATTTGAGACATCGGTGGGGATCTAGTTCCCAGAGAACTCACTTGCAGCAGCCTCGGGTTATCAAAGAAAAGGTGAAGCTCGGAAGCTTGTAGGCGGAGCTGTTCGTTGTGAATGAAGGATGAAGACGAGTTCTAAGAGGTGTTGTGAAGCTTTCGGGAGCTTCAGATCAGCACAAGTAGCAGAAGAGGCAAGTCGCCTCTTTTCTCCACCACATTCAGGCCTAGGTGACGGCGACGCTCCTACCCGGATGGAGACCTGGAGCCGTGGCCAAGAACTGGAGGATCCGAGGAATTCTACAAGGCCATGACAAAGATGATGGTACGTCTAGTGGCTGATGAGGAGGTCAGGGCAGTGAGGTATTGCTCACCGGAGGAGAGCCCATGTGGCGGTGCTCTGTTTCACAGAGAAAACAGAGATCGCGGGCTGGATCGCGAGAATGAAAGAGGGCAGAACTATCTCGAGAAAACGGATCAGAGCTCCGACGGATCCTACACAAGATCCGACTCGTGCAGAGTTAGCCAAGGAATGGAGCGCGCCCCCCACTTTGCCACGTGGGAGCGCCTGATTGGTCAGAAGGTAAGAAAAATCCCAAATTATGCAGATCTTACAAAATTCATAGTAAATACACAACTTATTAGAAAAATACATATAATATATCAAAATACTCAGGAAACTGTGTAGAACAACATATAACCATAAGATCAGGATTTTGATACACTAATAATTTTGATATCATGTAAGATGTGTAATGCTTGTTTAATGAATAATAAATAGCAAATGATGACATAAAATCATGGAAAAATATAAGTAAGTCCATAATTATGTATAGAATGCATATGATGTCAGATATGGTCATGTTGATGTATGAAATTACGTAATTTTATTAATATGTCTAACTAGGGCTAATAACACTAAAGATGATGCAATTAATACATGCATGCTCAATAAATGATGAAATTTATAGAGTAAGCTCATATCTGTATTTGGAAACTCAGATTTAATTATGAGATCATGATGATGCATAGAATGCATGTTATATGAAGAGCACCCTTAATACATGTGATGTAACCCTAATATGGTTAATGAAAGTGACATAATGTTAAATATGTCCACATAATAATGTGACACATGAGTATATCCAGTTGATGAACTGTAATCTGAAAAATGACATCAGTAAGATAAATATAAGGTAAGAATACAAGTAATCATGAGAATAACATAATGATCTAAGTAAACCCTAAAATGAACACGACTAGGGTTAAGATGATCAGAATCTGATGCTAGTATATGGTTTTGTTATTAACCAGGTGATGACCAGATATCTAGATGAGCAAGAATGATTAGAAATCTCTGAACTCAGGTATGTGGGCTTTATCTAAGTATATGACTAGTTTTCTTATTTGCAATAGTTATGATGTATTGCTTGTCTTTATTTGAGAATATTACTTGGATGTACTATGATTGTAGTATCTTCGCCATGTCAATAAGAACAACAAAGAGTATAGATGGTTTGTAGCTACTAAGTGGATATATGCTCTCTCTCTCTCTCTCTCTCCCCTCTAAATATAAGGTCGGCACTCGGTCCGCCCAAGGGGCGGGGAAAAATGAAGTGTGACATCTCTCTCTCCCCTCTAAATATAAGGTCAACACTCAGTCCCCATAGCCCAAGGGGCGGGGAAAAATGAAGTGTGACATCTCTCTCGCTCCCCTCTAAATATAAGGTCAGCACTCGGTCCCCATAGCCCAAGGGTCGGGGAAAAATGAAGTACGACACCACTTAGTAGTACAAACACATCAAAAGACATCTAAAAATATGTGTTTACCTGATTATCGCTTTAAACAATGTTTTCTTTTACTCTTTCCTTCTCAAGTTTTTTTTAATTATGCAAACATATTAGTTTGTATCTTTCTACCCACATACACAACACATTGTGTGTTGATTCGTTGTTTCACGTATGTTTTAGGTTCAGTGCTAGCGTGGGATAAAAGAAAGGAAGTCAGTAGTTGTCCAAGTTGTACCTATTGTGTTAAGATCATGTTAGCATACATGTTATTAGACTTGTAAATCTTCTTTCAATATGTAAATTTAATTCATGTTTTAATATAAATATGTTGAATGTTGAGAGTGTTATGGTGTATGCATCTTGGTTGTATGTTCATGTATGCATATTATGCTTCCGCATCGCTCTTTGAAACAATTGCCTAACATGTTCAGATTTTGTCTTCTCATTTCCATGGGGTTTTGAGAAGGTGAAAATCCGGGGAAATCACAGTTGGTATCATAGCATGAACAATAGCTACACCTAACAATTGCTCACCATGAAACAAAAAATAATCTCACCTTTCACATTAAACCCTAGAAACTTAGTAAGTTGTTCTACATGAACTAGGTTTGACTTAGCCTCTAGGTTAGAACCTAGATGCTCGATAACTAGGTTTAGATAAGTGTTTGAAACCCTTTCCATATAGATCTCGTATGTATTGGGTAGCTACACTAGTCTACACCATATTCTCACCATTTCACTAGATTACATGGCACCAGACTATCTACTGTGTGTTGGACACTCGAGTTTGCTGGTTTGATTTTCTTTACCAATCGGATCGCTCCTCAACAGTTTTCTCTGACGCCTTCTTTCTCGAAGAAAAACTATATAATATTTTATTAAATATATGTAAATATAAAAATGTGTCCCTCACACAGAAGAGTAGTGGGTGTTCATGCAATCTAAGTGAAAGGGAGTGACATCAGTCTAGAAGAGAGAGTAGTCTAGATTAGATATCTAGAGCTTTATCAAGATATGTGATACGTAGAGTAGATGATAGAGTGATAGTTGAAATAAGAATGTGAATTCTTATCTAAGTTTGATGTCTGATGGTATAAGTTTCCTTATAAAGGTTTAAGTTGTATACTTGTTGAATCCAATTTTGTAGAATTTATGCAAAATCTTGATGATGAAAGTACATTCCCTTTTCCTACTTAAGATAAGCTAAGTTAAGATAGAGACGAGTGTGCATGAGCCTCAAGCTCTTATACAAGGAGGATGTCTGGTGGTAGGATGATATATGTGGTGAACTCTAGAGAGAGTAAGAACCACAGGGAGAAGGTCATAGGATCTAGCCTCCAATATATGAGATATGTGTTAAAAAAATGTCCTACACTAGATTACTCTTGAGTGTTGAGTTGAGTCCTTATGCATGATTCAAATCTATATGTGAGAATTGGGTAAAAGAAAAGGATGGGTAGACGACCCTTATGATAAAGTCAATCCTTTGGCTGAGTTAGGTCCTAGCTGGAGTGACATATTTTGTGAATCTCATCATTAGTTGCAAGTGAGGTAATATATGAACTCTAGTTATGAGAGTATGATGCTTTGTGCAAAAGATACTCAAAATACATGTTCTCCCTTCTTCTTCTCTTTCCTAATATATGATGATAGAAACCTCACTTGAGATATATAAATGATTTATATATGAGGAGTCACTCATATAAGCTTGACATATTCTATATTTTCCCCCTATATCATACATGTAGCATCCAAGATTGAAATCATGATAAGTTTGACATTAAAATATTCTCTTCCCCTTTGTATGAAACATGAAAGATATGATGCTGAGATCATGGGATAAAGTTAGTATATTCTCTTTTTCCCTGCACATAATACATGCAAGACAGAAAAAGTCGAACTCATGAACTTGATATAAAGATATTTTTGGATCATAGGATATATGATCAAAAATATAGTTCATAACTTTGATCCTTCTCAATACATGCTTCTAAGTTGAGTATAAATATCACACCATAGGGTGAAACCCTAATGGTAAAGCATGTTATGTAAGCCCTTCTTATGTAGAAAAATCATAATATCAACGATGAAGATGAATCTCCTCTAATGTGGAAATCATTGTAAGATGTTGATCATAAAACATATGAATGATGTTAGATTTGAACAATCTGAATATCATGGCATATAAATGAATTCCTCCTGAACTTTAAAAGTGTGAACAAAACATGTACCCTTAGAGGTGATGTAACCCTAAGATATTATAATGTCATGTTATGGCTAAGACAATAAGTGATGCTTCCACATATATATAAGGTGGGGTGGACACACCCAAGAATCTCTAGACCCTAAGCTGACAACTTAAAGTGCATGCAATTATGGTGGTCTTAGAACCTAAGCAATGATGATGTATATGAAGTTGAACTCCTAAATAACCTCTTAAGGATGAGATTAGTTGAATTTCAAGGACGAAATTCCATATAAGGTGGGGTGAATGTGATGACCTTGATTTTAGGGTTTTGTATCCAATATAGTAATTGAAGCTCATGACTTTTCTTAATTGGTAAATTCCAAGTTGAGGTGAAATTTATGCATAGATGGGTACCTTTGACCCACATATATGATCCCAATTCCATTATAGAATACATACTTTTGTTAGGGACTTCTATGGACATGTAGATGCTTAGTGTGTATTATTAGTTAATGTTGAGTATTCATGAAGTGAAGTGTCAATTGAAGCATAAATGGACTCAAATGATTTAATGATGAGCCTTGAGGTGTGATGTGATCAAAATATACAAGGTAAACTTGTTTAGTCAAGAATTGATGATTCATTGATTTGGATTTTAGGCTTATACAATTATTATCAGGTTGTTTGGAGAATTTATTTACATGAACGAATAGTAGGGTTTTGGTCTCAAAAACATGTTGGATGTGAGATTACATGATGGAGGAACCGAACTTGGTTGAGGTGTCACTGAGATCCGATGTAGGCGGGGAAATCACAGGATATTTTCTCACATATCGCGATCTCCGCAAAAGCCTCAATAACACACTTCACTCGCTGGAATCCTCCGCCTCCCCACAGTTGCACTCTCCGTCTCCTTTTTCCCCTCCCCAAATCTGCTAGGGCGCTATGTACCTCGACCAACTGAGCAACCCACAAGGACCCTGTGCCATCAGGCTCACCCTCCGCTGTTCTAGATGTCGCCAGGGCCCATGAACACAACAGTTGATGAATCTTGAGAGGAATCTGTTGCCCATCCCCAACCACCTGCTTCACCACCGCCGCCATCATCTGAGACATCGATGGGGATCTGGTTCCCGGAGAACTAACTTGCAGCAGCGTCAGGTTATCAAGGAAAAGGTGAAGCACGGAAGCTTGTAGGCAGAGATGCTCATTGTGAATGAAGGACGAAGACGAGTTCTTAGAGGTGTTGTGAAGCTTTCGGGAGCTTCAGATCAGCACAAGTAGGAGAAGAGGCAAGTCGCCTCTTTTCTCCGCCACATCCAGGCCTAGGTGACGGCGGTGCTCCTACCCGGATGGAGACCTGGAGCCGTGGCCAAGAACTGGAGGAGCTGAGGAAGTCTAAAAGGCCATGACAAAGCTAATGGTGTGTCTAGTGGCTGATGAGGAGGTCAGGGCAGTGAGGTATTGCTCACCGGGGGAGAGCCCGTGCGGCGGTGCTCTGTTTCACAAAGGAAACAGAGACCGCAGGTTGGATCATGAGAATGAAAGAGGGCAGAACTATCCCGGGCAAACGGATCAGAGCACCAGCAGATCCTACGCAAGATCCGACTCGTGCAGAGTTAGCCAAGGAAAGGAGCGCGCCCCCACTTTGCTACGTGGCAGCGCCTGATTGGTCAGAAGGTCAGAAAAATCCCAAATTATGCAGATCTTACAAAATTCATAGTAAATACATACCTTATCAGAAAAATACATATAATATATTGAAATACTCAGGAAACTGTGTAGAACAACATATATCCATAATATCATGCTTTTGATGCACTAATAATAGTTATAGCATGTAAGATGTGTAATGCTTGTTTAATAGATAATAAATAGCAAATGATGACATAAAATCATGGAAAATATCAGTAAGTCCATAATTATGTATAGAATGCATATGATGTCAGATATGGTCATGTTGATGTACGAAATTATGTAATTTTATTAATATGTCTAATTAGAGATAACAACACTAAAGATGATGCAATCAATACATGCATGCTCAATAAATGATGAAATTTACAGAGTAAGCTCATATCTATATTTGGAAACTCAAATTTAATTATGAGATCATGATGATGCAGAGAATGCATGTTATATGAAGAGAACCCTTAATACATGTGATGTAACCCTAATATGGTTAATGAAAGTGACATAATGTTAAATATATCCACATAATAATGTGACACATGAGTATATCCAATTGATGAACTATAATCTGGAAAATGACATCAATAAGATAAATATAAGGTAAGAATACAAGTAATCATGAGAATAACATAATGATCTAAGTAAACCCTAAAATGAACACGACTAGGGTTAAGACGATCAGAATCTGATGCTAGTATAGGATTTTGTTATTAACCTGGTGATGACCAGATATCTAGATGAGCAAGAATGATTAGAAATATTTGAACTCAGGTACGTGCGCTTTATCTAAGTATATGACTAGTTTTCTTGTGTGCAATAGTTATGATGTATTGCTTGTCTTTATTTGAGAATATTGCTTGGATGCATTATGATTGTAGTATCTTCGCCATGTCAATAAGAACAACAAAGAGTATAGATGGTTTGTAGCTACTAAGTGGATATATGCTCTCTCTCTCTCTCTCCCCCCTCTAAATATAAGGTCGGCACTTGGTCCCCATAGCCCAAGAGGCGGGGAAAAATGAAGTGTGACATCTCTCTCTCCCCTCTAAATATAAGGTCGACACTCGGTCCCCATAGCCCAAGGGGTGGGGAAAAATGAAGTGCAACACCACTTAGTAGTACAAACGCAACAAAAGACATCTAAAAATATGTGTTTACCTGATTATTTCTTTAAACAATGTTTTCTTTTACTCTTTTCTTCTCAAGTTTTTTTTTAATTATGCAAACATATTAGTATGTATCTTTCTACCCACGTACACAACACCTTATGTGTTGATTCATTGTTTCACGTATGTTTTAGGTTCAGAGCTAGCGTGGGATAAAAGAAAGGAAGTGAGCAGTTGTCCGGGTTGTACCTATTGTGTTAAGATCATGTTAGCATACATGTTATTAGACTTGTAAATCTTCTTTCAATATGTAAATTTATTTCATGTTGTAATATAAATATGTTGAATCTTGAGAATGTTATGGTGTATGCATCTTGGTTGTATGTTCATGTATGCGTATTATGCTTCCGCATCGCTCTCTGAAACAATTGCCTAACGTGTTCGGATTTTGTCTTCTCATCTCCATGGGGTTTTGAGAAGGTGAAAATCTGGGGACGTCACAATGACCGTAATTCCTTGTGGCTCAAGTAATTATAAATAGGATGGCGATAATCATTTCTTTATCAATTCACATGTTTTGTTGTGGAATATATCATGTATATGATATGTACTATATGTGGTGATTGGATATGTATATGTATATAAATTTTAAACCCCTCAATTTAAATATTAAGTTTAAGATGTCTTCGTAAAGCAACACATATGAAAATCTTGATCGACTAAGTGTGGGAACACCTTCATGTGGTGAACTATCTATCTCATAGAAGTGTGATGGTGGGTATGTGGGTCTGCCTTCACAGGGTGCGTACTCATCATGTTGGCTTTTGGGAATGGACTTAACAAGGTGATCTTAATTGGATTAAGCACCTTGAGGCATGGAGATGATCATGACAAAGAGTTGTGCATGACATATATCGAGAGTTGCATATGATGCAATTGGCAAAAGTTGCCTACCTGAAAGAATCTAGTTGTGGGTGACAACCATCACTGATCTATAACTGAGAGGAAGTTAGGGTTTTGCTCACTAGAAGGTTTTACGCTGCAATCTTTCGAATTGATGGTGAGGGCTATCAATTTGATCAAAATAGTGGGAGGATAATTAATTAAAGGCCTAATTAAATATCGTGAACTCTATTGAAATCAATCAAAAGGAGTTTTGACAAAATAAAAATGTTTTCTTTTGTTGAATCTAATGACAAAGAAATCATCTTTGAAATCTGACAATTTAATTGAGATAAATTTCCATAACATGTTAAGGATTATGACAAGTGGTCTACATATTCCTAAGATACCAGTGACTATAGAATCCACTCTATGTATGCCTAAGGTGTTGTTTGAATGCAAAAAGACAGAGGGAGATCCAGTTAGACCCCTTGTGCTCAATATGAATGGGCATATAGAACATCTAGAAAAATTGGGATTTTGTTTGGGGCAAGAGTTGGCCACGGATATGATTTTGCAATCGTTGCCTAAATCATATACCATGTTTAAAAAGTATTACTACTTGTGTAACATGGCTAAACTGATGTCAGAGTTGCTTAACATTTTTACAAATGCTGAAGCATAGATGAAGAAGGATAGTTCCATGATAGTGATCAGTGTAATGGAGTCCAAGGATACATGCAAGGTAGAGAAGTGTTCTCTCGCCAAGTTGAAGTCCAAGTCTTCTGCAATCAAAATATGGAGAGGATTAAGGGAATCAAGGAAGATGAAGCAAGAGATAGAGATCTCTACTTCTGGTGTATACGTAATTGAGATTAACTTTACTACTTCTTCATCATGGGTACTTGATACCGGATCTGGATCACACATTTGTTCAAATGTGAAGGATCTGAAAAGAAGTAGGCCTTTAGCAAAAGGAAAGGTTGAACTATGTGTTGCTAATGGAGCAAGAGTTGTTGCTAGTGCAGTAGGAACCTATGAGTTATCTCTACCGAGTGGGCTAATAATAGAGTTACAAAACTTCTATTATGTTCCTACCGTTAATAGGAATATCATTTTTGTATCTTATTTTGACAAGGATGGATTTGAATATCTTATTAATAATGGAAAATGTTCCATTTCTAAAGCTGGGATCTTTTATAGATCATATATGTACTAGTGATAGATTTTTCTATCATAAAAAAAGTTACTGTAATTCGTGAATTTCAGAGATCAAACCTTCTCCAAAAATTATGAAAATTTATCATGTTGTTTATGATTGAGCTTCAGATCTCCAGTAAAAATGTCAGATCACTTGGTGTTACCAATAAATAAATAAAAAGCAAATAGTTCACTGCTATATCAGTCTAAAAATATGATTGGTCAAGTTTAAAACTTGACCGACAAATAGGTCAGAACATTCTTAAAAAATTCTTATATTTTTCAGTAGTTTCACATTTGAGATATCCAAATCATATCCAAATTTGAATTAAATCGGAGTTACATATAAAATACTAAAAAGCCTTTAGTGAGACACTATACTTATCAAATTTTGTATTCATATGTCAGCAAAACCCTAATTTGGGACGATTAGGGTTTCCAAAACATAAACCCTAATTACATGAATCAAAGTATGATTAAATATTCTCATTATCTTTAAAACATCAAAACTTAACAACCATCACTAATCAAGCTTTAAAAATGATCAACTTAGTTAAGCATACAATCATCCAAGTAAACCCTAGTTTACCAATTAAGCTCAGATGCGGTCATAACATGACTGGTTCACATTGGTGAATCGATCGGTTTGCATGGATCAAACGAGCATGTGTTGGGTTTCCCAATTTTGTGAGAAAAGATCCTTATTTCACTTGTTCAATTTGATTGGGATAAGAATAAATTTTTTCATTAATTAGAAACAAATAAGGAAAGTCAATTTAAGGCAAGTTTTGGAAGTGAAACGACCGCTCACTGGGTGAACCGACGGATTCACACTCCCAACCGACCGGTTTACTAGTGAACTGATCGACCCGCCTTGTCAAATGATTGTTTCATTTATGAAATGATCGGTTCACCTATCGTGGTAGAATCAGTTCATGGAAAATTTGAACCCCTTGTACTCCGACATAGACTGGGAACCATAACCCTGCCCTCTACTATAAGTAGAGGGATACGGAGGGCTTCTCAGAACATGCAACTCAGAAGATCAGTTTCTCTACAAAGTTGTTGTCCTCTCTGGTTGTGGTAACTAAGAGAGAGCCCAAGCAAATTCACTCGTCCAAGGAGGAACAGTTAGGGAAAGACAACTGTAGAAAAGTCACTGGTGGTGGGAGAGTGTGTTGGTGACTAGTATGTCGACAGAGGGGGACAACTCCTTCTAGTCTATCCTTCACGATGACTAGAGTTTTGTGTGGTCTGTGTGGACTATCTATAGAAGTTGGAGATTTCTGCCACTCTGGAGGACGATCATCAACTACAGTTCGGGTCAAGACCAGGAGTGGCACAAATGTAGTCGAAGACTAGGTGGTTGAAGACCACACTAGTTGTGAGGTATTGTTGTTGAGCTAGACTCAGGATCAGGTATATCTCACTAAATCATCTTTCCTATTGCATAGTTGTTGATGTGATCTGTTGGTTATGGGTTTGTGGTTAGATAATTTTTTTGTTTTTGCTACCTGTTCTGTCCCACAAAACCCAACAATTTTTACCAGGGTGAGGGAGCATCACAGTCGTGACTATGTGTTGAGGGTGTTAGGTCTATTACCACATATAGGTGTGTTATAGTTGTGACATCTATTTTCGAGCAGTTGTAACACATACATGATGAATTATTGACATACATGATGCATGGAAGGTGTTACCTATGTGCATTATAGTGGGATAGGTACATGTATATATATGAATGATGATAACACTTAAATATGTTGGTTAACAACATAATTATGAATGAATAATGATGCTTAACCCTAACCCTAGGTGTCGTGGGCATGACATGACCAAGAGGGTGGAAGTCATAATATGAACCATGTTGGGTAGTCATGACCTGTTTGGTTATGTGGTCAACATAAGGTGATGGTAGTGGATGAGAAGCACATATGAACACTTAATGATATTCACATACGAATAATACATAATCCATAAATATAATACTATTTATAATGTTATCGAATCAACTCTAATGACGTTTCCTAATCCTATAAACCAAGATTATGGAGGGTGATGGTTCTAGGGTTGATGGTTGAATCTAGACTTTTTAAATTCTAATTGGCTAAAAGGAAATCCTAACCCTAATAATGAACAATGTTTTGGTTTGTTTCTCTATCATGAAAGGATTATGATGTTATGTGGTTCTCTCTCTCTCTTGCTTGTCATCTTCTGACCATGTAGGTGTTATGAGCTTAGTAATCATAGCTACTACACGGTATATTGATTATGATATAAAATAGGTTGAATATTCCCTAGTGAGGCATGTTGAGGCACTTGTGATATAGAAATAATGTTAATGGGTCCAATGATGTGGTAGTGACTTTTTGCATTAAATGAGATGGTGTTTCCTAATGAAGAATTGAGGGATTGGTATCTCATGATATGTGGCCTTGTTGATGATGTAATGAATGATATTAATACATGTATCATGTGAAGATAGTGTGACAAGCTCACACCCTATACATTTATATCTTATGGAAGTATATCATGACCTTATATTTGTTAAGTTTGTTAAGATTTTATACGTTGTAACTTGATTGATGTTAAAAGGCATTTAAATGGAATTAACTAACTAAGTGGAACCTAATCATGTAGTTCTGCCCTATGCCATATATCCATCTGAGTGTCATCACTTGTTGGATGGTGAAACAAGCTTTCCCTTGGAGGATGTATGGAGCCATATACTTTTGAGTATATGCATTCATAGGATTGGTTGTGGGCCATACCCTGGCAGGAATGCGTATGCGGGTCATATCTCAAAGATATGTTTCCTCATATGGTTTCACAGGATTGGTTGCGGGCCATAGCCTAGCAAGAGTGTGTCTCCGTAACTCAATTCAATAGCACCGTGACATGTACCAAGGTGGGATAGGTTGTTATATGGATGGCCATGTGTGAGACAATCCCTCAGGTGACTATATGTTACTTTCACTCTCCCTCTGACCAAGAGGCTTTTGGGTAGGTCATGGATTCCGACTCTTCCATGGACCTTATATGGAACCGATTTTGATTTAGTATTGGTCAGTTGGATTTGGGTGGTACGACTCAAATCCTCATGGTATCAATAAAAAATGTAATACAACTTTGTAGTGTATTTGATGAGGGACAAATATGGATAACATTGGATGAGCCTTTGCCTTGTTTCTGATATTGTCTATTTCATAAAAGTCATTGTTGTTCTTCATATTCCTTTTAAAAGCATAGAATATTCTACTACTTAGTTGTAGATATTGAACTACTTAAACAATGTTAATTACTCTGCTTATATCATTTATCTGAATCTACCTATTTGTTAATAGTATAATGTCCTATTTTAGTTATTCGTGCTTTTAATAGATGTCGGCGAACAGTTATAACTCTTGCTAAAATGTTTGGTCTCACAACGTGGGTTCCACAATCTTTTAGGTGGGTGTGCATGTTGGGATAGAGATCGTGTGGCTGAGGTAGATATCCTGACGAGTGTAGCTGTTGGATCACATATATACAACTAGTGTCTAGTAATAGAGTCCTATGTGTTGTCCCTATAAACCTAGGTCCTTGGGTGTGTTGTATATACATTGTACATCTCTTTGGGTTTTTGAATCTATATTATGATGGTACAGAGGTGATTTGTGTACATGAATAGGTTGTCACATGTAACAGGATATGGCTAGTTATCCAGTGAACTATGTCAGTAACATCTTTTAATATGAATGAAATACAAGTGTTTCCAGTTTATGGCTTCATACATGGTGTGTTCAGCTTGATGCATGCTTATGAAATTGGTTTTAATTTCTTGTGCTTTTTGGTGTAATTTTCCTGCTTAGTATTAATTTTGTGTTCAATTTTGAGTAATCTCACCACTTAGTATTAATTTCATGTTCAGTTTTGAGTAATCTCACCACTTAGTATTAATTTCATGTTCAGTTTTGAGTAATCTCACTTTGTGTGGAAAAGGGTGTGTTACAAAATCATTGCTTGTGATGTCATAAGTTATTATGGACATTATCTACCAGTGTAATATGGAACCTATAAGGCCACACACATAGGTCTCTACCTAGAAGAGGAGTTTAATCTTGATTGATGATTGAATTAATTACTAAAGCATTTAGGTAATTGATTCATGCAAAAACTAAATTGTCTATACTATTAGATGATGGGATCATAGGGTGATATTGTTGTATGGAGTGCCAAATGATCGTCTCAAGGGTTGAGATGGGTGTTTGTAGAGCCAAGCTGATTCGAGTTGAAATTGTCTCTGGGTTGAACCAATCGGATCGGCTCTGCACACCAGAGGACCGCCTGGGTGAGCAAAACAGATGCCTCCCATGGGAGAGACCGCTCGGTTGAAACTAATGAAGGTTCTACATACTTTCCTAGATTCATTTTGATTCCACATTACTTAGAGTACAAGAAATTAATGTTTAACATTAATGGGAAATGAATTACCAATTTCATATGTGATTTAGAAACTGTGAAACAACCATCTCTCAGACAAGAGGAATGTCTCACATGCCAGACGACCGTCTAGATTTCCAGATGACTTTTTTGGTGGTAGAAAGTTGTGAAAATTCAAGATCTTCTGATCTCTTCCACTCCCGCACAGACTGGGAACCTTGACCAAACCCCTCCTATAAATAGAGGGGTATTGGGGCCTTCCCATAGGGCAACATAGACAATTCATAATTAGTTGCTCTGATAATTGTTGTCCTCTCTAGTTGTGGCAACAAAGAGATCCCAAGAAAGTCCTACCCATCTAGGGAGGGATGGCAAGGGAGAGAACAACTGAGATCATTGTTGTAGGGGAGCAAGTTGGTGAAAGTACACCAATGGAAGGGACAACTCCTTCATGTCCATTCTAAGGGGATGAAAGGAGTTATAGGAGGTCTATGTAGACTTATCTAGAGGCAGGAGGCCGTTGCCGCTAGGAGAATAACGTCAACCAATAGTCTGTTGTGAAAGGAGTTGTTGAAGAGGACAACATTTGAGGCTGCAGTTCATGGTGTAGACTAGGATGAACAACAGTTAGATGAGTCCAAGTGCAACTAGGAGACATTTGCACAACTATGACAATGAGGATATGTCACTGGACTTTCCCAGGACTAGGTATATCCTCAAAACCATCCTTCTCATATTATAGTTATTGACGCAATCTGTTGATTATGAGGAATATGGTAGATTAAAAAAGATCTACTTCCTACTCTGTAGCAATGTTTTCCAAAAGTGGTATCAAAGCTAATGTCAATTCTCTATATCATGGGATAATTGATATGATCAGATTTTGATTTTTTCATTTTATTGCATGCGATGCGAATAATATATGTCCAATAAAATTCCATGACAATCTGAAACTAATATATATATATATATATATATATATAGAGAGAGAGAGAGAGAGAGAGTCAACTGAGAATGCACTCGAGTATATAGATCGCATGAATACACTCAAGTGTGTTTGCATATCAAGTCTATTTTTTGCAAAATTCAAACCATTGATCTTCACCGTCATACTATAACTAGGCTACATGCAAATTTTGAGCTCATTTGGATGAGTGTAAGTCACTCATCTAAGGGCAACAAAATCGACGCGCGAAACTAATTTGAAATGCATAATTTTTGTAGTCTTTATAGCATGACCTATAAATGTCCAAATGTGATCAAATTTTGCGTATGAGCTATTCACAAAATGTTTAAGAAGATCAATGTATTAGATTCTTGAAAAAAATATTGCATCATGAAAAACTACTTGAGTGTATTCTTCTCTGAATACACACGAGTGTATTCTAGCCTGACTATATATATATATATATATATATATATATATATATATATATATATATATATATATATATTTATGTATATATATTTATATATATATATATATATGTGTGTGTATATATATATCATTATATATATAATTATAAATATATATATATATATATTTATATGTATATATATATGTATGTATATATATATCGGAATTAGGTAAATTTTATTCCAAAACCCTCAAGCAAATAGCCCTTGGGACAAACTACAATGTAGTCCTTACCACTACATTACACCACTTTTAAAAAACAAAGAAATTTGTTACTTTCTATCTATACATTTGATACTATTGTATAGAACTTTGTTGATTTTGTTTGCTAGGCTTTCCACGTCTCTCTTCTTCGCCATGTGCTTCCTGCTGTTCCTTTCCTTCCAGATATGGAAGTAAAAGGCCAATAGGACCAACTTCTCAATACATTCTTTAGTTGCGATCATCCTCTCCACAGTGCTTAGCTGCTTCATCCTGAGCTTTCTCTGCTGCTGCACCTTCCTCCAGACCTCTTCAGTATACTTACAAGATTCAAATATGTGCTCCCTCGTTTCCTTTTCCTCATCACATAGCATGCAGGTATCATCCACTCCTGGATACCACTTTGCAACCTTGTCTAAGGTAGCAAGTGAGTTATGTACTGCCCTATACACGCACATGTCCCACTTTGGAATTCCATGATCAAACCAAACAAGTCTCAATATGTGTTGGCTTTCCTTCAAATGAACGAGCTCCCATAATCTTTCCCTTTACTCCTTCAAGGTCTAGGACCTTCTTTCGTCATCTATGTTCTTGATATCCTGCCATACCTCTGTCATCCTGTTAATGACCCTCGAGTAACCCTCTCTGGTCCTTGGTTTGAAATCCAAACCTTTTGGATATCGAGTCCTCATCCATTTTGCCCATAGAGAGTCGTCCATCAGGTATTTGAACACCCGCCTTGTTGTACCCCAATCTGCAATGGATCTCGACGATTTCAATCCAACTCCTCCTTCTTCCTTCGGCCTCGCCAGTCTGCTATACCTCATTGGATGGACTTTGTTAGCCCAGACAAAATTCGAGATAGTATTATCCATTCTGTCTAAGACCACTCCCGGAATTTCGCCCTGATGTACCCAAAAGATCAGTAAACCTTCAATCGTTGCTTTTGTTAAGGTAATCCTTCCTGCCATGGACGTTCTTGATATGGGCCACCTGCTTATCAGCTCATCTAGCCTGTTCGAGCATTCCGTAAAGTCTGCAACTGTGGGCTCCGATCTCCAAAACCACGATATAAACACGATTTAAACTTAGCGGAAGCATTCGATTAGTTGTGGAATATGAAAAATTACTGGAAATTAAAATTTTTGAGACAAGATCTGGAAATTATAAAATTCCTTTTTATAAGAAACCAAGTAAACAGTTTACATCTCTGTTAAACCACTTCTTGAGTAGTTATGTACAACATGATTCAAAATTCTCAGGAGCCAACACCAAAAACTCAAACCACTGATTCCTAGGACCTGAGAGTACAGAGGCGACATAGGACTATCTAACTACATAATTCAGCAGCCAGTATCTCCACCTGAGATTCACTACTGCCTTCAGTACTATTGTTGTTGTTGTTGCTCATCCTTAATCGGGATCCTTCATCTTCGAATTCGTCTTCGACGACCACCTAAAAAGTTGAAATCTACGGAGTGAGACAATATAAAAATTGTCCCAACGAGAGTTATAACTCTCAACTAGAAGCTTTATTATAACATTAAGGAATATCATAGACAAGATAACATAAATCATACAACAACAGGTTTAATAACAAGTGAAGCAACTTCTACTTAAGCAGTCATGTCTTTAAAGCATATAAAGGACATGTATACAAAATATCTGAACAGATCATTAATGTAAACAATGTAACACCAAACATTGTTCCTCGTAGTTAAACCTAAGGAGATATACTATGCGGTTGATTATGTTTTACAAACATTATTATGCCCTGTGGAGATGAGGCATACCACTCATACTCCAACTGATCGCTAATAAGTCACATCAGTATCATACATAGGTCATTAAAAGAGTCGAATTCTTAAGACCTCATCCTCCTCAGTCAGTTAGAGGATTGATTGCAGGACACTTTGTGTCTCCGCTGTTATATCTTACCAGGGTAATCTGGTCCTTTGCTATTTTAGAGTTACAGTGGCGTTATGTACTCTCTTCGTCATTGGAAGATTTCTTGTTTATCTCTCACCGATGCGGTATTTGTGTCTTCTTTGGGAGATTTGTGGTACATCTCACCATTTGGGTTTTGTAGTGAAGGATTGACGGACTTATGATAAGTCTACATCAATTCCTACACTAGGATGTAAGGATTTATGCATCCATCTCCCCCACATACTCAAGAGTATGTGATCCAGGAGTTCCCTTGGGAAAACCTGTTTCACCATCATTTGGTCTCTGACAATGATGGATCTATGATCAGGGCTCTACATTACACTTGATTAGTTAGGTGCATTCAGTATTCTTTTAACATCATACATTGTTCTTCAAATAATAACATTAGCATAACAGCTATAAAATGAGAATACTTAAATGTAACAAGCCTAACTCTTATCAATCATCATTTCTCAATACATTCATCACAAATCATCTCTAAAGCATGACCTTGATGGTATTTATGGCTCTCACAGCCCATTTAATTCATAGGTTGCCATTGACAAGGCTTCAGGATATATCACTATTCATAAAGCTAAAGCATGCTTTCAATGAATATAGTTTCATAATCCATACCTGGATATGATCATCGTCTCATGACAACCTGCATGGTTAATTCAACTGATAACAGTAAACAATTCATTCTAGAAGTTATACTTTCAAACTCTTAGAAGAGTCAAGTTCCCCAATATTCATCAATTAGGGTTATTCATTTCCTTTACTTATGATTAGGAATATTGATTCCTCATCTCATACTTCAATCATGAGGATTCATGCTTAAAAGAATAACTGGAAATAGGGTTTCACCCTATACAAATTAAGGTTATTGAAATCTCTTTATCTTATAAGACATCATATTTGGTAACTTGTTCTCAAGTTTTATACCTAAAGGCATGACACAGGACTAAGGTTAACATACCTCATCCTTATCATGGTATGATTATATCATACACATCATTTGGGCTTAACCCCATTCTCAAGGTACATTAATTAACACTCATCAAGGTGTAACAACTCATTACATTTCATTGTAATATTTTCATAACACACTTCATATGTTTCTTACCCAATTATATTGGATTTGAAGTACATCAATGCGTATAAACCCTGAAATGTTGAATGTGATAACTATCATATATTTATGTATCACTTTCTCATCATTTCAAACTATGTTGAGTTATCCATCTTATCTTGTATTAAGGTATTTCCCTCTTAATACATTCCATCACTAATCTCTTACCTTTAGCATATAATGCAAAGGCCACACATTAGAATTGTACAACTATCTCACAATGATATGGACTTATCTTAGTTTAAGGCATGACTTTATTATAAAGTTGCTTATAAACAATCACAATGATACACCCTCAACTAGGGTTTCTAATCACATATCTTATGTATCCTTCATCCAATTGTAGTATGCAACTCTGCCATCCTTGGAAGCATACCAGGGTATGGTGAGTATTTGCCTTAAATACAACATTTATTGAACATCATAATGATTATCAATTCAAGGTATGAATTCACTTCTCAATCTTATCATGGTGTGAACACATCATACTTATTGATTTGACTATACTTTATTTAAAGGTATTACCTTATAAACATCTCCAGGAATTCATAATTGCTAGGTCATATACTAGGCTCACTATTCATCCCACTAGGATTTCCATATTTTCATTTCTAATTTAGGGATTCTCATTCATATTACATCTCCTCTAGATTAGATTTATTAAACCTCTTATCTCACATGGAATAAAGACTCCTCATATAACAACTTGTATTTAAGGGTTTCATTCTCAAAGGCATAACCCTGAATTACTACATTTATCAGATCACCATAAATTAGGGTTTACTATTCACATCACATGTCATCACCCTAGAATCAGGGTTTACTATTCACTCCATGGTGAATAGAACTCATAACATCATCATGTATGAGAAACATTATCATTAAGGTCCTCAGATAAAATTAAGATTCATCAATTATCATAATTAGGGTTTTCATGATCTCACATAGGTGGATCATACCCTAATCATGCACATTCGTGTGTATTGAAGGTATTTTACTTGAATTTTCACCATAAAAGGGTACTTTCTCTCTCCTATGATACTTTCTCTCTCCTCTTATTAGTAAATGGTGATTACATCACTCTAGATCAGGTTGGGTTAAGTCCCCATTGACTAACATAAGCTAAAACATCATTAACATGTGATTAGGGTTTGATTAAGACAAGGTATTACTCAATTAAACCCCTTAAGGGTATTTTGGTAATTTACCTCATGATCACCATCATGGGTCAATTCATTAGTCACTTAGTCCCTTAATGTCCTAAGATACCATTAGGGTTTAGTTTAGATCACCATTGAACCAATTACATCATCAATTGATTAAGTACAACCACCTTGAAAACCTTCAAACGGTTTCAACCTTCAACCACCAAACGATCTTGAGACTGTTTGGTGTCAAACGGTATTGAGACCGTTTGCCCTCAAACGGTCTTGAGACCGTTTGGGTGCGTTGACCGTTTTGACTTTCAAACTGTTTGAAGCTCATGCGGTTTGAAACCGTTTGATCAAAGTGTCTTGAGATCGATTGGTCCAAACGGTCTTGAGGTCGTTTGAGCCCAAACGGTCTTGAGACCGTTTGACCCCAAATGGTCTTGAGACCCTTTGACCTCAAACGGTCTTGAGACCGTTTGGTCCAAATGGGCTCAAACCGTTTGGACCTCCAAAGTGGTTCAAAAGTTACAATTGGTCATGGATATGTATGTTGAAGCCCTCAATTAACCAAATCCATGATAACCACTTATAAATTGAGTTACCTAAGATTAGCCTTAATCAATTGGAAATCAAATTGACCCTCAATTAAAAGCCAATTAGGGTTGATTCTAATTCAATTAGGGTTTCAAATCGGATGGTCATCAATATTCAACAATGTGAATCAATTCAAGGTTGAACCTATCAATTGACCTCCAATTGGGCCCAAACTTGGCCCAAACGGTATTGAGATCGTTTGGACATCATGCAAATGGTCTTGAGACCGTTTGCCCAAAGTTTGACCAAAAACCAAGTCGGTTGGATTAGGGTTGAACTCCAATTAGGTTTAAAATCAGCATTTTTATCAATTCATCAACTTATTGCAATTGGACCCTCAACCTATCAAATTATCTCAATATTAGACCTTCAAACGGTCTTGGGTTGTGCCCAAGCGGTCTTGAGACCGTTTGGAGGAACCCCCAAACGGTCTTGAGACCGTTTGGGTCCTTCAACCCAAAACTCAACAAGATCTATGATTAAAAACAGCAATTTCAACCCGATTAGGGTTAGGATGTTGAAGTGCCTTCAACTCTCAATTGGTTAAGAATTAAACTTTGATTCTTTGCAGGAATGAAATTCAATATATTACCAACAGACCCTCAAATGGTCGTTCCTTGGTCAATCCTATCAAACAGTCTTGAGACCGTTTCAATCCAAACGGTCTTGCAAGGTCATTTGAGAGCAAACGGTTTGAAACTGTTTGACCTTAAACGGTTTGCAACCGTTTGGACCAAAAGGGTCCAAGGTCGTTTGATAAAGTGACCTAGGAATCCATGCCCATCATCTTCAACCTCTGTCAAGGTCGGTTATTCCACCGTTTTGCTTGCAAAAGTGCAAGGAAGAAGGGAGGTAGAAGAAGAACTAATTGCTAAATTGCAAGAACAAAATATGAATATAAAGCAAAGAGTTTAGAGTTATAAAACCCGCCTTAGAACGTTGTTCCTAGAGCTCCAAGCTTCCAAGCTTCAAGCCTCTAATGGCGTCTTGAGCTCCACAACTCGGCCAGGGGTGATTCCTCCAAGGAAAGGTAGGATTGGTCGGCTAGAACAAGAAGACTAAGAGAATTATCCACAAAACCAATCTTAAAAGATGAATTCCTCCATAAATTCAAGCTAGAAGATGGTTCTTCTCACCTTAGAACTACTTGGTCGCCTCCATGAGCTCCAGATCTTTGCCTTATCCGTTTGGGAAAGAAGAGAAGAAGTGAAGGGAATGAAAGATCCGTTCACTTGTTGCAAGGGAAAAGGCTTATATACTTTAGGCCATTTTACACCATAAGGACCTCTAAAGCATGGAATTTTCATCTAAGTCCCTCCTTGCTAAAGGGCACGTCCAAACTCATCTAAAATTATGCAAAGCTCATGAAAGCTCAAGATCTAAGGGTGAAGAAAGCCAACTTCCAACTAGGGTACATACATGAAAGATCTCCATTCCCCTATTAGGTGATTTTTACCACAAAGATCACTCTTGAAACTATTTACTTTACTGATGTATCTCTTTCACCATTTCTATTCTAAATGATGACAAGAGTTATAAAAGATGTTCTAGAAGGTGAATTTTACAAATTTCACCCTTGAATTTGGGTAAATTGCAGTTTACTCCAAATTAGGGTTTTTAAGCACAAGGATCATTCCACAAGCTGCATCTTGATGCCCAAGCTTGGGAAATCCATCTTACCTCATCATATTGACTCATATGATGTCTTATTATCATAAGAACATCTTAGCCTGTGAACATTTGCAAGTTAACCCCTTTAACTGGGTAATTTGCACATAGGTCCCTGCATTGCAAACAATACTTCAACATTGGTTTATAAGGGACAGAAATGGAAACATATGTTCCATAAAAGTTTTAATTATATACTAAAGGATAATTACAACCATCTACTTTCATAATTAGGCAAAACACCTAGGGTTAGCTCATATTCCAGGTCAGGGGTGTTACAGAAACTCTCAGATTGCCTCCTGCCAACGGGGATCCAAGGTATTTGGTGGGTAATTCGCTGACAGTGATGCCCATTGCCTCTTCTATTGCTGTTGCGTTCGTGCCACAGTTCTTTGACAAGAAAAGATGAGTCTACTATAGATTTTTCTTCAAACCAGTGTCCTCCCCAAACTTTCCCAGGAGCTCCTTCAACTGGACCATGTATGCTTCCTTTGCTTGCATAAAGACCAGGACATCGTCGGTGAAGATGAGATGACTAAGAACTTTGGTACCATGCACTGTGTACGTAGCTATCTTCTTCATTCTTTCTTTTCTTTCCATTAACCTGGTGAAGTACTCCATAACAATGGTGAAAAGCAGCGGAGAGAGGGGGTCTCCCTGTCTCAATCCATTGCCCCCTTTAAATATGCCACATGGGGAACCATTTACCAAGACCGAAAAACTTGTTGTGGTGATGCATTGCTTCATCAAGTTGATCCATCTTTCCTGGAACCCCATTTTAGACATGATCCACCACAGCGAGCTCCAATTGACACTGTCATATGCCTTCGAGACGTCCAACTTCAAGCATGCCTTCTTGTGTCCCCTCATCACATTGAAATCCAAGAGGAATTCCCCTGCAAGCAATGCGCAATCGCTGATGCTCCTGTTAGATATAAATGCCCCTTGATTATCTGAGACTATCAAAGGAAGGACCATCTTCAACCTCTCTGCCAATAGCTTAGCTATCACTTTGTATTGGACATTACAACATGCTATTGGTCGGAAATCAGCTAGAGATGAAGTTGTTTTCTTCTTCGGTATCAACACTAAGAAGACATGGTTGACCTGTCGGAGCATGCACCCCCCCTCCAAGAACCATGTAACAGAATTATAGAGATCATATTTGATTACCTCCCATGCTTCCCTGTAGAAATATGAATTGAATCCATCCGGGCCTGGCGATTTGTCAGTATCGATACTCCATAGAGCTTTCTTCACTTCTTCTTCATTGGTTTGCCTGCAAAGAATATTATTATGAGTTGTAGTGAGCTTATACCTCCAATGGATATCCTCCCCCTCCATATTCACAGCTTCCTCGTAGCCTTTGTTATAAAGCTTCTCATAGAACTGAGTTGCTTCCCTACCCAAGTCCTCTTGACTATTGAGGGTCTTTCCTTCTTCATCAATCAACTCTGCAATAGTGTTGAGAGCCTCTCTGTGCTTGATAGCATTATGATATATTTTGGTATTTTGGTCCCCGTCCTGGATCCATTTCTGCCTACTCCTCTGCCACATGAAGCTTTCTTCTGCCTTTTTCAGATCTTCTAGTGTGCGTTTGAGCTCTAGCTCAGTATCAATAAGGTTTGCGTTCAGCGGGTCACTCAGCAGCTGATACCTGACCTCCTTCAACTCTTTCTTGCTAGCTTCAATCAAAATGGGAATATTAACATGTTCCTTGGACCATCTCTTGATAGCTCCTTTCAGACGTTTAAGTTTGTTGGTGAAGATGTAAATTGGATTCCCTTCCACTGGTTCCGCCCAGCTCTGCCTCACCAGCTCCTTGTAACCCATCCACTTTGTCCAGAAATTAATGAAGCGAAAAGGTCTGTTGCTCTTCGGTTTCTCCCTTATTTGCATTAGTAGGGGCACATGGTCACTTATATCAGCAGACATGGCTCTAATGCAGGTGTTTCCAAAAATCTCTAGCCATTTAGTATTGACTAGAGCACGATCCAGCTTTGATGCGATCCTTTTACCTGGCTTGCCTTCATTGTTCCAAGTAAAAATGTCCTCCCCTTGCATAGGTAGTTCGCATAACTCAACTTCATTAATCAGTTGATTAAAGGATTTCAGCACAGCCTCAGGTACCAGCCTACCCCCCCGCTTCTCCTCTTGCAATCTAACATTGTTGAAGTCCCCCATGATCAGCCATGGGAGTTCGATCCATCCTGCTTGTGCCATCAATTCCTTCCACAGGGACTGCCTCTGTGAATGTAGGTTGAACGTGTATACAGCCGAGAAGAAGAACTTCAACCCACCCTTATTAGTACAGAGAGCTGAGATGACTTGATCGTCATTAACCTCCACCTCCACCTCCCAAGCGTTTGGGTTCCAGCCTAAACAGATTCTGCCCAGCTCGACAGATTCATGATTAGTAATATGCTTCCAACCATTCGGGAAAATAGAAGAAGCACACCTAATGTTCACACGCTTTATCTTCATTTCCAAGATAGCCGCCATTGAAACACCACTGGATTTGATCCAGTTCCTCACTTCACGCCTCTTGTCCGGGTCGCAGATACCCTTGACATTCCACGTGAGTATGGACATGGATAGTTAACGTTTGTTCCTGGTGCGCCTACCCGGCGCCTTCTCCTTCCCCTCTGACGAGGTCTTTTCTTTTTCCTTCCCCTTTTCCTGTCTTGCATTCTTCTATGCTGAGTCAGGATTCTTCTCCTCCTCTAGGATTTTGTCAATGTCTTCCTCTGTTTCACTCAGGGCACCAAACGAATTGGCATCCACTTCACCTTCTTCCTTGTCGTTAGATGTGCTTGCTTCCCCTGCATGTTCAGTATTGCTTCTCGGTTTCACTTTCCAAGTCTTATTCGGTACTTGAAAACCTTCCTCATCCCCCTTTGCAGGTTCGGTATCCTTCATCAATGGACATTCTTCATCAGCATGACCAAAGACACAACAAGTTGTGCATTTCTCAGGTACGAACTCATATTTGATATTGAAGGGGATTGCTTCCTTGCCCAGAACATTGACCCACACCTTATCAGGGTTGGTCTCCTCCGCCTCTATCTCGACTAGGACTCTGGATTCATCGATTCCTTCCATTTCAGTCTCCCTCATCTCCACGTGCAGCACCTTGCCTACCCCTGAAGCCACCGTACCAGCAGCCTTCTCCGTCCACATCTTTCCATTAGAGAGGATGCAAATCCAGATAGGGACCGACGATACATCTGTCTTATCCAAGGTATTGCCATACGCATAGTGCTTTGTTACCACCAGATGGCTATCAAACCATCTCGGACCACTGTTAAGGCATGCCTTCTTGTCTGCAGCATTGGAGAACCGGACTACAAAGAATCCCTTCTCCTTCAAGATCACATCGAAATTGCCTCTCGGTTTCCATACTCGCCTGATCCAGGCCAGGAGATGTGGGTAGAACGGACGTTTGCCCATGACGTAGATCGAAACCGCGAACTCCCAGACATCCTTCATACGCCCGTACTTTTCTGCGTCAAGATCTACCATCACTTTGCCATCCTTCTTTGTAGGTTTAGGGAATTACAGTCCCACACCCTCCTTCTCCTGCGCCGGAGTTCGCTTCACGATCTCTGTCCAAGACCTTTTCTTTTCCTTTCCGGTGCTGCTCTCCTTCGTTGTGTCTAGTTTTGGTTATTTGGTGGTGGTGGTGGTGGAGTGGTTGTGGGTGTGGATAGGTTGGTG